>JAWWEW010000112.1:28704006-28757479 GCA_035583185.1 Anabacerthia variegaticeps | reverse complement strand
AACAGTTTTCTATTGAGCACACATAGAATTCTAGCATCCATTTCAGCTTCTTTTATCCAGGAATGTCAGAGATCTGTGAAATCTGTTTGTAGTTAACTGTATCTGCCTTTGCTTTAGGCATGGCTTGTAGGATCCCTGTTTAGTTCCCCTTGGTTTTTGTGGTGGAAGAGACAAGGAGCACCAGGCCTTACTACATCTTTGTATCACTCCTAATTTATGTATCATATATCTCCCAGACCATTTTTTTCCCAGGCCGGTAGTCCTTTAGAGAGAAGTTTTGACAGATTTAAGCAGATCTCTGATCCTGTTTGATTTGTCTCCTATACTCTTTGCTGCATACTGTCTGTGCTCTTCTACCTCTCTGTGACTGCATCCTGTGAGACTGAAGCACATGTTTCAGATATGAAGCCTTGAATTTTGCTTCACCACTGAGGGTTAAAACCATTGAATATCTACTAAGCAGCCTTTACTGAATGCTTCTCTCCCCAGGGGAAGATGGATTATTCCATTAGTATGCCAGACAGGCCAGGATTTTTTCCTAACCGGACCTCTGCATGCATTTCCATAATCAAATAGATACAGGCACTGGTTTGGAAGGCAGAGCCTTCAGATTCTGATGTGACTGCTAAGCTAAGCAGAAGTAAGCTGACACTGAGATTCTTGAGCTTTCAGTCACAAGCAGGTTTCTGTGGCTTGGCACTGGGGAAAGCAATGAGAAGAATGCAAAAGCTTTGGGGGCACTGGAAGCAGTCAAGGCTTCTGCCTACTGCAGTATGAAACAACCCAGATGAAACCATCTCTGGCAGGAGCTTTGCAGACAAGCTTTTTTTCTTCCTGAATGATGAAGAGAAGCAGGAGAATGGGATTCAGGCTGTTTAATTTATTCAGTGACTTTTTGCCAATGCCTC
Source organism: Anabacerthia variegaticeps (assembly GCA_035583185.1). NCBI lineage: Eukaryota > Metazoa > Chordata > Aves > Passeriformes > Furnariidae > Anabacerthia > Anabacerthia variegaticeps. Next base: position 28,756,571 of record JAWWEW010000112.1, on the reverse strand, counting down.
GAGTAAGTTGAGACAGATCACTTCTCTCTGTACCTTATTTTCTGAGTCTAGCTGATGTGTATTTATAAACATGTAGAGCCTTTACATCAGTTCAGTGACAGACAAGCAGAAAACCACAGATACCATATTGCTAAGCAAAATGAGAAGATTGAATAGTTAGGTATAGGGTGCCTATGTGTGCAGTGTCTTGTCCTTGATATTTCACGGCTGTTATATAGGCATATTTTTTGTCTTAAATGGAAATAAAAAATAGGTCATGTCAGAGACTAGAAAAGCTTTTGTTTATTTCAAAGAAATTAAAACTGCTGGTTATTCACTCCTCAGACATCAGGACTTCATTGGCTAGGCCCAGATGCAGAGGGATGGTTCCATTTAGCATAGTTTGTATCCTTACAGTTTGTGAATTTACGTTTATGAGATGGAAAGAGGGAACTGAGCCCCATCAGAGCTATGTTTAGTCAAAGCAAGAAATGAGTTACAGGAATCAATCTCCTCATGCAAAACATCTGCAACCTATTTTGAATTGACATTTAGAAGGGTGACTTTCTTAGTAAAACTATTACAGTTATGCTTCGGGGAAAGTGGAGGTGTGGAAACTAGTTGGAATTCAGGCACTAAGAATGGAGAGAAAATTGACCAGAATGTGGGATAGTCTTTAGCATGTCCCATTTCTGTCCTCCCTCACACTGAAGAAAAGGGTCTTCAGGGCATCTATATCCCACCAGCCTAAAAACATTGCAGCTGGAAATATCTTGGCTTTATTGTTATTGTGGGAGGATGATCTGGTTAAAAAAAAAAGTATTTGATTCTTTGCACTTTATTCTAGGCAAAAGATCAGGTGCTGCTTAGCTTTCCTTGTTTATTTAAAGAGTTGTGGCAACATAGCCTTTTAATTTAACTACGAAATGACAAATGTATGCTTGCTGAGGGAAGAAAGGAGCTCTGACATTATTGTTTGAATTCATAATAATGCTTCAACTCATGTTTTCTGGCTCTTAACCACTAGGGTGGACCTCCTATGCTGCAATCTGATGCTGTTCTAGCCAGAAAAGGTGATTTCCTTCACAGATCCTTAGATGTAAATTGAAGTGAAGAGCTTAAAAACTCTTTGAATAGCATTAGTCTTGGAGAGGCATCTCTGCTTCTTGACAGGCATTAGCAGTGAGGTGGGTGTAAACACCTCTATTTTTTTTTTTTTTAATTCAGCCCCCCTTTCCCAATCTAGAAGTGAGCAGCACACTGAGTGAAACTTGGTGAATCTGCTACACTCTCTGCCAACTGGCAGCAGACCCAGAAGACTTACGCAATTAGTGAAGTTTCTTCTGAGTCATCTCCTCTGCTCTCACATACCTAGCACGTGGTGTCTGTTTTGCAAGTTACTGCAGCCATAAGGCCAGTCTGGGATCATCTGCTGAACTGGACAGGCTGAGGAGAAGGCAGAGTTTGAAACCAGTAAGATTTGCGTGTGCTTCTCATCTCTACCTGTGCACCCAATCTCCATGATTGCATAAACAGGTGCGTGTGCCAAAACATGGCAGCTACTTGCCCTGTTGCAGCAACTGAACTGATAATTCCTTGGATGCTGTAACACTAACAAAAGCACGTAGCAGAGAAACTCCAGTCAGCCATGAACAATATGCTGGTTATGATGGACTTGTATTTTCTAGGTGTGACAAGTGTGGCAGGTTAATAGACTAAAAAGTAAAGTAATTTCCTGACGATACTGCTGTGTAAAATTCTAGTTCATTTTAATGCAATTTTTCCATTCGAATATGAAGTATTTCTGTGATTTGCATGAAGTTATGACTCTTTGGATCCAACAGCAATCATCAGAAATTTCCCTTAATTAGCTTTCTAGACCAAATACCTATGTTCTTTGTGTCATATGCTCAAGTGTGTTGCCTAAGGCAAAGTTACCTTGCCTGGAAGGGTTTTTTAATAACTGGAAAATAAGTTAGAAGGAATGCAAAAAAAAAAAGAAAAAAGGATTGAAATGCTGAATAAGGTAGGGAGAGTAAAATGAAAGGGAACTCAAGAAACTGTTTGCTTATATTTGGCAGTGTGTCCATTATCCAGGTACTTCACAAGTAACACCAAACAAGGAATGGCTCAGAAGACAATATTGTCCATGCTCAGATGAACAAGGATCTGTTTTTACAAGGATGATGTTTGCAGGAAGCTGCCAAATGGCTTGCTGATGCAAATTGAATTAAATGGTTCAAATTCCCATGACTACTGAAGCTCCCTTGAAAAACTGAAGGCACCACTTAGAATCCTCTCAGGGGCCATCCTTGCCTGGAGTCTTTAAATTTGCTTTCAATCCATGTCCAGTCCTTTGGCAATGTAGGGCAATACAAAACTATGTAACTTATGTAAACAATATATGTTGAAGGCTTCAGATTTTGGAGAAGTGTCTGTATTTGAATATGTAAGGTGTCTTTTAACGAGGCCTTGATCTCTTGAAAAGGGGGTCCATTATTTGAGTTTACACTTTGGGGTGTAAGAAGAAGAATGAGAACAGCCTCAGCAGCAGTTCTGCATGGTTGTATGAGAAAATCACTTTGTAAGCAACTGATTATGTCAAGAGAGAGCTGCACACAAACAAAATCAAATCCACCTTTTGGCTTTTAACATTTCTATCTAGTGTGATCACGATTCATCCAGAACCCGTTCAGGCATGGAAGTTTTTTGTTATTGTTGTTTTTCATTTTCTTTGAGAGTTTTTTTGATGAATTGAGGTTTAATATCACTGCATTTCTGCATAAAATGTGCCATAAAAATATTTATTAATCTGTACCAACTACATATGTGGTTCAAGTCCTCCTTTCATAACTTCCACTACAAGTAACCTTTAGGCACTGAGTAGTGCCTGCAAGCTATAGCTAGCAAACTGGGAGAAATGCATTTCTCCTCCTCTCATCTCTTATCAAAGCAGTAGGAACTTAAAGGCCATCTTATTACTGTTTTCAAGGTTCAGTAGACATGTAGCAAGAATAAAGATCATTTTTTCTTAAAACAATCTAATTCTCCACCTGATTGCTCTTCATGCTTGATTTGTGCACAGAGCATAATAACTTTATTAAGGGTAATCAGCACTGCCATTGTTATTCAGGCAAAGAAAGGCTACGAGAGCGACTCTTGACATAGGAATCATGTGAAATAATATAGCTCATAGAGCATTCTAGTACTATTACAAATGCTGATTAAAAGCTCAGGTCAAAACTGCTAGGATCTGTCAGAACACACAATTATTAATTATAAGGTATGGTACATATAGCCATGGGAAACACTTTTATGAGAAACCAGTTCCTTGTGTCAGGATCTAATTTTCCAATAATTGGTACTGTATGTGTCTGATATATGCCAATACAGGTATTGATTTAACATGTAAAAGTAAGACGAGACAGCAAAGTAAATCTCTTGGGAATGAAGGACCATGTGAAAAACCTGTAAGTAATGCCATTTACCTGTCATATAGTGCTTTCTGTCTGCATGGATAACAATAGAAAACACAGCAGAGACAATGTAGGTAAATAGCACTAACAGAAGGAGCAAAAAATGGCCATTTCTCTTTTGAAGTTTTACAAGGATTTTACTCTTCAAATTGAACGAGTAATATTGCAAAATTTAATTTTAGAAACAAACCCAGGAAGTTGTAGAGAAAAAAGTGTTTTCTGAAGATTTTAGTTTGCTCTGTATTTTAATGAAACTTCCATGTTTCAATTTTTTGTCACTCAAAAAAATCCAATGGAACTGAAAATAATTGTAATAGTTTTAAATTTTAAAAATATTTTGGTAAAAAGACAATGTAGTCATTACCTGTATCATATATAAACTGGGGGACAAGAATAGCAAAGTAAACAGAAATATGACATTTGACCAAAGACAGGCTTCTCATGTGTCCTGTAACTTGTGATAAGGGTTTAGCTGTGTGATGCAAGCTGTGGCAGTCCTTACATCTAAATAACAAACCCCAGTCTTTATTTACTTGTATTATCAAAGCAATGGAGAGTAAGGGTAGTATTCAGGCCTCCTTACTGCTGGTGTGTCATATGGCAAAAACATTTAAAATTATTTAATTTGGCAATTCTAAAATGTTTTAAGGAAAACATTTTTTCACACATTCTAATTGTGAGAAGAGATTAAAAATCATACCAAACGTGTGAAAAAAGATATTGTTATGGACAGGCTCACTTGAAGTCCTCTGTTGACTTTAAACTTAGGAGATCTAGGCAAGTAACCATCAGAGACTACTTTTCCCATCATTACAGTTGTGTGCTTTAAGCAAACCTTTCCGGTGGTGAGTTTTGCAGTCTTCTCTGGCTCTGAAGGGCCAAACGAACTGGTGCATGGACTTTTGTTTCCAGATCTTCACAAAGTGAAATAACAGCCCCTAAACCCTTTTGTAAATGGCTTTGCAATGATTCTGCCTTGTCTGTACTGCATATTCATCAGATTCCAAAGATCCGTCTGCAGAAGCAGCTACTGATCTCAGCACCCAGGGACCTTTCATCCTGTCCTGATTACCCAGCTGTGGTGAAACTGAGGCAGGGCAAGAAAAGTGCCTTACTGAGACACTAAGTCAAAATGCAGCTGTTTGGCAACTGCCATGGTGAACCTTGAGTTAATTGTGCACAGCAGAGGATGTTAGCTCTGTTAGATTTACAGAGTTTATCTGTGGTAACTGAGGTTCAAATGTAAACCCTAGAACAACAAATTCATAAACAGTACAATGGCTGATTGTTCATAAGTGTAATATCTCTCTTTATTGTAAGTTGCAAGATCAGACAAAGGTGCATCTCCCCAGAGAGGGCCCCACAAGCAATTTGGATCTCTGTGAAAGAAGGTTTGGTGAGAGTTATTGGGCTGATGTCGTGTTTATTTGTTGATAAATGTGATCAGACTGTTCATCTGAACAATCTAGAAGCTCTTTCTGAAGTGGCAGGGCACAGATGACAGACCACCACATGGTTAGTGTGCCAGAAATCCTGACTGATAAGTCTGGACCTTTCTTTATGGGCTCCCTCTGTAAGTATTAAAGTCAAGCAAAGAGCAGATAATGCACTAGTCCAGGCATCTGCAGTGCTAGGATTGATTAAAGAAAAAAAAAGTGAATACCTAAAAATAAAACAAAAAATAAGGTACTATTCCTAACAAACTATAGTATCCCTCCATGAAACAAAAATCAATATGCCCATTAAACAGACACAAGCTTAGTCATACTATTAAAGGAAGAAGGAAAAAGAATCTTGAGTTTCTTAGGTTTTCTGCTTGCTGAATAAGACACTCTATCAGGAAACTCTCTCCACAAGCAGAAAGGTTGCAGTGACATTTAATGGCTGCAGTGGCATGTTTGCGTTTCAGCTGTGCCTGATAATTCAGGGCCACAAAGTTGCCAGATCTCTTCGTTCCACTGATGCGTCCTCAATTGTTCCTCCCTGCGCTCAGGTGGTGGGACTGCCACTGGTGGCCCAGCTTGTATCTTCCTGCTGGGTTGCCTCTTCCGGGATTAGGGGTCAGAGTGTCAAGGACTTGCTGCCACAAAGGGGTTTAAATTCCCTCTTCTCAGGGAATAGGCTAGGGGTCCACGTCATTTTTCCCTGGGCTCTTCAGATTATTAATTTTTCTCAAAGCTGAGTACTGGACATGAAGCCTGGATCATCCAGGTTAAGTCTAAATTTCTGAAAAGTCTCCAAGTTTGATTCTGTTAAGTGTTGCAAAAGCTGTACTTTATTGTCAGAAGGATCTGCACTGTGCAAGCTCAGAGTCATCAGTTGCTTTTAATGTCTGCCTTTTGGCCCTGCTCTTCCTGAGGAATGATATAAACATTCATGGCTTGTATATCTAGAAACAGGTTTGCACTGACACAAAGCACCAACCTAAACAAAGTCTCTGCAGTACTATATGTAATGTTAACATGGTAAGAATCATCTTATCTCTGTTGTGGTTACAACAGGCATAGCAAGGAAACAAATGATGAAAGGGGAGGAACAGATATTAAAAATAACTTGATTCCACAGTAAAGGTCTCTCTCTGGCAGTACAAATTGTCAGTGTCAGAGACCTCCACTTCTCGTGAGGATGTTGAAGACTGCAGTGAGTTCTCCCCTCAGTTTTCTCTTCTTCAGGATGACAAATTGTTTCCACTGAAGTTATTTGCGTATCATTCAGTAGAGAGCCACTGCTCCCCTTGTTGTGTTGGAATAAATAGGAAGTTTTCTCAGAGCAGCCTAAGCTCAAATTCTAATTGTTTTTTGGGGAAGCCATTGTTCAAGCCAATGGCTGTCTTCTATTTTTTCCCTCATTAAACATAGCATCATCGTCCCTCTACTTTCTTCTTCCTGCTCCTCGTTGCCAAAACCTGTCATTGACATCTTAGTCTACCGAAGTGGTAATGCCCAGAGAATTCCTCCCAAGCCCTCAGAAATGGTTCCAAGCACTCTGTGCTGTATTTTGCTTGCTATAGCACAGTTTAGAACCCATTTTTACTTCTGTCCAAAGTAAAGGAGTTGAAGGGTGGAGATGGATGGGTCCATGAAAGGTCAAAAAGAACAAGTTGAAACATGAACATCATAGGAAACAGTAGTTTTAGAGACAATCACAAGGTAGTGTCCTAGGAGTCTGAAGTGATGTGCCCAGTGGGAACAATCTGAGCTTATTTGTTCGAGTTGAAACTATTCTATTTGGACATCAGCTGTCTTCAATGGCAAGCACACCCACTGATTATCTGGTATAAATCTGCATAATTTGCCATCATACATAATGTATTTAATTTACTTCAGGCTAAAACTTTCAATCTATTCACGTTAACACATTTTACAAAGAGCAGGAGGAGGGCACTCGGACTATATGTGTGTATCCCATGCACACCACTGGCTTCCTGTGTCTCTGGATAGAAATTCTTAACTGTCGGACTGTCCTGGGAATGTGGGGAAGTATTTAATATACAGCCAAACCATTTGTTGCCACTGCTTTGCAGTCTGCAGGTAGAGTTTTGCTACAGCATTCAATACTTTAACTTGTGAGTTGTCTGTGAATACAGACAGGATTTTAGCAAGAGAATTAGCAGAGGCAGGATGTATCCATCTACAGTCCTGCATAGGCTAGGCAAAACATAGACATTCCCCTAACTAATGGCTCTGCAGAGGAAGATGAGTATGAAAGAAGTTTCCTTGCAAACACCCTGGTCACTCTTCATATCATTCATCATATGGTATTGATACCTTCTGTAGGCTGACTTTGCCATGAGAGATCACAGTAACAGTGAAAGCAATGAAAAGTGTGTTTTCTGGGTGTAGTATGAGACTAACATCTCTCATCCAGCTCTGATTTCTGGACTGGTTCTGGTGGTAGAATACTGGGAAATGCCCCCAGTTTAAGATTACCCAGTGTTTGGATCAGTGTTATGAAAGCTGTGTCTTAGATGCTTTTTTTGTTCTTTTAATTTCTGTGATAATTTTGTATTTACTGTTCTAATCATCTTATATATCTGACATTTTAGGTTTTAATTTCAAATTGAATCTCTAGACATACTTAATCATTTATGGTTATGGTTATGGTCTTATGAAAGTATGAGTGAGAAAAAAATGCTGTCTTTGGATTAACAGTATATCTGTAAGCAAGAATAGATAATCCCTCATAATAGTTATGGATGAAGAAGATTAAAGATCAGTGAGGTGTTCATGACAGGAGCAGAGACAAAAGCATGTCTGCCTGCTCACAGAATTTTTTCCCCTTTTGGTAGGAGTAAACCAAGACTCTTCCAATAGGATGTTATGCAGGACAGAGAAGGAAAAAAGGAAACAAAATTTTAAGAAAAGGCAGGAAAAATGCCATGGAAAAACACACTTATATATGTGTGTATATTTATATAAACACACACACACACAGAGTCATCTGTATGTAGTCAGTACCAATTAGAGAGACTCATTTGTGATTAAAGGTTTACCTGAGCATAAGGAATGCCAAACTCATGACTGTTTCTCTGCTTGATGCTAGTCTATGGATCTCTTCAATAAGTGACATGAGTCTTTTTCAAGAAGTTCAGTATTGGATCTGGAGATGTAGGCAGGAGAAAACAGATTCAAAACCTTTTTTCCTAAAGTTTACATTTCTGACTAACTGTTTCTGGGAGGGGGAAAGCACTGCTGGAAAAATATTCAAACCTACTCTAGTTACAACAGCTCTTTTTCAATGTGTTTGATATTCTTTCACAGTATAAGTTGACTGGGATTTTTATTTGAAATATCTTTCCCATGAATTTTTGTTTTTCACTGTTTTCTTATTCCCTGGGTTTTTCATAGATGACAAATTTAAATTCAGGACATCTGTAAGTTATGATACAGCTGTGATGCTGACATTACACAGGGTCTAAGAGCTGTAAGGTCTGGTCACATTTTCTGTTCCTGAAAATATGCTGCACTTTGTATTCCACATTAATTAGGTATCCATTTAAAAAAAAAAAAAAAGGTAGGAGTTGAGCAAAATGTCTGGGTTCTCATTTTAAATCAGTAACTAAAGTTTTGGTATGAGGACTGTCATCAACAAATCCATGTTTAATTCGCAGAACTGTGTAGAACAGAAACCAAGTTACTGCTTCAGTTTGAAGGAAGTTGTATTCATTATGGTGAAAATATTGACAGTCACCATAATGGAAGTGTTATGTAGCCTAATTTTTCAGGTTCAAAGAAATTAACTTGGCAAATGAATATTTGCTTCAAACAATAGCCAGGTAGAGCAGAAAACTATGGGAAGAAGGAAAGACTTGAAAGCAGCCTACAGTATAAGGAGGACCACCAATGTAACATAATAGACCAGAAAAAGTGAATTCCTGGTTTTGTCTGAACTTTCAGTGGGAACTTTAGAGTGTGATTTTTGTATCTCCAGTTCCTGAATGCAATCAATGAGATTTCTCTACTTCACCATGACATTGAGGCTAAAATAAATCTAATAGCTTTGAGATGCTCAGGTATTTGGGTGGTGATGGCCATGTCAGTGGCTATCAGAGAGAATTAGACAAATCTCAGCTACCTCAGTTCACCCCTCCTGAAATTTAATTCAGCTGGCTGATTTCTGGAGTTTTATTACATCATGATGCTCTGTTTTTCTCATGGACTTTCCTACCTGACAAATTCGTTTGCCATTCATGACTCTCGTTGGTTTCAACAACTACTAAAGCAAATGCCCTCTTACAATCAGTGCAAAATAAAACAGACCTCCCTGCCCTTTTTACTGTATCTTCTTAGAGATGGAAGGGCAATTTGCATTTTTATATCCTTTTCTTGCAACCCTTTGATTTGAGATCAAGCTTAGTCCTTAGATATAACCTGGCTTGTACTGTCAAACGTCTCTGGTCTAGGATTAAATCCAGCAAAGTCACATAATAAGAGGAAAAAAACTGCAAACCCTTAAATAATTTAAACTCATTATTCTACTAATCCCTCCATTTTCCAAGGCTCCCTGGAGGTGTATTAGGAGGTAATTGAAAACACTTTAATACACTGAAAAGACATTTGAGACTAATGTAGGCAGCCCTTGGTAACTCTACTTCTTTTGGCTGTTTAGTAAAAAGGAAGAGCAGCTCAGTCAAAGGCAAAAAACCCACAACATACTAAAACAAAACAAAAACACCTAGAGATAACAATGTGTATTTACTGTCTATAAGCACTAAAAAGCTTCACAGTGTCTTCATTATAATGGAGAATTTGCTAAGCATTAAGAATACATGTAGGATATGGGGGTGTGGTATCTGATGCCTGATGCAGGGCACCAACACAGGGATGCCCCACGGATACATCTCTGTTGCCCTGTGAACAACCTTGTGTGATACCTCTGGCAGTCTGTGTGATTTACCTTGTGTGGAATGTGCTGTCACTATCTCTACCTCATGAAGATTTAATTAATTATTGCTTTGAAATTACTCTGAAATCCTTGAATAAATTTGCCACAGAAGTTGAAAGTGTTGTTATTGTTCCAAAATCCTAGGAGGAAAGGTACGTTTAAACGTTCATTCTGATAGGTAGTGCATTGGTACAGGATTGAACTATGCCTGTAGAGCACTTGTTTTTATTAAGGATAGCATAAAGTTTAACTTCCCCCCAAGGATAATTTAGGGAGGAATTATTTAAGTTTTTACTTCCAGTTAATGATGCATTTGACACTTGGTAGGCTGTATTTATGGATGGGTGTTCTTCAGAGCAGCACTGGACACTAGTGTGTGAGAACTGTGATTTTTCTGGTTGCAGTCAATTTATGATTCAAAGAGATAGCTTCATCCTACCTACAAATTTATTCCCATGGTTGTGCTCCCTCTGCCAATTCACTAATGACGTCTGATTCCAGACAGTTGAGCTTGCCTCTTGTTTTGAAAGCAATACTTGAGTAAATAAGGCTTTTTAATTTTTGTAGAATTTTCAGCCAAGACACTGGACAGAACAAGGAGTTGGTGGTGGCTTAGGGAGACTTTGTCTTCTAGATCATATGATTTTACATCTTACCTTGTAGAGTAGCACTCAAAAAAATTGTTCTGAGGGAAAGTCTGACCAGTGAGTTACTCAAAAGTACACTGCCTTTGCCTCAGTTCTGGGGCATTAGAGTGACCAGGATCTGTGGGCTGTCCTTGCAAACCTGTAAGGGCTACAAGATTTTCACTTTTCATCCCAAAGTGCCCAGTTTGTACAGCAGGTCAGCTAAGAGCAGGGAGCAATTTATCTCATACATCCTTTTATCATCATCACTAACTAATTCTGATAGTTTTAAAACTGTGCCACTTAGTGTTGCATAAGGTAAATCAGCTGAGTTATATACAGTGACAGGCTTAAAAATTTATTGACATTGGGTCTCTCTTGTGTCACTTGTTATTTACAGATGCTAATGCATTAAAATATTACTACATATTAAAGTAGGATTATGGTGAGCATTCACAATGACTGAACATCTCTGTGAAATTGAGTGATGCTGCCAAACCATGACTTGGATTTTGGTAAAAAGCTAGATTCCTTAGTGTGTGGATATACATGGGGAAGAGAAGTCAAGTTCTGTTGTTCAAATACCGCTATAGATAAGAGTGGCTCCCAATTCAAGCTGGACCTGGGCCAAGTCACTGCCCTATACTCGAATGCAGAAGCCTAGCAATTAACCCACTCTGGACATCACTGTGTTCCTGCTTCTGTCCAGCTCTGTGCCCACTGATTCTCACTCAGTTTACTTTTTCTTTATCCACATTGTGCCCTGTACCAAGAGAATGAAAAAGCAAACCTGACAGACTTATTTCTGCCCTGGCCCTTGCAGTGCTGCTTCTTAGTGCAAGGAGAGTAGTAGTTGCCCAACTTTACTCACTACTAGATAGGCACAAATATGTATAGGGGAAAGATAAACAAGACCTACATGTAGTCAGTGACCAGAAAACAGGACCCAATAGATGATGTCCACTGACTTTCCTTAATGGTTAATTCATTTTATACTCACAATCATGAGACTGCTTACCTGAAACCCTTTGGTGCACTTAAGGCTTCATTAATGCAACTCTTCATTGTGAGGAAGAGTGTATAGCACAGTGTAGGTCCTCGGCATGTTGCAGCTGCAGCCAGCATTATGCAACATCTGAGGCAATCATAGCAATCTCTTCTGAAATGTATTTAAGCTTTACTTATTTTGAAATGTTGTCTAATAGCTGTTAGATAGGTAAGACATTAGTCTTTGCAATTCATTTACTCTCTGTAAGATCCCCATCTCCTAATATAATTACCCACTAGGACAATTAAGGAGCTCTCGTTTTGTAAGTGCAGGCTCTCATGTAATATAATAGTTTTATTCCTGTTTTGATTTCAATGGTATTAACAAGTTTTATGCCACATGAGGACCTACCCTCTGCCTTGTAATGTCAATGAAGCCTGATCATATTTCTCTACTGCAATTTCAACTACTGTAAAAAAGGAAAGTAATAATAGTAATAATGATATTGACTTGTGTACCTTAGAGGGATTTTGAAGGGATTAATAGTGTTTATTATGTGCTCTGAAATTGATGCTCTAAAGGCTATTAGGAAGCTGCCTTCCTGACAGCTTGACATATTTTTCAGAGAGTAGCAGAGCAGCTGTGTTAAGCCATTGAGCAAGCAACCCCATGTAAAGCATCTAAATAATAGAATTTACCAAAAAAAAACCCCAAACTAATCAAAAGCCCCTTTCCTTTTTGTTATGCACTGAGATCTGTTTTATGTGTCTAAATGCATCGTTCATTGGTCTGGACTTCCAGCTGCAATGTACTGGTGAAGAGCTGAGATATTAGCCTCCCTGCTGTATCATGCTGAGTACTGTTTCTATGCACAGCAATGGTAATGCTGAGACACAGGCAGGTACCTCTCTGCAGCAAATGGTAGGCCTAATCCAGGTTTTCCTTGCATCTGTGTAAATCTGTGTAGCATTATGAAAATGAAGAAAGAGTGTGTGCTTGGCATCAGTGTGACTGAGATATGACCTAGATTCTTAAGTTAACTTTGCAGAGATTAGATAATAATTTAAGTGTCTACATCCATGGCTAGTGAGGAACTGCCTTGTCGTGACAGGAAGAATGGCAGGTAAGTGAAAATTCATGACTTCTAAACAATGTACCAGATTACTGAGTTTACAGTTACCAGAAAAGAGCTATTCAATGCCAATTCCACCTTACCTGTAGTCACGATGCTGTTTAATTTCAAGGTTTGCATATATTTCCCATCAAATAAATAAAAAATCTAGTTCTACTTTAATTATCTTAAGTTTACCTGACAACTTGAAGATTGCATACAGTCATTTGGGACTGAGTTTAAAAAGTCCCTTCATTTTCACTACTTTTTCATTTTTTGTGATTCTAAAATGCAGTCAAAATTGTGGATGCAATATTAGTCTGCATTTAAAAATGCAGTAGAAAATAAAAATTAAAACCCAGAACTTTTTAGAATTTTGCTTCCAACTACTCTTGAGTTGATGCATCAAGTGAAATAACACAAATTTATGAAACAGCTCATTGTTGAAATACACATTATTTAGGCATTGTCACCCCTTCTTTGACTGAAAAACAATTAGTACAGACCTACTGTAGGAATTTTATAACCTCAGCTTCTTTAATTCTACTTGGGCTAGGCAGCTCAGGAACAGAGAGATGCAGCTGGCTGATGTCAGTCCCTTAGTGTGTTGTTTCTTTCTCACACTAAGTTGGCCTCTAATGCTGGGGAAAGAAAAAGCCTATGTATAAACAAAACCTTTTACTGTGAATGTCTTCATTTTTTTTCCTTCTTCATTGATTTCATTAGATGTACTCCAGAGAAGACTGTCAGACTCTTAAAGTGATAAATTTCTATCGTGGAGATCTGTGTTCCTCATAGCATTTATTCTGCAGAAAGAAGCTGGCTAGAAGCCGTTATTTCACAGGCCGTGAAGACATGAGCTACTGTAGGGAGTACAGAACAGTGTAGGTGGTCTCTGATAATGGACATCTTGACAAGATGTGTGAGGTGCTTTATTTTTTCAATTAAGGGTTCTTACTTTAATAATAAACTCTTTTTCCATAGCACCCATGCTGCAGGATGCTCACAAAACTACCATGCAAAAATATTAGCTAGTGCAGGGAATAGCTGTATCCTTCTGCTCAGTTTCACCTCCCATGGAGAACATACTATAAGTCAATTCCATATACTGTGTTACCTGCCAACCAGTTTTGAATGTGCTTCTGGGACCTGACTAGTATATATGAGAAACTGAGACCTGGCTGCCTTGGAAGTGGCTTTTTTTATCCCCAGCTCCACCAGGGTAGTCATGCAGGGTGTTCTTTTTGGCTTGTTCAGGAGCTGAAATTTGAGGTGCCTTGGAACAACAATTTTTTTTGCCACTACACCATGCTACTTTGGATTTTTGCTTGAGCAGAATCCTGCAGGACTGGTCTCTCTGAGACAGAGGTGTATGGCTGTCCAGGCATATTGCAAAAATCTGCAAGGATTATATTGAGATTTATGATAAGGTCAGAAAATGAATTTTTTTTCTTTTGAAGTATATATGTAAAAGGCAGATTCTAATTGTCTGGAAGAATGCATCAAAACATATGACCAAGTAGGCAAATGAAGATACAGCTGGGTAAAAGGTATGTACAAACTTATCAGGGAAACCTGGACATATTCAATGCTTCTTGAACTTTACAGAAGTTTCCAATGTGGCTTTGGCTTTTTTAGTAACTGCTTGTAAATATGATTCTTATATGATGGCAACAGTCATTAAAAATGTAATGAAGACATTTATCTCTGGGGTTAAAAGGAATTTTTAGGCTGTGAATGTTCTTCTACTATATACAGGTTTTCTGAAAACTGTTTTCTCTCTCCGAATTCTTAAAGAATTTTATTAGTTGTTCTTTTATTAATTAAATACAGTTAGAAATTTGTTTTGCTTTTACAGAGTCCCGTGTTGGCATCAGTGCATTTAATCTTCTTCTGTCAATAGGGGGATTGTATGTGCTGCCTAAATTTGTGCTGTTTGAAATGCAAAAAATTTTAGCCATTATTGTAGTAGTACCGTATAGATTTCAAGTCTAGAGATAAAAGGTACGGCATCAGTATTGTAATTGTATTTGTTGAGAATCAGATGATGCAACTTCTCTTATCCAAACGGGAGTAATCCAAATTAGGAGTAATTAAGAGCATAAATGATGAAAAGCAAAAATTAGATTAACTAACACTGTTTAAAAACCTGAGCTAAGGATGTTATCGGTATTTTAAATGAACGTATTATGAGGATAAAAACCTATGATGCTGAAGTATGTGGTTATGTACTTCAGGAAACAATTGTGCTTTGGCAACAGGAATGGGCCAGATGAGCTTTATTAATAGGTTTTATACAGTAATGATTTAAATATAGAGCATACCAATTAATTTCTCCTGTTTGGAGTCAATAATAATAAAAAAAATCCCCTTGCTCACACCAGAAGTTTTCTATTGTTTATTTATCTTTTAGTTCCAAGCTCGGCACTAGTAAATAATAGCCTTTGATATAAAGCACCAGTTAACAGTGATAGATAGCAAAATTTTTCATCTAATATACAGAAAATCTGGAATTATTATGTGCAACAGCTAAGGTTGGCTGAAAAGGAAGAATAAAATTCCCTTTTCATGCAGCTGTGTAGATGAATATGATGGCAGTGTACTCTCCAAGAATATCTGCCTTTCTTAGGATGTTATGCCAGATGCTATTGGGCAATATGAGGGAAATGTCACAGTGAATACACTGGCAGATCTACCTTTGGGTTCAGTGGCATTCATCTCTCAGTAGGGATCACTGGAACCTGTCTCTGTTGGTCTTATTTTGATATTTTGGGATAAAAGCCTGGGCATTAATACTTAATGCTGGTAGTAATACCACTTGCAAATGTGTACAGAGATGTTTTACATTATACAGGAGAGTCCTGATGGGCAGTATCCAAGCTCAGAGCTGTGACTAAAGTACCAATGCACAAAAAATGCTACTGTAATAGTGATATCCCTCACGTCCTCTAACTGTACATTATGTGTTGATTCTAACTTTGCATTGCAAAGGAGCATGTGTATGGGGACTTTGGTTAAGTATCTGTTTATATGCTTCTTTTCATAGTGGCATGCACAGATAGATGAAGATGAAGATAACTTCCTTGGTTCTGTTGACATTCTCTCCCTTTACTTAATATGCTGAAATATCCCAGGGACCCACTGCCTCTCAACTGAGAAATTTGGTGCAACCAGGCCAGTTCAGTGGATTGAGAGAGCTGCTGATCAAGATCTTATATTTATAGAATGTAAAGTTTAGGGGGTGCAGGTCAGACTAGAATTAGTCTGGTACATTCTTACTGTGATAAGGGTTTTGAGCAGTTCTGACTCACTATGCCACTATCAGATTTGGAATGCATCTGGTGAAGGTCTGGATCTGGCCTTCTGGTTCAATTTCTTCCAAATGAGTCTTGGTCCAAATAAGCTCTGTATATGTGATCTGTGCATGGCGAATGGGTACAGTGAGAAAAGTCATCAAAACGCCCCGGACCTTAATGCTAATATTAATGGAGGTACAGCCTATGATTCCTTTGCTCTCCTACAAGGTGTCTAACCTGACAATAGGAAATGATAACTGCACAGCAATTTGAGCCTTTTAATTAATTCTCTGTATATGCCAGAAAGCCAGAGGGTTACTTATGATAATAACCATTCATAACAGCTAAGGTTGTTCTGATTTCTACTGATAATGTGGAGGGAAATAGCTATATTAGTTTTTACTAGTTCAGTGAGCCATTCAGCCCTCTGTTCAGCTGAGCTCCCAATAAAATAATAATCAAGAAATAAAAGTAAGTTGTAACTAGAGTTTTAATTAAAGTTCTGAGCTAATTTCACAGTGCAAATTTGGGTCCTCATAACAACAGATCTAGAGTCTAATTACTGTCATACCAGGTGGCCAGCTTTACATCTAATTGCTTCCCTTGAGCCTGACAAGTGCCTGACTTGGAAAGTCAACTCTGTTTCCAGTAGAATATAGATAAGTTTATTTCTGTCCTTTTCTTCTTCCCTTGCATGTATATGCTTACCTAGCTCTTGTGCCTTGATTGTGTTCTGAAGCTCCCTACCAGAATTTTGAATGAAGTTGTTAAACATATAAATTCATATATTGATACCTTTTCAAACTAGTTCGATCAAAACTTGTGCACAAATTTTATGGGAAGAAGACCTTGGAAGGTAGTTCAAAAAGAGGTAATGATGAGCCCTGTTTAAATTAAGACTTTAGGAAGGGGAAGAATAGGTGATAAATTTAGTGCTGGTTCAAAAATACTTGTTCATATTTGCTACCCAGGACAGAACTCAAATATTCTTGACGAAAGTTTAAAAGGAAGGCTTTCAGCAATACATAAATTAGGGTCAGTATCTTCTGTTCTGCTTTCTCCTGTTAAACAAGCAGGATGGAGTCATCTTCTGCTTGAACATGTGGAAAGCTTTAATTCACATGTCCATAGGGGGTTGCAGGGTTATTCTGCAAAAGGGTCCGGACTTGTAGGAAAGGCTGTTAAAACAGAGAAGAAAGCTTTAGCACTGATCAACAGTACTTGAAAGTGAAAGCACAAGGATTTCTAAGTGCTGAAGGCAACCACTTATTTTCCCCATTATCTAGGAGCTGGGCTTTTATAAGGAACATTAATTTATTTTTTTGAGAGTGTCAGGAATGATGCATAGTAGGGCTGGACACAAACCACAGTTATATCAAAAGACAGAGTTGCATCAAAAGAAACAAATGTAGTGCTTTAAAAGGCTTTGAGTCAAGTCCAAGCTCACTGAGTCAGTGGGCTTTTACCAGAAGATTGTTCATTAATGGATTAATTTTTAGACTTCAAATAGGTATATTGTGTGAACTAAAAAAATCTTCCTACTTCACTGACATGTTAATATTTTTGCTGTGGAGAAATCAGGGAAATAACCTTTTTTCTCTCCCTTTTTTAGTAGTGCTATTAGACGGACTTCATAACCTACTCAGTGTTCTGCTCAAGGCAAATACAATTGTGAATAATTTTTGGCTTGGGATATAGTGAATTTAAGCAGCAAGCCTGATATTAATTTTCAGTGATCCAGTAGATTTCTAATGGCATATTTTGAGAGAGGGATTAAAAAAAGACTAAAAGTAGTCAACCGTTATCTTACAGCTGCCACTAAAATGTGAATATTTAATCTTTTTTTATATTATAGCTAACTAGTAAGCAATTATTCCTCAAGATGCAGAGTCTGAGTGTAGGCCACGTTTATAACACTTGAAAATCAATGGCAATACACTGAGTTCCTGTTAGGCTATCTGCACACAAAGGTCTTTGTAATAAACTTCTCTTCCCAGCTATATCCTTTCAGATCAAACATGCTTTAAAACTGTTTCTTTTTTAACTTGGAGGAAGAAAACAACACATATGCTAAAAATGTAGTGGGAAAAATAGCTGAATAATTACACAAAGAAAAGCTCTTCTTGACACTTTCCAAAATTTATTATTCAGTGCATTAGAAAGATGAGAATAGAAACAGAAAAACAAACACATAGTATCACACAAGAACATGTGTGCATAGACTATGCTCATATGGAGGTGTAAAAGCTTGGATTCAAAGTGGAAGATATCCATTTTTAATCATGTTGTCTCAGAGGATCACCCAGCAAGAGCACTGCTTCCTGGGACTGAAGACAGGACTATCTTGCAACCCGAGTCAGGGGCAGCTCCAGTTCCACACATCAAGCACATCCCTGGGACCAGGCTGAGGCTGAGCTGGAACTTCAGCCCATGGATGGATGTCAGGGCATGGATCAGTGAAGCTGTGTCTGGGCAGGGAAAGCCTTGTTCCAGGAGAAGGGACTGCCTCCACTGAGCCTCTTCGATGGTGCTGTCTTGAGCAGCTGTCCCCAGCAACATCAGCCCCATGCTGGCCATGAGCTCAAGCAGAGAAACTTCCAGGACAGGGAGTGGGGCAAAAGTGCTCCAGGGTCAGACACAATAGTGATAGAATCACTCAGGTTGGAAAAGAACGTCAAGATCCAGTCCAACCTTTGACCAAATATCCTCATGTCAACTGAACCACAGCTCTTAAGTGCTGTATCCAGTGGTTTCTTGACCACTCCCAGGGCTGGTGATTCTGCCCTCTCCTTGGGCAGTATTTTCCAATGCTTGACAACTCTTTCCATGATGAAATTATTCCTGATGTCCAACCTGAACCACCCCTGGTGCAACTTGAGGCCATGACGTCTTGTCCTGACACTAGTTGCCTGGGAGAAGAGGCTGACTCCTACCTGGCTACAACTTCCTTTCAGGTAATTGTAGAGTGATAAGGTCACCCTTGAGCCTCCTTTTTCTCTGCACTAAACAACCACAGTTCCCTCAGCTGCTCTTTACCAGACCTGTGCTCCAGACCCTTCACCAGCTCCACTGCCCTTTTTTGGACTCATTCCAGCACCTCCGTGTCTTTCTTGTAGTAAGGGGCCCAGAACTAGACAGAGGACTCAAGATGCTGCTTCATGAGTACAGGGAGACAGTCTCTGACCTAGTTCTGTTGGTCACACTATTTTTCATACAAGCCAGGATGCCACTGGCCTTCCCAGACACCTGGGCACACTGCTGGCTTTTGTTCAGCTGGTTATTGACCAGCACCCCCAGGCTCTTTTCTGCTGGGATACATTCTCTATTTATACTAAATATTTTCCTAAGTGGCTTATTTGGTACCAGGACATAAATGATTTTTTTTTTAATTTTGCTCTGACTTTTTAGAAGTTAAAGATCAGCAACCTGTAAAACAAGAAAAGGGTAAATTAAAATGTCTAAGGAGAGCATCTTAAGGGCAAAATAAGTGGGAAGGATGACCAAACATTTTATCCCAGCATTTAGTACAAAGAGGACACAGTGGCAAATTTAGAAATTGCTCATTGCCATCATGGTAAGCCTCAGGCTTTTAGGTCAGTTTGCTCGCTAAAATAGTGCATCTTCAACACTGAAGTTGGTTGCAGCAGAAAAAGCTCTTGGTCATAGAGGTGAAACCACCTCTTCCTGCTAGACTCTTGTCTTCAAGTTAGTTTTGAAAAGCACACCTTTCACAGTGCTGAAAAACTGGGGGGAAAAAAACCCCAAGCCCTAGATAGCTGAACTAGCCTCAGCACAGATGGACTGCCTGAAATAAGACTGTCGCTGATGTCAGTGGCTAAATGTATAGGGCTGGCTGTTCAGGCAGGGAATACAGCACAGCGTGCTAGATAGGGTACCAGAAGTGTGTTCTCATCCTAGCTCTGGGTTTTCTGGGAGATGTTCAGCAGGTCACTTGGCTGCCTTCTGGTTTGCTTTTTTATGTTTCTAGTATTGACTGTTTGGCTGGTTAATGCTCATACTCTTGTTTGGACAAGCATTACTTTATTGTCATTGTCTATTATTATAAATGATTCACTGAATCATATTTGTGATTGCTTTTTCCTTTGATACATCACATTTTCATCCCTTTATCTGATTAGAGATTAATTAATATAAACAGATATCACTTGCTTGTATCTGTGTAGTAACCCTGAATTCATAAATATTAATTCATCAATAATGATCCTCCCTAGCAATACAGTAGCTGACTGGGCTGAAATGCTGAAAGAATTCATAATGTAAACAGAAATCCAGGTTAATACGCTCATTAGCAGGCAATGATTAGAAACACTCCTTGCTTGAAATGAAGACAGGTCCCTGCTTAGGAATAAAGCTGGACACTTCTTTTCAGATGGGAGATTTCAGCTTAGCAGTGATATAACAACTAGCTAAAACCACACTTGGCTAATACAAAAAAAAAGAATTATTGCTTTTTAGCATTTTATTTTTACACAGCTTTTTTTTTGCCCTTACTGTAAAATGCAGTCCCTAGAGCATCTTCAGTAACTAGGCAAGGTTAGAGAGGATCCTTTACCAGGCTTTGAATTGTCTACACAGATATTTTGATGCTTTCCTTTTTACATGAGAAACCACCTGTCTACATCAGGAGCCATATTCTGAGGGCTGAATACAAAAGAAGAAAGATTAACATTAGAAATAATCCCTTGTGGAAATTGAACAGGAAAAGTAATCAAAAAGTCCCGAAGGAGGAAGTAGTGTTCTTTCCTTGGAGAAACATTTGAAGGCAGCTATGGCAGTCAATCACTACCACGTGGGCAGTATTTCCAGGATATCTTACTGTTACGGGTTTTCTAGCACCTTCCAGCTGTCATCAGGCACTAGTGGAGAGCCAACAATTATCTCACCCTAAAGTACGTCTTTTTTAAACAGAAAGCATGTCACTGTTATATTATCCGACCTGCCTTGCTGTATAATACCTCACAGACTAATAGAAAATAAAATATTTGCAGGAAAATGCAATATTAAGAAAAGGTGGTCTGTGAAACCTGACACTGTGCTACTTGGTGTAATGCAAAGGGGCCGAGAACAGCAATGTGTCTGTTCCTATATGACACAGACACATTTCTAAATTTACTGCTGCCATTTGAGGGCTTTGTCTCATACAGAAAAAAAAAAAAAAAAAAAAAAAAAAAGGTAGTTTTATAGCTTTTCACACCTATAATTCATCAACATGAAAATTGTGGTTTTTTTGGTTTTTTTTCTTGCAAGATTTTTTCAGGATATTTCTTCTAACTTTATTGTGTTTTACTTCATATATTCCTTGCAGATCATTCTTTCATTCAGCAGTGCTGAACTGTTCTAGAATAGGGCTAGAAAAGTTTGCGATACGAGGATGTTAGAGTCTGTGTCATGGGTTTGCACGCTACATGTATCTATTTATTCAACATGAATTTGAGAAAGGAGTTCTTGTAACTGAAGGTAGCATTTAGATCTAATTTTTTTAAAGAAGATTTATCTGTCATGTACACAGACTAATACCTTCTATAACTTAGACCTTCAGCAGGTATGTATGAAGATACCTTCTTGAAATCAATGTATATACCCCAATTTAAACTAGTCTGGGGCTATCAGTCTCTTCTGACACTGGCAAATAATTTTTGGAGACTCTAACAATATATTTTCAAGGATATGAAGATCTTAATACACACATTTAGTAGAGCTTGCTTTTGAATATATGAGCAAATAAAAGAACATGTCATGTAAGGAGATATTTGTCTATTTTTAAAGACATGTAGACAAAGTTTTACAGTAAGCTATCACCAGAATAGGGGTACTTCCCTGACTCTGGTTGTGTCAGAAAGAAACTATTCCAAAAGTTTCTTCAACTGATATCATGAAAAAACTGCAGTTAAAACTGAAAATGAGTGACAACAAAGAAGTTCATGGCACTCTCAGTGATGACAGATTTCTTTGAATGACACACTTAACCTCACATCCCTTGGCTCTCAGGCTCTTACGGAATTCTGTCACTCAAGGCGCCTCTGCAATGTAACAAATCGGCTATCGCTGCTGGACACCGTAAACTTAACATGGAAAGAATAAAAGAATTTTCCTGCTGAAGATTACATGCTAATGCTTGAAGAGCATTTGACAGTGCCTGCTGGGTTAATAAATAGTGCATGCTGTATAATTGTGCTAGCTATGAATTGTCTAAAGCAAGGCAAAAAAAAGGTCGTCCCTATCTCCCAGTTACCAAATCTAACTCGTGTATTTATGTAACTCTGGCATATTTTGCATTACTTTGAAAGCATGGGAAATGGAAATGGAGTTGTTAACACATTGTTCCCAGGGGCATATGCTTTGCACACAAACAAAAAAAAAAAAGCAGAGTGTGTAGGCTGCTGAAGTCTTGGCTTCAGAACTAGATCTACAGGCAGTCAAAGGAAAGGCAGTAAGAATGTGGAGCTCTAGCTAGCTCTGCCACTGATATTCTGTACCATCTTGTAATTTCACCACTCTTAACTCTGTTACAGGACATGGCCAAGAAAATTCTAGAATTTTTCTAAGGCCATATATTTCACTTTGTGCACTTCAATTTCCCATCAGTGATATAGAGAGAATATTACACAAAACAAAGCATAGTTCAGAGGTTCTGTTAAATGACAAATTCAGCAGATCTGTTAATATGGACTGTGTTACCTAAGTTTTCATAATATGCCTCAAGTTTTACATTCTGATGAAGTGTAATTGGCATTGTCACTGAATAAGAGTAGCAAGGTGTCTATGAGACAGTGTAAACTGTTTTGCCAAGAAAAGTAGATTTACAGTGGGGAAAACTGGAGAGAAATTGTACTTTACATCAGGGTTTTGCATTTCCACTGTCTGTACTTTGTCTTGTAAGTAGTTTTAATTGCACACCTCCTTGTCCTTCCTCTGGGAATACTGGCAGGAATCCATGTCTCAGTCAATACTGAAATTAAACTGATGGCTATTGTCACATCTCATTAAAGCTCCTGACTTACTGCTGCCATCAAAACCATATGGGAAACAGATGTTTTTTCATAAAGTATCTAGCCTTTATAGGCCTGGTCAGCCATTAAGTGAATTGCCAGTCTCTGAAGATGCTAGACTTTATTCATGCTTCTATATAAATTCTTTCCTGCCATTCTGGTTCATGTTGTGTGCTAAAATTAAGCAAAAGTTGCCATTGTGTCTTTTAAGATCCTTTTTCTGTGCTCTTCATTATTTATATTTCATTTTGGTCACACTGACTTTTCTTGGAAGTTCAGAGGGGGAGAAGAGTAAGATGCCCATGGGACAGATAAGTTGTCCTAAACCAGTCAGGAAATTCTTAGCTGACTATTAATACCTTGTATTAAGGATCTATGGTTACAGCAAGTCTCTTTAGTGATTAACTGATTTGCCAGATACATCACTTTTATATCAGTAGAACTGCTTCACAGCACTGACTGGTATTCATCTTTATTTCCTTCCTGCCTGCACACATTCTTCCCTAATGCAAATAAAAGGGTGCAGAACATCCCCCAGTGCAGCTGAAAATAGGCAATGGCAGTGTCAATGTTTCTTTCTAATTTCTCCAATATATTTAATTCTGGAAGGTGTTGAACACACACACAAGTGGAAAAAGTCCTCCATCCATGTGAAATTAAATGGACACAAATGATTGCTTTCTCAGAGGACTCAGGCTAGACCTTCTGGATTATCTGTCAAGTATCACGGTGTTTTTCAGCCTGTCTCATCTCTTGGCACCTTATGCTTCCTACTGGGGCAAATAGATAATAATGTTTATGTAATATGGACAGAACCCGCTTTTCAGTGAGATTTTCCTTGTGCTGATAGACAGATTAGAAATATTATCTTTTTCATAGATATTTGCCAACTCAATCGTGACTTTGAGCTGGTTCCAGATGGCAGAAAACATCTTGGTTGCTGTACAGAGCCATTTCTGTACGACAGTATAGTAGCCACATAAGATATTGATTCAGCTCTCTAAACAGCTTTAATGATGCCAAATGCAAGGGTAATTCTTCCTTATCAGTAAGATGACAAGCTTGCACATGACACCAACCAAACATCACTGCATCAGCAGGAAAAAAAGTCTTCTGAATGACTGCTCCTGGATGTGTTTTTCTTGGAGTTTTCCTTGGGGGTGTCCTATCCAGAGACCAGCTTCAACTCTGTTTAGCTTTCCGAAGGATGTGGCTATTGTGTGAACTGATAGCATTATAGTTTGAAACACACCTTCTCTCTGTTTGAGAGAATTGTGAGTCCTTTTCACTGGATTTTTATCAGCAGTCTTTAACAAAACAAGTATGTGCTAGTAGCTTTTAATGGGTCCCAGAGGAATCTTTAAAGGAGGAACTTTAATCTAGGAAAAAAAGGTAAAATCGAGGGCAATGTTAAGTTATTGCATGCACTAGGGTTGTTTGACTATTCTTCTTAGTCCAGAGGACATATATGGAAACCCCTTACTATGTCTCTATGTATTATATGTAGATGTGAGCTTTATTTTCAAATAGATGTATATGAATTTTCTTTCTTTCTGCAAAAATAGGTTCTGTTCAGTCTTGCTCACCACATCCCTTTCATTTTTATGTTATGACTCACTCTTCCCTGCTTTTTTTTCCTCTCCTTCCTAATGTTATTCTCCTTTCTTTGCACAGATTTATTCCTGACAGGTCTGGTTGCACATGAGACTGGAAAAAGTTCTTCAACCTCTTCCTAATACAAGTGGTTTGGCACCATTTATGGAAAACAAAATCACATACAGCTGTTGATCACAAGCTATTAGACTCTAGATATGGTACTACTTGTGGTACACCAGAGTCTTGGACAACTCACCTAATATAATAAGCTTTAAAGGGACTAAGAATGATTGATTACACTGAAGTTTTGTTGTAGTCCATAATATTGCTTTAATGTGATATGCAAATTTTCATGCTTAATGATTGTATGAGTATTACTCTTCCAATACTGGTAAGAGAATGACAAACACTGAATAGGAAAAAAAATTGACTGTCACCCACATCCTCCCTTTTTAGAACAAGCACCTTAGAAAAAAAAGTTGATTATTTTTCAGTTTACCTTTTCTTTAATGTAACAAACTTCCATTTAAGGTTTAATTTGGACTGTTCTAGCATGCAACAAAAAGTTAGTGGAAGATAAAAGGGCATAGCAAGAAAAATATTCAAAGTGAATAATTTAAGATCACATCCATAATTAATGGCATTTGGAAAGCTTCCTCTAGTGCTCTAATCATATCTCAAAAAGTGCTAATTAGAGCACTTTGGTAGAAAACAGTGTATGCAGGTGTTGAACAGCTTTTTCTGTTCCTTTTTAAGAAATGTAGTGGTAACTGGTTCTCCTGTCATTAGCACTCACATTTAATAAATGTTTCACCATATAACATATATTTGACAGCTGAAGAGTGTGCATGTAACTATTATCTTGTTAGAACAGGTTTGATCAAAAATGCAAACAAAATCAGATATTTTAAGTACATCATCTTAAGTTTATAGTAAGCACTTGAGCATCCTGTAGTGTCCTTTGGGAATATAACTAGCAAAAAGTTGAAACTGAAAGAAAAAGAAGTGCCTTGAAAAGGAAAAAGTATCTACATTCATCTACTTGAAATTAATGTTATCTAAAAGCAGTTCTGATACTTCAGAAAAGCTAATCATTTGCTTACTGCTTGGACTGTATTTAAGTATTGTTGTCTTCTGGCTGAGAAGGATTTTGCTGCTCAGTTCTTCATTTATCTTGGAAATCAATGACGGCTGGCATCATAGGTCCTTCTCCCTAACTCCCTCCAAAACTAATCAATATGGTCCAGAAAGAAATGCCCTGTGCATTTGGGCTTCTGTGTGTATACATTTGGGCATGTATTACTGCACTGCCACAATGAAACAGCAAAATCTGAGGAGAAGCTTAATGCCCAATTTAGCTGGAATGAAAGTGGTAGCTCTGCATTACTGAAACAGGAGCTGGTTCTTTGGGGCTGCAGTGTCCAACAAGCAGGTGTGAGAGCACTGTCAAGTAGATAAGCATGAAGAGCACGGATTGTATTTGAAATGACTCTGCAGGATTCATTTATATACAATTATTCTAACACAATGTTTTATTTTATTGAGATTCTACATAATTTCACAGAATCAAACAAATAGATCCATAACCATGTATTATTAATAACTTATTTCCTTTAAAGTTGAGAGCAGAGATATTCTATTACATGTTGCAGATTCATTTTAAGATACTTTATTGGAGAGCCTGCGGTCTGAAATATTAATCTTACAAAATTGAAAACATGGGCTTAAACCTAAGATACATCCAATTTTTCAAGAGGCTCAGCAGTACCTAGTTCCATTTTCCCCAAGCAGCCAGTACACTTACTGCCATCTACGAATTAGCTCTGTTTCTATGCTGTGTTCTTGTTATTCCTACCCATTAGCATTCAACTCTCTTCTGTCTTGCGCAGCTAGATGAATTATTCCCTGAGAACAATTCATCTGACAGTGGAATTTGCCCTTTTTGCATTTGTTATTTCTCCATGAACACATCACAATTTGCATTAATTAGTTTATTATTTGAAATTGTTTGATGAATAGTTTGTTCCAACCCATTTCACTCACGTAGCTAATATTAATTTGAGTGTTTCATCCCAGTGCTTTACCATTCAAACTGTGTCCTATTATATCACATGGTGATTGTTCCTGCTCTGGATGACAAAACTAGAGTCTATCAAAAACAGAACTATGGTTCATGAAAAGTTTTAAAAGAAAAGTTTAGCTCTATTCTCTTACAATTTTCCACAATTATTTTTATTCCTGGGTAAACCCTGTACATATTTGCTTCTCTAGGTGTTTTTGTTTGTTTGTTTGGGGCTTTTTTTTGTTGTTTTTGTTTGGTTGGGTTTTGGATTTCTTTTGTATTCCCTGTTCAAGGAGAGAGAATAACATAAATTGGGGTTTATTTTCTCCAATAATAAAACACTTTTTCAGTTGAGGACAGTTTTTCATCAAAACATGCTCTTTACAATAAAAATGCCTTTGACTGGTCCAAGTTATATATTGCATAAACAGCTTCTGCTTTCCCATGAGGTATGATTGACCAATAGAACCATATTTTGCCATATTAAGTAAAATGCTAATGACATTCAAATGTTCTTGCACTGCCTCTATTTGTCTGAGAAAAAAAATTTATACCATCAGGAAAATTGGAAATATGTGCATGAGGAAGTAAAATAAGGTTTCAACATGCACAGGGATGATCATGAACCCTTTATGCTCTGTGTGGAGTTCTGGTCCCTTGCTCTAAACCTCTACTGAACTTTGGAGTAGGATCACCTTATTTCTGCTAAATATCTCTGTACAGATCTGGTCTGAAAAACGTCACCTTAAGATGCACAAATAGTGTTCCATCTATACTCACAAATATATGCTACCACAAAAGAAGCAGAATGCTGTAGTAATATATTTGAAACTAGAGTAATTATGAAATCCTCCATATTTTATATTAGTTGTAAAGGGTGTTGAAAACCAGCAGCTGAGTTCTTTAAATTTTCTTTAAAGAAAGGAAAAGAATGGGTTAAGAACTCCCTTAGACATGATTATTTTCTTAAACAAATCTTGGAAAAAAACAGGAATATTCCAGTATATAATTATATGTATTCTAATTTTAATCACTTTAAGGATTCAGCATATTTGCCTAGGAAACCACAAAGCATCTACCCATGGCAAAATCAAGGAAAGGCAATGATGGGACACAAATGGGAAAGCAGTAGGGAATGGCAGTATAATTAATGCCATCAGAATGCTTTTATAGAAGGTAAATTCTGTCAAGCAAAGTGCTGTTTTTGAGAACTCAGATGTGTTCAATGTGATATGATAAATCCAAGGCATTTTTGAGACAAGTAATATACTGACACAGAGTTCTGATGAGAAAATTACCACTAAACAAAATTGAGAGAGCCCACAGAAGCAGGGTAGGGACTGAGAGTAAATTTAAAGTTCAAGTCACAGCACTAATAATTGGTTTCTGAGCAGATTTGTTTTTGACTCCGTCTAATCTAGCAGAACTGCACCTGTAAATATCACATTTGTATTTCTGATGACACAGAATTAGTAAATGAATAACAATGATATATTGCATATGGGACACAGAGGATGCTCTGGATCATTTAGAGAAGTAAACAAGCACATACTTCAACACAAATGTGTTAGTGTCTTCACCTTACACAGTTGTATTTCCAGGTATGCAGAAAGTGTGTCCTAGGAAACTGCAGCTTCACCCTTGAAATCAATAACCGAATTGCTCCAGAGCAGCGAAACATCTGAACATGAGTGGGCAGTCTGATGTAGCTAAGGTTTAATACAACTTTTGAAGAACTGACCAGGAAGTATCATATATGAACAAGAGAGTACTACTTTTTCAGCGGGCATGTCATGAAGAAGGACTAGCATGTTTCTTTCTAGCTGTTGCAATTGCGTAAGTGAGAATTATAACTGCTGTAATGAGTTGTGAACCTCTGGCACTAATGATATGCTTTTTGTTTTGAGCTCTAATAGTCATCTTTCAAAGAAAAAAAAAATTATAAAGGATTGAAAAGTATTGTGAAAAGAATAATAGAAAAATATATTTTTCGGGGGAAAAGCTGCGCAAATTTTATCTGTTTAGTGCATAAAAGAGAAAATTAAGAGGTGATCGTGGGAAGAGATGGCTTCTTGTAGGTGGTATTCTGTCAGAAAGATGAATCCATGAGATTCAGGAGCTGGAAGCTAGACTAAGGTAAATTCAAAGACAGCAATTAATCAGTGGAACAACTTTCCTCCAGTTATGATAGATTCTCTGTCATTGGCAGCTTCTAAATAAAGTCTCGATGTCTGTATAAAAGATACCCTAATGCTCAAAATAAGATAAAACTCCAATAAGTCATTTAGATGAGATTTTTGGCCTATTGTGTAGAGAAGGAGAGGAAAAAGATCTCCATTCCTAAAATATGTTCATGGAGCTTTCATTTGTAGTTTACATGCACTATTGATATTGAAGTCCTTAAAATAATTTTGAAGTATGTGTACAAAAAGCACTAGTGTCTGTGTTACTAGACGGAATTTGAAGTGAATCTCAGAAAATGCTAGATGTGATCATGCCTCTAAGTGTTTTGCCAACACAGCTCTGTGTTCAGCAATTAAACATCATCTTTCAGGAGCATCAACAAGTCAAAAAACCTGAGTGATGACAGCCACAATCTAAACAGTTTTATCAGTATGTGCAATATTGCCTGAGAACTGCAGACCTCGTGGAAGTCTGTTCTTGTTGGCAATGAGGCAGGCAGCATTGCCTTGCTAAAGGAAGTCTGTCTTTATGGTGGATATTTCCGTGATGCAATGCCACAGTGGGATATTTTTTGTATGGATAAGAAAATACAGTTATTTCTGATAAAATGGCTCAATGCTGTATGCTGCTTTATCATAAACCCCTTTGGTTAACACATTTTCCTCCTGGTCTGGAGTTTAGCATTTTAGGATCTTTCTGAAATTGCATGTTACATTTGTTGAAAATGTCGGTAGAAAGAAAGAAGTCCAGCATCTAAACAACAATGTACTTAGGGATGACTGGAAAGTATCCAGGGTAATTCAGCTAGATCTCTATTTTTTAACTCAGAGGAGAAATGTGTCCATGTACAGAAAAAGGAGAATGGGGAAGCCTAGCTGTGCCAGCAGGCAGCACAACTCCTTGCCTCATCTCCATTTCTCAGCCCTGTCAGAACCCAGCAAAACAAAGGAGGTGAAGGGTGTTACCAGGTAATGTGACTTTCTGGGGCATCACTGTGCATGTGATATCTAAGTAATGCACTTTAAGGGGTAGTGTGACATCTGGTTAGGAAATCACCTTGGGTTTGGCTGTTAATCTGTGGCACTGACTTAGCTTTTGTGAATGTAGAAATAGGCTGGAAACAAACAGTAGAATAAGTGAGGTAAAGTGATAAAGTGCAACTACTTCTCATGGCAGAAAAAGACAAAACCTCTACTTTTACCCAGTGTCTGCTTTGACTGTGGTGTCTACAGCTGTGATACTCTTTTCTTTTCATTGTTCCTTTAATTAAAAGAAACCTCCCTGCCTCTCTGGGGCACATCCCTGAGGAGAGATTGGTTTTGGATTAGAAGCATATTCTGCTCTTTCATCCTTTTCAAAACTCAGAGTTTATTTTCTTTCTTCTTGTCAATCAGCATGAAAAAGCTTTTTTAGCTCTTAGTGCACCGGAAACAAATATGAAAAAAAAAAATAAAAAAAAAAATACAAAAAGCTCCAGGCAGTTTTAATGGGGGGAATGCAATGCTGATGTAAAGCTGCAGCAGATGTACAGCTTAATTAGATGTTAATGAATAGACAGATGCATATAAGTGAACAGCTCTGAGGCTGTGGAAGGAAGCAGAAATATGGGGCAGCAAACACTTTGATGTTGCCTGAGTAAAGGTACATTTCAACATTTCTCTGCTTGCTGCTCTTTCTTGTATCCAGACTGGATTTTTCTATCACTGTGTGGCAGCAAATCATTTTGTTTTTTGTTGGTACAGTGAGGGAAACTAAAACGTGAGCTTTCCTTCCTGCAGCCATGCTTTGAATTACTTCAGTTCTCCTGCTCTAGGGAAGAGTTTGCAAATTTGAAGTGGCAGAGATCCGTGTGGGAAAATTTTTGGCAAATCTTTAATGTCAGAAATGTGAAGAAAATTAAAGGGTTAGCTGGAGAAAATAGGAGGTGCTCTGGACTTAGAGGGAACAGATAAAAATTAGAAGCAGAGATGAGAAGGGCACAAAGCAAGATGCAGAGAGAGGAAGAACAAGAAATTATTTCAGGCAGTGAGATCACAAACCACCTTTGACCATAGAGCTAAATTAATATGCAGAAGGGCTAATCAAACCCAGCATAAATGCACCAGATCAAAACCACCTGTGAAGTAGGGTTAGGGAGGTGTGTACAAAAGAAAAACAAATACTATCAGGTAAAAACAGCAGAGAGACAAATAACATGGTAATAAAAGTGATGGTAGGTTTAAACTCTTGCTATGCTGCTTGTTGAGAGGAATACTTATACTATTCAGTGCATACAAATCTCCTTGGATGTATTTTTGACGGTAGTTTAATATCTGAAATTAGGCCATTTTCATTGTCTGTCCTCAGTGTGGCATTACAAATCTTATTTATAGATTAAAAGGAGCTATAGGCTCTGCAGTGTTGCTAACTAAAGGCCTTTTCTCTCCTGGGGTTTATGCAGCTGATGAAGACCACAGGTCTCATTTACGGTGTATCTCCAAAACCCTGTAGAAACCACGTAACCTCCCAAGGCCAAGGTAGTGAGAGCAGTCTTGGAGGAGAGGGAGATGTGTGTGAGGACACCAAGCTTTTCTTCATAGAGAATTGAGAGCTGTTTTGGGAGGGTGCATTCCCTTTTTCAGATGTGCAATAGGAAGCGTTGTGTGACCCCTTCACAGTCTGCACCAATAGACCTTACTGCTGATGAAGGGATCTGGAGACTGAAGTCCAGTCTAGGATGAGGTTTGTAGGCAGAGATTGCTCCTGATCCTGTAGGTTTAGGGACGCATGCTGATCCTGTGAGAGTATTCTTTGTACATTGATTTATTTGGAAAGATCTGTGGATTAACTTCTGTGGAAATATATTCTAATTGAGCTATAAGTATTTGCACTGATAGACAGGCAGAGCAGACTGCCTTTCTGTGTCTGCTTGCCTACCTCTCTATCTGCCTTTTGATCTGTCTACACTTTTTTCAGTCTCCCAATACACAGACAGGCTGTCTCCTGCTAAACCGGGATTCACCTTCTTAACAGCCCCTTTGTTTGAAGCTGGTGTAACTTCAGTATGACAAAGGAGTTTTATTCCTGATAATAAAATAGCCTTTTTTTTCTGTGTGCGCTTTACAATGATTGAATGTCTCAGTGCCCTTTTTGAAGCCCATTATCTCCTATTCACCTTTCCCTGACCCTTTCACTGAACCAGCATCTGCCTGTGGTATTAGTACCACCTTGACGATTTGGAAGCTGGGAATACCTCTGCATAATGTGAGGCTTTAATGGGGCAGAGGAAAATCCTGGGTCTTGTGCAAGTCATTTATACCTGATATTGAGCTCAAATAAGCCAGGAGGGCTAGGCAGAGTCAAGAATTGCCTGGTAAATCAGTCTTGTATGCTGTTGTCTGACACTGCAGCACTGACACACACCTGTCTTTCTCACCCCTGCCTGCGATGCTAGTATCCTACATCTCACAAATACTGCCTTGCTGCAGGGCTGGCTTGATGTGGAAGAGCAGTGCCAGGTGGTGGAGGGCTGAGGACATGTGCAAGATGCTGATTGTAGGAGTTACCTGGAGCTACATAGAATTTTGAGGCACACTGTAAAGTAAATATTTCAGTAGGATGGTGTGGTCTTGGACGTGGCAAATATGTCACAGTAAATACATTGCATACAAGAAGAATATAGATGGAATACTTAGCTAAAATATTTACACAGTGTTCATGTTGTATATGTTATCATGCCTGTGTTCATATAGAACATCCTAAGAACGATTAATGAGTGAAAAAAATGTTTACTA
This sequence comes from Anabacerthia variegaticeps, assembly GCA_035583185.1. Classification (NCBI taxonomy): domain Eukaryota; kingdom Metazoa; phylum Chordata; class Aves; order Passeriformes; family Furnariidae; genus Anabacerthia; species Anabacerthia variegaticeps. The sequence goes on along the minus strand of JAWWEW010000112.1, from coordinate 28,724,086 downwards.
CAGCCTGCATTTCTGTGTTACTGCATTCTTCTTTGTAAACACTTTTTTTTTTTTTTTTTCAAAAAGGTCTTTTATTTGTGCCTGCAACTTGATATGTTTATTACTAGTTTGGTAGACATATCAGACACTGCCATTTCATAGAAATGATCTGGCAAAAGTGAGTCCTATGAAGAGCGGGTGATGGAGTTACGGTTGTTTAGCCTGAAGAAGAGGAAGCTCAGGGTAACCTTATCACTCCCTACACCTACCTGAAAGGAAGTTGCAGGTGGGGGTCCGTCTCTTCTCTTAGACAGCTAGTGATAGAACAAGAGGACACAGCCTCAAGCTGCTCCATGAGAAGTTAGGTTGGACGTTAGGAGGAATTTCTCCACAGAAAAGGTGATTAGACATTGGAATGGACTGCCCAGGGAGGTGATGGAGTCACTATCCCTGGAGGTGTTTAAGAAAAGACTGGACATAGTATTTACTGCTGTGGTCAAGTTGACATGGTGGTGTTCAGCCAAAAGTTGGATTTGATAATCTCAGAGGTCTTTTCCAACTTAATTAATTCTCTGACTTGGAATTCCTGCCCTTTTCACAGAATCACAAATATATCAGTTACTGCCAAGCAAGCTGGGTCATTAATGCATATTAATTCTGCTAATTCTGTTATTATCACTCATTTTTTTACAGAGTATGGAAAAAAAAATCTTATCTTCTATTCATAGTACCTAATATGAAACAAAAACGCACTATTTAAACTGGAATTTTCTCATCTCTTTCATCTGTAGTTCTTTTATCAGACATGTAGGCAGGAAATCACGTGATACCCATTCAGTAAATTTATTGCCATATAATTTTTCCTCCTCTCCAGAATTTGCACAGCCAATTCATGCCTATTGGTAAGGAGGCACCTGTGTTATTATCTTACGGGAGAAGCAGAGTGAGAATTGTAGAAGTAATGCATTTTGTCTGTAGGGGCAATAAAATCTATAACAATTTAAAGAATCTGCCAGAGAAAAAGAACAAGCTGGAATTCTTCTAGGAACTTCATATTCAGCCAGGAGCATTTGTGTTGTATTTAAAAATATAGAAGGAGCATTGACATCCAGTGTTTGTTCCAGTATTTTACTAGAGATTTAATGGTTCACAATTCAATTTGAAGTGAAAGTATCCCCCCAAATGACTCTTTATAAAGTCTTTTGGAGACCAAAGTCAATATCTATGGGCCTTTGGAGATACAGCGATTGATTACCTGTCCAAGTCAATGAGCATTAAAACCCTAAGAGATTCAGAAGTGCATTTCACTGTTGCAAAGCCTCACCTCTGATACCACTGATGCACAATGACTGGTCTACGGCGAAGTTCAGTATGTGGGTAAAACAGCTTGTTCTGAGACCTAATTGAAGTTTTGTAATGTCCAGAAAACTGTAAGTTAACATCTTTTGTTGTAGTGCTGGGATGCCTGGATTTATATCTTGAGTACATGTCTTGGTGCATGATGGACATAAATTATATCAGATTTTCGAGCCACTTATTCCTCTGTCTGCTAACACTGTCATCCTTTGTACTCTCAGCTTGTAGAATAACATCACCTCCTCTTCTCAAAGCTCTTTTCAACCTTAAGACCTCTGCCAGCAGTATACAGAATCTTTTCGTCCCCTCTAAAATGAAGATAACTGAGCAATCACTCTGTGCTTCTCATAAAGTCAGAAGCTGTTTATGGGAACCAACAGTTTGTGACTGAAAAGAAGGGAGAACTGAGTGTCCAGCTGTAGCTGCATATGACAAACTGCAAGTGACAGAAACTAAGACTCAGTAGGGGAAATAGTTGATTCAACCTTTTGGAAAATAAAAACACTTCTCTGGGGAAATTGCTAACTTCATGAATTTAAGATCTAGGTTTTACAACTTACTTGAAACATGTCATTTATCAGCCCTAAGTTCGTAAGTTGTTGAGGTGACTGAAATGGAAGTAGGTAATGTCTTGAAAATCCAATGTTGTGACTTTAATTTAATTTTCTTCTCTCATGACTGAGTTCTGATGATTAAGAAATAATTAACTGGAGGGGAACTTAATAGGTCTTGTAATTCAGTGTCTATGGTACCTTACATGAATGTACCCACCATTCTTGAGAGGCATTTGGCTGACTGCTGTCTATTAAAATCCCCTAGAGGATGGAGATTCTACAGTCCTGGATGGCAATATTCCAGATGTCCCCACAAGATGCTCTTATCATGTTGCTTTCTGCAATTTCATATCTGCAATGTGTATGAACTTTGTGTCACATGCCAATGAATGTCACACCTACAGAATGTCCTGTCCATTAAGTATGTGAGCTGCCCTGTTTCTCAAAATCACACTTTAAAAGTCCTGTGTTTCAGAGAAGTATCAGGCTTTCTGCACACTACTGGCCTATATTCTACTGCTTCTTATTTCTACTTAGCTTTTAGCAATAATAAACATATACCAGAAATTGCTTTTGTTTCTTGAGAGACTTGGCTAAGTTTTGTTTGTTTCTATAAGATGAATGTTGATACAAGGAACTAAGTATTGTAGTGGCTAAATTTGTTATAAAAATGAAACATTTTGGTTTAGTGAGGGGAAAAAAACAAGTAACTTTGTAGTGCACCAGTGTGGGAGTTTGGAAGTCTAAAATGTGTAGCTGAGATCCTGCCCATCTTTTAATAAAGACAACAGACAGTCTGGGTTATAGGCTAGTCAGGGGGCCTTCAGTCTCTGAAAGGCTGTAGATCATGTCCTGACGGAAACTGTTTCTAGGCACATAAGGGGCTGGAAGGTAATTTGAAGAAGCCAGCAAGGATTTATCAGGCTCAAATTTGTGGCCCCTGTGATGGAATGATTGATGTTGCGGATGAAGGGAGAGGGGTTTGCTGTTTGTAGAATGTGTCATTTAGCATGGCTTTCCATACGCTGTTCCATAGCATCCTGCCAGCCAAATTGAAGATACGTGGACTAAGAGGGGTTCTGGAAGGTAGTTGGTCAGAGATGATTTAGAAATGCACATGTGCATGAAACATGTGAAAAGTATGAAATGTTAAAGACTGTCTCACAAGCAGTTACTAACATCTGGCCTTTGCTTTCTGTCTACTATGTTAGAGAAATGGTGTGAATTTGAACAAATAAGAGCTTTGCTTTTTTAGAAGAATCACTTGATTCTTAGTGTGAAAGAGTGTTGAAGAACATATGTTGATTTAATTCTTGAAATGTAAGATATTCCTATGGGGGTTGTTACATTTCTTTTGTTTACAGACCTGTTTATTGTTTTTCTTTTTGGTTACTTTTTGATGAGGTAATCAACAAATGTGTTGTAAGTGGACTTATACTATGTCTTGAAGTATTAAAATAGCAACAGCAATCTAGCTTCAGAAATCCCCATTTTTAATGAAGATAAAATCAACTAGGACTTTTAAAAAAAAAAATTAAATTGATTAATTTAAAAAAAAATACTGAAAAACAAGGATGAGGAAAAGTACAGTACTTCTGAGACATAATTTGAATTGTGGTTTTTCTGGTTGGTGGTTTTTTTTTTTTCCCTTCTTAGTTCGTTGTTCCTTAGCTTTCCTAGACAGTTAGTGCATGAACTCTGTTCTCTGTTGTATTTCAGAGTGCGTTCGACCTGAAGGCTTTAAGAGCTGAGCCAGCCCCTTTGTGGTGATTCCTCCATTTTTTTAGAAATCAAGAAAACCACAACAATCTGGATCCATTTTTGCATATGTCCTGATTTACTGACTAGTTATAATTCACTTAAATGAGTATTGAACCTTAAACATATTCATAATCACACTGATTCCTTTTGATTATTTATATGCCTAAAAGAGAGATAACAGAATTAAATATATTGCTAAATTGGGTGTATCCCGTCTTGAAAAGTTTTAAGCTACTGTTTCTGTTGGGAGAACTTTGGGAATTCCAGTGTCCCATAAATACTTAAAATTGCTGTAGACACACAGATCTGGTATGGCCTGCTGGGATCTTACTGATTTGACAACAACTGAAGACTTCTACTAGGCAAGAAAGAAGGTCAACCATCTCCAAACTCTTTAGTTGTTCATAACGTCTTACAGCCCAATGAAAACTGTATGTTTTATTTTAGTTTTGACAGTTAATCTAGCACAGAGAAAATGAATGGGCTTTTTTAGATTAGAAAAAAAAATTCAAAAATATTTTTACTTATTTAATATTTTGATGTGGAACAGAGAAAGCTCATTATCAAATCAGTCCCACAGTCTTATAATCTTTTTGATGACATTTATCTTCTCTAGACACACTCAGAACTTTTAATATGAAACTATTTGTTCATGGTGAGGAGATAGCAGGTGGCAGTGAAAATGAAATGAGGTTTACTTAGAGAAACATTTCAGGCACAGAAGAGGAACTTCTGTTGAGAAATAAAACTTTTAACTCATTATCTGACCACCAAGGGACAGGCATTTTCCTCTGTTCCATTTTGTTTTGTTTGCTGAGGAAAAGGAATGTTAACTGCTTGTCATTATACTTAGGGTTTATTAACCAAACTTTTGTCTTTGGAAAGCACGTACAGAAGGCAAGATGAACTGATTTCTAAGGGCAAAATAAAGCTACAGATATGAGGTAAGATATATTATTGACATTTCTTGTAGATGTGAGTAGCTGATCAGAGAATTTCACATAATACCCTTTCCTGAAACTAAATCAAGACAGTCAACAGAGTTGAATGTAGTTGATAATTTGTTACCTCTGAAGATGGAAAGAATTCAAGAAATTAGTTGTCTTTTTCATACAGACATTATTGGTCCTCAATGAAGGAAATAAAAAGTTTAACTAAAGAGAAACAACAGAGCAAAGTGTGCTTGCTCTGTGACAGCTGTGTAACTGAATGCTCCCAGCCAAATACTCTTTGCTTTGGACAAAATATGAGGATTTTGACTATTTGGGATTTTGGGAAACCTCATATCAAAGAGGCATACAGCTCTGGCAGAAAGGTGGATGTCTGCAGTGGTGAAAGGCTGCACAGGTAGCCCATAGGTTTTCTCTACCTTTTTGGTCTTAGAGGCACTTTTGCTCCTACAGAGACAGTAGGTCTAGTGAGAAGTTGAGTAGACAGCTCAAATTATGTTTCTTCTATTCAAGCTTTTTGGGTTGCACAAGCAGCAGAAATTACTGTTCCTCCTGCCATACTTAAAAAGCTCTGACTCTTCATACACATGTCAGTCCTGAACTGATGAGAAAGAACCTGGAAGGAAGAAGGGGGATGTTAGTGCATTCAGTCAGTTGTAATTTTGCTATTGCTGTCAGCAGAAGAAGAAAAACTGGAAATGTTCATAAGTGACTTATTTTTAAGAGAAAAAAAACAACCCCACACTCAAAAAAACAACTGTCTTAACTTCTTTGAGAGAAGTGCCTCCTAGCTATTCCTGTACACCTTGGAAACTTCAAATTTTTTTGTCACCACCCATCCCAGAAGTTAGGAACTCTTATTTAACCTTGTTTTACTGATCTAAGATGCACAAAGCCTAAGTGATTTGACCAGTAATGCACAAGGAAATTTGGGACAGAGTGAACAATTAAATCCAGCTTCCATATCTCAGACTATCCTGCTTACCTGCAAACAGTTGTTCCTTATTGAATGGATTAAGAGACAGAGTTCTATTTAGCAGTCATAAAGGTGCCAGTTTAAACAAGTGAATTACAGGGGCAGAGCTCCATCTGCTTTTATTAATTCCAGGCATTCCAAACTCTAAGAAATAGAATAAACATGTATCTCTGCAATTATATCCACTGATAGCTAGGGATACTTTTGCAACGAGATCCATTTCACTCTGTCTTGAGCAGGGAATGTATCTACTTATCACAGGACTTGCTCTTCACTGGAAGCCCTGTTTGCTACTGTCATAAATGTGTGACACACAAGAACAGGGTGACAACGAGCTGAATTTCCTCTCCCTGACATCTTAACATAGTCAGTGGGATGAAAGTTAATTAAACCCACTGTCATGTGACTGAAGTCAATATGTAATAGTTTCTCTAGTTAATGTTAAAGCCACCAGATAAAAAAAAATCAAAAACCAAACCTCATAGATAGGAGAGTTAGTAATCATATGTGTGCTGGGGGTACATTTTACTTCTGGGAAAAGAAAGGCAAAGACCAGGCAATAAGAGAGCTTCTGTGAAGTGCAAGTCTCTGACAATGATTGGAAAATCAGTGTATTTCCCAGCTGAACTGTGGTGTGACTATTGAGAGCTGAGGCAAAGTTTGCTCATGCAGTATCCTAGTTCTCTGAGCACTGGGATCTTGCTCAAAGCATCACACAAATAACATGGTCTTTATTAAAAGCAAGTGTCCAGGAAAGGAAGGTGACATGTTATAACAAAACGACAGAGATAAAAAACCAAACTGTGATAGCTATTTGCTACAGGGAGAGAACTTCTCATTCAGGTCACTGTGGATGATTTTGCCTCAATTCTTACCTGTTGCTCGTTAAGTAAACGAACTGCCTTCAGGAGAAGATTAAATATAAGATTACATCTTGATATGAAGATTATTGTGATGTTATCAAGATCAGTTTCCACATTCCATGCTATTGGCCAGGGTTTCCACCATAATCAGGCTTCTACCTCACAAGCTTCACAGGTTTAAACCTCTTTTATTCTTAGCCTTCCTCATAATTTCTACTTAAATATATAACATGTAATTCTGGAAAGCATTTTGAAATATAAAATTAAGCCTAAATTATGCAAATCAATTAAAATAAAGGACCCCTGTCATTTTGGAAAGCTGGTAATTAAGGCTTTTTTTTTTTTTTCCTCCCCCAGTCTTTGAAACTCTGTGCAAAAGTTTCAATCAGTGGTGATCCAAGGGCTTTCAGGCAAACAAAAATTCTTAGGAAGGAACATTTAATGTGTTTTCCTTCTCCATCCATCCTTCTCCCACATCCCAAAAGAAACAGTTCCATTCAGAACCTCATTTTTCAGCTCTGGAATGAAACAAGTTGTGGTAGCTAACTTCTAGAGCTGTATGAGAGGAATGATACTCCTCTTCTTGCTGCAGGATGTGGCTACCTTTCAGTCACCTGAGAGAATGAGACTATGGGATTTTTATGAAAGCCAAAAATATTTTGCTATGATAACTTCTGAAGGAAGAGAAAGTTAAATATTCTTACAACTATGTCAAAAACAGTTTGCATGTCTCCAAGCAGAGTTAAGGAGTGATTTTTATTGACTTTTCTGTTCTGTGTATGCTTGTTTTCTCATGCTCTTTCTCTGAAGAGATCAATACAGACTTTTAACAAGGTGAACTTTGAACTAGAAATCACAAAATTATTTCTTACAGTACTTCAGAAGAAAAAAGAAAAAGAAGCTCTACCATGTATAGGGAAATGACAAGTCACAGTTGTCTAAAAGCCTTAGGGGTTTGAGGACTCAGTCTAGTTTGTATGTGGAAAATTTTCACAAACATATGGTTAGAGAGCTACAAATTATTTATGACGGAAAAATGTCAGTACAGTTTCCACATGACAAGGAAGTGGCTAAGTGTCCAGGATAGGACCGTACTCAGTGTGTAAATTCTTCTTAACAAGGTCAAGAACTTAACTAAGCTACAGATTCAGGATGGGGCTTAACTTACAGATTTAGTAGCTTTATTCCATCTTTCCACAATTTGTTGCTTATTTGAAAATCCGTCTATATTCATAGGATATCCTCTTAACTGTGAGGTCTGAGTGTTTCATAGTAGCATATCAGTCTCAGTTAATTCTTCTTAATCTCCACTCACATCTGCTGAAATTACCCTTGGTTACAGGTTTTTCTTCTGTTCTTTGACAGTCCTCTAAATATTTTTTTCTTGTTCTGTTTGTTAATTCCTCTGTTTGGGATTATTCCGTTCTCATAGTACCTCAGTCCCAGATTCTTTACAGCCATACATAGGGGGTTTTGCTCATAATGTATGGTTAGTCTCTCTGGTCCCTTCCTCATAAGAGCAGATCTGGGTGTTGACACATTTGCTGTAAATTACATCTGTTAAAGCCAGGTATTGGTGCTCTGTCAGATCAGCAATTGTGTCCTGGTGTGGAATTTTTCTTGGACTACTGCATTTGAAGGTTTTGGGAGGGCCATGGCTTTCTTGCAATACATATCACATATATATATATATATATATATATACACACACATATATATACATATATATATATTCCCCCCCCCCCCCGTTTTCTTTTTTTTTACTTCCAGTTACTAGGTGTTTATTTACATGAAAATGAAATCAGATTCTGTCTCCTCTGTGTTGAGTCCCTCACAAAAGTAATGCTGTCAAATTCATTTGGCCATCCAATCTGTCCCCTATGTGGTCATCATCAGAACTACTCAAACTTGTCTTTAAGCCTGCACAATGGAAATGTGGAATATATTACTGGTTTGGTTTTTAGTTTTTGTGGTGTTTTTTTTTTTGTTTGTTTGTTTGTGGGGTTTGTTGTTTTTTTTTAAAAAATCATTTTCTTGGAGCTGCTATCTACTCTTAAACCTCACCTAACTCACATTTATAGAAAACATATTGTTCCACTGAAATCTCATGTATTTAGTGCACTGTGTATACTGTATAGATATACCAGATATAAAGGGGAAACATCAATTACTTGACCAAGTAGGAGAAGGCCTTAATAATATCCAGGTCATCTGGGTTCAACTTTGACTTGGCAACAGACTTTCTTTTGTGGCTCTGAATGACTCCCTTGCTCTGTCAACTTCTACCCCTCTGCAAGAGGCAGTTTTATTGCCAAAGGTTTACTACCTTCCAAGACACTGGAAACAAAAAATACCACCAAAAAATGAGACTTTGAGATATTTCTGTGAGCACTGACTATCAAATTAAGCAGATGGGAGAAGTTAATAATAATTTGTAGACACTGACAATTGCATACTGATACTTCTCGCAACCTCAGTGCCTGTAATCTAACATAGCTCATAAAAAAAGATTAAAGTCCCACAGTGAGCCATGAAGAGCCCATTTTCCTTTATCCTGCTTATTTCTGAGAGTCACTCTCCTCATCACTGCTTGATTTAAAAGAAAAATTGACCCATAGGATGATTGGTTCAGATAAAGCTTTGCTAATCACTGACTGGTTTCAGCTTATAAAGCCTGACTTGTTAGAAATTTCATCCCTAGTATGTGGCTTTGGAAACCAAGATAATTTAATTGCAGGTGGGATGCAGAAACCGTAAAGAAAGAAAAACAGTCTTAGGGAACAAAGGACAAATTACAGAGGTTTTTTTTTTGCTTTTAGGTAGTGGAAGATGAGATTGTAGTTAGGAGCAAGATGGCTTTCAGAGATAGCTGCCTGCAGTAATAGATTGAGGGCTTATCAGGCTGCCAAGATGCAGCACTAGGGATTTTGAAGTGACTGTATGGTTGAGATGCTTGTCCAAATGCTGAGTGAGAAAGCAAACCCTTGATGAATAAAGGCAGTACAATTTTAAGTGAAATAAATCTAGCTCTGGTTAGAAGCTGGGACTTCTGGTTTTGCCTGTGAAAAGTGTTTTCCTATTCTGTTCTTACAATGAGGAGCAGGGCATGATAATCTAAAAATAGTGGAGAAAGATGAGGGGGAAAAGGGCAAAGAAACCCTTAGAGTATGGAACTTCTGATATATCTTGGCTTTCTGTTTTCAAGACATGGATGGGGTTTTTTATGCTGTTTTAAGCACATTGTCAATACAAAGGAAACACTACTATTTTTATGATTAATGCTATAAAGATCCATTAAGAGGCAGCGTAAAGTGACAAATCCATTTCATTCTCCTATATAACAATCATATGCAGATGCTACTGTGTATGTATATATGCATATAAATATTAACATTCTTGGGCAGATTTGTGGTTTATTGCATGAAAGAAGCTATCACACAAATATGTACTAAACATGTACTAAGCTCTCCTCACAAAGATAAGAAATTTCTTGTCTCACCCCGACTGACAGAAGCTCTTTACTCAGCCAGCATCACTGGTTTTATGATGAAATTCCACAGGCCAGCTGTATTCACAGCAGACATCAGCTTGACCTGCCCTATTGTATCCCCAAAGTGCTGTCAAACTGTTGGCTCTTACTGAGTTTCTGAAAAATACAAAAATATGCTCCTGGAGATTATTGTGATTTATGTGGGCTGCACTTTCTAATTCTTATCTAATCCCAGATGAGAAGTTGCTCTTTCCAAGGCATGTCCCTTACACCACATTGTGTCTGGGGACTGATCCGCTGTTGATGGTAGGGGTGCCCAGTTGACACCTCTAAATCCGCACTTTAAAAAGACAACATAACTCAGTGGTGGCACCTGAGTTTTCTTCCCTGTTTCTCATGCCTGCTATGGCCTTTTCCATTTCACCTCCACATGCCCTTCTGTTTAGATGCTTTTAAAAGGGCATAAAGATACTGACTTTGCTTGTAAAACACATTGAGTTCTACAGACGAAAAATGTTTTGCTGTTTTCTAAGTAGTTATTTTGCAATTGGTCCCTTTTTTTTTTTCATATTTTGGTCTCTAATAGATGAACATGATTTCTTATGTTATCTTTGTTTCTCCCTTTTTATTGTGGAAGACCTCTCTCAGTAAATAATTTCCTGCTCTTCAAGAGATGGGAACAATGAGGGTGTTACCACACTTGAGACTAAGTGCACATTTGAGTGTGCATGTATCTGGAGAAAAGCTGTGTGTGCTTACTGCATCAGCAGACTTAAAGCAATAAGCTTTAAACTTGTTCCACACACTAAACCAGCTTCAAGAAAGAGAGGGAGGAAGGGTGATATCTTATTAGAAGATGACAAAGCTTAATGTTCTGCATGTGTGCACCTGTAAACACATCTGCACGTGGAACTGCTTAGAAGCCAACTCTGTCGCTGTACAAGCTGTGCTTACATTGCAGCCAGAAAGAGAGGAAATCTTTAGTAGCCTTTCAAAATTTTTACTTTAACCTATAATATGAATATGTCTTTGAATTAGTACCAGTCTTGAGCCCTTAATTTTAAGGTAATTTAGAACATTTTTCTGAAATGTCATGATTTCTGGTTGTATTTGCACAGTCTACACAATATCTACATTACAAGGGAAAAAAATGGCAAAGACTTTCCAAGAAGACAGGCTGCTAAATCAGGTACTTAAACAACTGGGAAATTATAAAATTCAAGTTTCCTTTATAACCTTAATAGTTGACAGTTGAACTATCTCGTTCGATGGACTTTGGGCTGTCATATCTCTGACACTACACATCTTCTACCTCAAGCTTCAAGTTTTCTTATGACTCCTTCTTCCAGGCTTTTCCATCACACACCTGTAAGCCACAGGTCTCTGCTAAACCCTCCATTCCCATGCTATGTCCTGCCCATTTGTCATGGTACCTGGATCTCTTCCTTTTTTTTTGCCAGGTAGATCTGTGGCAAAGCTTTCAAATTTCCCTGAGAGCACTGAGCTTCACATGGGGAAATTCCATCACACTGTCACCTAATGGCCCTTTGTTGCCATGCTCCAGTGAGTGTCTATGAGCCTATCTCACTCTAGGATTTTTCAAAGATGGATAACTTATCCAGTGCTGGATGGGTTTTCTTGGGCATGACAAAAAGCCCATTCTGCAGTAATTCAAAACTGCAAACTTGAAGTATTATTCCAAATGAAGGGGTGAAATGGAACTCTTTTGAAAGCTCATGAGAAATTATCAACTTATTTTAGCCTGTGTTTTGGAATAATTTTTGGCTGAAATAATCAACCAGTGTACTGGGATTCAGACAGAAAGTTCAGACCATAGTCAGAGCAAAAAAATTGTGCTCAAACCCTGGAAATTTCTTTCTTGGGAAATTATTATATTTTGACATTCTGCCTTCTCTCTCACTGCAATTATGTGCTTCTACTCTGAAGTTCAGATGAAAAGCAAATAATCACTTATTTTGTTTCAGAAATATTAGGATGATGTTATTGAAGCATTCATTTTGATATCATTCAAGTTATTCCTTTCCATTTATCATTGAGAGTTTTGTGTATTTTTAATTCTTTTGGCACTGATCCATCCCCCTAAAGGGAAGATATGTTAGCTTTCTTACTCTCACAGACAGCTGATGTCCCTTTAGAAGCTCTTAGTGCTGTCCTTCAAGTCCCTCATTAGATTGAAGTCTGGATGTGCTTTGGTTTTCCTGATCTCATCCATCCCTGCATGCTCTGACAGAGTCTCTATATTCCTGTCAGGGCATCTGACTCTGCTTCCATTTCCTGTACCTTTCCCTTTCATGTTTCAGTTTAGTCAGGAGCTGCTTGCTCATCCATGCACATCTCCAGCCACCTTTGCTCCATTTCCTGCTCATCAGAATGGACTGTTCTTGAGCTTGGAGGAGCAGATCCTTGAAGATCATCTAACTCTCCTGGACTTCTTTCCAGGACAGTTCCCATCATATTCCTCCAAGCAGGACCCTGAATAGACCAAAGTCTGCACCCCTGAGGAGAACCAGCATATGGTTGGATTTTGCTATTAACACTATTTTAAAATGCAAAATCTTGTCTGGAATACATTTTTTATAGTTAATAGGAAAATATATATTTCCTTATTTAAAAAAAGTTGATTTTTCCATTATGTTAGGGAAATATTTTGGTTTTGCATATCAGTATAATTATAAATTTGGCAACATAAAATTGCAGGTGTTAGATTATATGATTCAGGTGAAACAATCCAGTAGTTTCCATCAAATACGAATTCAGAAATATTTCTGTTTACCTATAAACCTTTTTCAATTTATAAAAATTTCTGTTAAATTTTATTGCCTGGGTCTTTTAGCTACATCTCTTTCTTCACATAAACATATTTCTTTGGCTTCAGATGGAATGGAATGGATTTGGATGGAATTCCAAAGCAACTGTCAAGTTGGAGGATTCTTTAACAAATATTTGAGCCAATTAAATTTTTTTTTTTGAGCCTTGCCACAAATTGGAAGCCCAGGGAACAAGTTCAGTGGGGTTCTGTATTAAAAATTTTTATTTTTATGGCTGCCATCTTTCCCAGTGCCATTTTTGATTTGCAGAGAGATTATACCTGATATGGAATTTCCTGCAGAAGTTAAACAAAAGCTTAGACTGCAATGTATGTGAGGAATGGCAAGAAAGTTCAAACAAACAAAGGGAAGGAGATAAAGGCAAGAAAGTGTATGGAAATAGCACAAAACCTGTGTAAGCCAGTTGCTAAAGGTAACTGAACAAACTAGTCAGAATATACTATCAGTGGCCTATTTAAGTTTTTAGAAATGATGGAGTTATTTTACATTTTTGCCCCTTTAGATTGATAAAGTGAAAATTACATTTCTGTTTCTGATGGTAGTGATTAGGAATAGAAAAAATATGTCATAAATGAGGACAGAATAAGGATGAACCTTGAAAAAAAGCAGAGTCAGTAATTCTAGAGATACTAATATATATATTTTGAGGTATTCTTTTAATACAGCTTTTGTTACATTGTTGTGTTCCCCTTCCCCCCCCCCCCCCCTTTTTTTTTAAAGTAGCATATTTAACATGATAAATACAGCTTAAACATGTTTATAAAAACTCTTCTCTTATGGGATATTGTCCTTGAAAAATTGTAGGAGTTCAGAATCACAGGACTTGCTGAGCTGGAAGGGACCAACAAGGATCATCGAGTTTTCAGTAGTGGAATTTTCTGGCTTGTCCTTATTGGAGACTCAGGAAAAATTGTGACTTACTGATAGCTCATCAGGCCACCACACAGGACAAATTACTGGTTTTATGGCATATAACACTCTTAGCCAGGGACGCTATGGTCTGTGGACACCTCTGTGTGACAGCCAGAATTTAGCAGCACCAAACCTTTCACAAAGGTGACAGTAGGGAAAAGATTTGCTTTCAGGCTGGATAGTATTCACTTGGATACAAGGAAATGCCATGTTTCAGTCTTCAGCTGCCATCCCATGCCTTACCTTGTTACTACTCCCCAGATGCTCCCTCTCCCTCTGCTTCAACTGTTCAAAACAGTCCTGTAACTTAAGATAAGAAAGCCAGAGCATTTGTCCCAGTTTCTCTAAGCAATGGTTTCATAGATATGATATTAATTTTACAGAGTGACCTGGGCAGGCTAGATAGATGGGCTGAGATACAACAAGACCAAGTTCCGCATCCTACGCTTTGGCTGCAGTAACCCCATGCAGCAACACTACAGACTGGGGGCAGAGTGTCCGGACAGCAGCCCAGTGAAAAAGAACCTGGGGGTGTTGGTTGACAGCAGGTGAACATGAGCCAGCAGCGTGCCCAGGTGGCCAAAAAGGCCAGTGGCATCCTAGCCAGTGTCAAGAACAGGGGTAGCCGGCAGGACTAGGGCAGTGATCAGCCATCCCCTTGTCCTCAGCACTACTGAGGCTGCACCTTGAGTACTGCATTCAGTTCTGGGCCCCTCACTTGAAAAAGCACATTGAGATACTGGAGCATGTCCAGTGAAGGGCAACAAGGCTCATGAAACATCTAGAAAACATGTCTTATGAGGAATGGCTGAGGCAGCTGGGTTTGTTTAGTCTTGGGAACAGGAGGTTCATAGGGGACTCCACCACTCTACAACCACCTGAAAGGAGATGCTAGTGAGGTGGGGGGCTTGTCTCTTTTGCTGTGCCTACAGTAAGAGTAACCACCCCTGTGGAATAGGTTGCCCAGAGAGGTGGTGGAGTAACCACCCCTGGAGGTATTTAAGAGGCTTCTGGACCTGGTGCTGGGTGCTATGGTTTAGTGGTTACAGTGGTAGTGCTGGGTTAATTGTTGGACTGGATGATCTTGAAGGTCCCTTCCAACCTTGGCGATGTTATGATCTGTAGATCGTGGAAATCTTCCCAGAGCCTAAATTTTATCCTTCAGCCCTTGTAAGAGTAAAAAAATGATGTACAGAATGGGCAGGGACTCCTCTCATTAGATCAGATTGCTTAAGGCCTTATCCAACATGGGCTTGAACACTGCCAGGGTTGGGGCATCCACAGCCTAACTGGGTAACCTATTCCAGAGTCTCGCCACCCTCAGTCACCTCTCACCCTTATGTGAGACCTTATCATTATTCAGCTTGGTCTTTGATAACATACCTAATACTGACATCCCAAAACAATGCAATATCTCACCATCATCTATTTCCTGATAGTCTCTAGATGATAATGTAATGGTTTTTGTTTCCAAGAACTGTGTTGTTTTATTTACGCCTTTCCATTTTGTGATGCATACTTAGCCAAAGTCAATATCTATGATCAGGAGAAGACTGGATATTGGACGTTTATTTGTCCACAGATTGTCTTTCTACCACTTAATATATTCACTGGCACATTTCATATATGGCATTATTTCTTCCAGAGATACAGTGGTTTATGCATGTGTCTGGGAATTGTATTTCCCTTTGATTTATTAACTAAGCACAAAGGCTTTGTCCTGTTATTGCTATCTCTATTCACACAAGTCTTGGCACGTTTCAGCAATTCCAGCTACAGCTCATTTAGGTCTGTTTTCTTTTGAGCCTTGTTTGTTTCACCTAATTACTTTTGCAATAACTATTTTTAGGTTTTCAACATTCATTTGTACAGAGGTAGTTTATTCTTTATGTGTTTTTATGTCCCAGATTGGTGTCCTAAGTGCAGATCCTCAGCTGTGTGCATTTACTTTGTACTTGAGTAATTACAGGAGACCTTCCTGAGAGGAATGAAAATACAAACATATGGTGGCATGTAAGTGGCATCTGAATGATGTGAGTGAGTAGAATATACTATAAGAGTGAGAAGCCCAGTTGAACATCTGTATATGGATAACCCCTTTCAGATCTTACTTGGTGCTATGAACTCTTAGTCCTGCATCCTATCAAGGGATTGGACAGGAGGCTGCCTTGAGTTTCACTGTAAGCCTACTTTTCCTTACTGTTAATGATCTGCCAAAATGTAAGAGAAAAATATTTTTTGATTCTTATTTAGAAAAGATGGTTTCACAGCTTGCTTTCCTAATGGTCATGTAAAATGTATTTTTCTATTGCCTCTTAGATCCATCACTGTTAATTTTCAGTTCTCCAGACTTCCCACTTTTGTCTCTTGTGAAGAGAATAAAGCAACTAAAGAACAAATTAATGATATTCACAGCTAGCCAAATCCCAGAACTGTTTTCTCACAGCTCCCTTGAAGTGCCAATGATGACACTACACTTAGATTGTGTAGGTTTTTGTTTGTTAATGTGAATAAAACACTTGAAGATTCCTGTGCAATGAATGACAGATATGATATCTGAAGGCAGATATAAAATATTTTTTGCCTTAGCAACAGGATTAGGATCTGGGTTCTTAGCCCAGCTCACTCCAATAAAGTTCAGGGTTTTCATAGCCAGGCATAGATTCAGGCTTGTCGTTCTCATCAAAAGAATACCAGGGAAATACCATTTACTATGCGTGGGCCTTGTTTCTCCTGCAAACCCACAGTCACTTCAAATTGGTGGCTGTGGAAAGTTAGTGAATCAAAACATTTCTGAACCCTTAGACAGTGCTTTTGTATGTTTATATATATTTTTATATAGTCATAGAGAGCAACAACATATTGGTTTGAGAGCATGATATTCCAGATAGCCAAGTATAGTACTCTTGTCATCTCAGCTATTGGTTGGAACCTGCATCCCACAAAATGCTATTCATACATTAACTATACTTTTTTAGAAGAATATTTCTTGCCTATTTGTCAGTATCTTCCACCACTCTTAGACATTTTTCAAATATGAAACATATTCCTGTAAAAAACATCCAGAGAGGCAGAATGATTTGGGTGCTGCAATGGACAAATGCAGAGAGCAGCTAACCTCCTCTGCAGAAATGGTAACATTTGGCTGTCTGCTTATCAGCTTCCTGGTAATTAGAAATCAAATGCTTTTATCACCTGAATGTACATGTGAAGTTGGTAACATTTGCAATTAATAAAAAATACTTGCAACAATTTTCAAGTGGTAGCCACACTGCCAATTATGCGTAGAGGTCTCTTGAGCAATGTGCAGAGCAAAGAGGAAACTGGAATGGTTAGAGAAAGAAGCTGCTAGAAAAGAATTTCTAGAAGTGATTAACCTAACGAGCACCAGGATTTTCATGTAAACTGTCAGCTTATTCTGCTGTTAATAGCTGGAGCTCATGAGTCTGATTTTTGCAATTCTGCTCCTGGCTTTCTTATGTGTGGTTGTATTTTTTTTGAATATAGAAGTCTTTTTTTTTTTTTTTTTTGGCTTGGCTTGGCTTCTTTTCAAAATGTCAATAGTATACTTACAGAGTTACTGTAAGCCTTAATTAAACCTCCCCTCAGCAGCTTGGAGAGGGCTGGACAAAAGCTGCTGTTGAGGTAACAGCAATTTCTGGGGACCAAACAATGCTGAACAGCATGGGGTATTTCATATCCCAGCTCTTACCTGATGCTGTGTCAGACACAGGGATGAGATATTAGCTTGGTAGATTAAGAGATAGCTAGTAAAACTAGACACATTTTCAGATTTATTTTTTTTTATAAATAGTAACTTGACAAAATTCATTTGGAGAGGTTGAAACTATGCACACGTTTGGCTCTAGCTGGAAGATTCAAGCTTCATTTAAAAAGAAAAAAAGACTCCTTTCAAAAACTAAGAAGAGCATTTCCTTTAGTCCTTTTCACAATTGAACTATTTTTCTTTGTAAATGCCAGCCTGTTTCATTTCAACAATCTAAACAGCATGCTCCCGCTTTTCAGTTTGAACAAACATTTTTCATTTTAGCATTAACACTGTATGCTATGAATGTAAGTTGAAACTATCAGTTGTATGTCTGTATGGACTGCAAACGAATGTCATACCATTGTGAATTCAGAGCATGAGAGACGTTTCACTTGAAGATTTATACATCCTTCCCAGAAGGTGGAAATAAAAATAACTTCACGAGGGGCTGTGTTAGTATCCTAGATGAACCTGAGATAAGCAGGAGTGGAGGGAAGGTAAAGCAGTGGTTATATGACGGTGTTAATCTTCAGCAGCTCTAAAACCAGCAGACTCAGCTTCATCACCATCCCCGTTGCCAATGCTTGGTGTTATTGTCACCTTTTCTCTTGTGCTTCTGTTAGCAATGTTCAGGCTCATGGTGATCAGAGTGGAGAAATGCTCCCTTGACCTCTGCTTTTCATTTACATGTTTGGATTTCACTTGAATCTATTGCTTTGTGTGGTTTTCCATCTGGCTGGATGAAGGGAGGAGGTTGGATCAGGTGGGTTTAGATTAGATGTAAGGAACAAATTCTTTATTCAGAATTTGAATTCTGAATACGGTGGTGAGGCATTGTACCAGGTTGCCTATAGAGGCATTCTTGGAAGTGTTCAAGGCCAGGTTGCACAGGGCCCTCAGCAACCTGATCTAGCAGAAGGTGTCCCTGCCCATGGTAGGGGTTTGGAACTCAAGTATCCTTAATATCCTTTCCGGCCCAAATCATTCTATGATTCTATTACAAGAGTGGAAAAAGTACATGGATGCTGAGGATCTCCAACAAATGTATAACATATACATTAAAAAAAAGAGAATTAAAATATTATTGATTAATGTTTCATATAATAACTTTATAACATTATGCATTTCAACAGTTAATTTTCTTTTAAAAACAAACAAATAAATGGATTTTTTTGTGGTGTCCTCATCCCTCAAGCTGTTCAAGGCCAAGTTGGACGAGGATATGAGTAAACTGGTCTAGTGGAAGGTGTCCCAGTCTATGGCAGGGTGGTTGGAACTAAGTGAACTTTATGGTCCCTTCCAAACCTAACAGTTCAAGTATTCTATGATTCTATTTTCTAGCTGAGCTGACTGGAGAATAAAAACTGGTACATTTTGTGTAGTGTTTCAGCTTTAAACCAAAATTAAATATTTCAGAAGTAAGTAGTGCTATGTCAGTCCTTCTAGTTCAATTGCCAAAAGTATATGATATTGAGGAAATCAACTAAAATTATAAAGATCCCAAGTAATCATCCAAGGTTTTTTTTCTTAAGTTATGCTCTCCTCAGGGCAGACTAGCAGTCTTTCCACAGTCCTGTAAAGTCACACTGTTGCTGGAGAAAATAACAAAAATCCCCACCTTACTTCTCAGAAAATTGTAACTGTGAGGATTTAGTGTTATTTAGGATCAGTAGCAAAGCAAGGAAACAAAGTGATTGAATGTTTTGCTTGAAACCAGAGAATTAAATTTATATGTCCTTTATTTCAAGCCTTGTAAAGCTTATTGAGTCACTGAGATTCAAACTCTTGGGGTTTTTTTGGTTTGTTTTTGTTTTGTTAGCTGTAGGTCTTTTGATTCTGCTGCAACAGAGGATTTTATCCTAGGGGGAGAAGAAGATGTAGAAAGAGGAAAGACAAAATGGAAGCAATATGTCATTAAAGTGAATGATTCCATTAAACTTAATGGAGGTGTCAGGATTAACCAAAAGACAGGAAATATGTAGAAAATTAGAATCCTTTTCTAGCTAGATAATGAAAACACTTCTTACTAAAGTAAAACACCTTCACTTTTCTGAATTGGGTTCCAGATAGTGAGTGCACCAGACATTCCCCTAATCAATTTAGAGGCCAAGTAAGAAGAATAAACGTGTTATGAAAAGCCAGTTAGAGCTGTGGAAATTGCATTATTACAAATGTTTTTAGTTTAAAACTAGATTTTCAAAGGACCTTAAACTTAAGTAAGCCTTCAATTGATACCACTTTTAATGGGTGAACAGTGTTTTGAAGAAGGGACACGTCAGGTGTCTTTAGTATCTGTGAGGTGCTTTTTTCATGTGGACTGTCCTCCATGGTAAGGAGTTTGTACAGAGAACCACTTCCAGTGTGGATGCTGGGAGGCACTGCCTCTTAGAGGTGTGACTGTCTTGTACATCAAAGTGTTCTTGTTGGTCTTTCTGCTTGCACTGTGGGTGAAAGAGTCAGTGTTGTCATCATTTAGAGGACATGGAATATTTTCTTCTCTCTCTTCATATAGGCAGGTGCCCCATGTGTGGAGTAAACCAAACTCTTCTTCTATCTGCTTATCATTCCTCCACGCACCTGGCTCCTGAGATGGTGTTTGCCACACCACCCTACAGCTTTCC
>JAWWEW010000112.1:28468664-28703906 GCA_035583185.1 Anabacerthia variegaticeps | reverse complement strand
AACAACAACAAACAAACAAAAACCAAAAAACCAAACAGGCAGGAATGTGTTCAACATGTCTGGATGCCCTGCTCATCCCTTCTTATTTTCTGATCAGTGGTGTAAGAATACAGTACACTGTACTACCAGTAACTCAGGTAATTCTTTGTATAAGTCTTGAGCACATAAATAAGATTACATTCCTCATGTAATAATACTGAATTCAGTGAGGCTATCACAGAAAACAGGTTTATTGAGATACATCAGTTTTGCTAGACTAGCCCCAGAAAGGAAAAATATGGATAGATATAGACATTCTCAACTGGAAGGGACCAGAAACTCCAGAGTAATATAAATGACAATAATTTCTGCCTTAACAGTCATCAAGCCAGGTGTCAGTACTAGCACAGAATGGAGAACTCACATAAAGAAATTATACCTAAAATAAAGAAACTCTCAAATAAAAGTGCTGCAGAATCTTTGCAAAGAAAGAGTTTTCTGACAGCTTCATGCTTTCTGGCTTTATTAGGACATGTATAATTGATGTAATCAGAATAATCTATTTGTTTGCATCTTAGGTTTAATGAGGAGAACTGGGTCAATAAAGACAAGAAAAGCAAGCCACCAAACCCCAAGCTGCTGCAGATGATGTCTCCTGCATAGCTTCTGCAGATCTGTAGCCCACTGGAAGCAGTGGGGAAAGTAGATTCTATTAGTGAGTGCAAAGTCAGGCTTTAATTGACAATATTGCTCTCTTTGAATCCAATTATAGTCAGTAAAATCATCAGGGCTATGGATGTTTGAAGACACAGCTAGCAGTTTGACTTGTTCAAGGAGAAAATTACTCTTGATTTATACTTCCATTCCTGTTGGGTCATCTGAGTTATTCTGCACTCTCAGTGATATGATGAGAATGGGACTTGGAGTCTGAGAGTCATATTTTTTGAGTATTCCTCCTGTATTACCTTTTCTGAATGGCTTTATGCTTGTGAGCAGCCTTACTCCAGCTTGCTCCAACAGTATAGGCAAGGAGCATAAATTGTCCTCTTTGTTAGTGTGGTACATTTCAGTCACAGTTCTCAAAGACCTTTTCAAAGCTTAGGAAATTTCACGACTACAAGTATTACCCTTCTAAATGCCTGAGAAAGCTGGGAGGAAAAAATGGAAGCCAACATACTCAGTGGTATCTAGTAGTTTTGACTGTTTGTTTGGGGTTTTTGGGAGGTTTTTTGTTTGTTTTGTTGTTGTTGGTTTTTTTCTGTACCAAATAGAGCTGAACATTTTTTACTCTTCCCCGCTGCAGGATCACCAGGAGGCCCCAGCACATGCCCAGTTCTGAAGGCTCCAGTCCTGCAGGCTCCAGTCCTGCATGCTCAGCCTGTGATGCAAACTGGTTGCCCTGAGGTGCTGAGTTCTTAATCATCTCAATGGGGTTTAAGAGCAGCTCAAGCTGCTACACAAACAGATGAACAGGAAGTTTGTAACCACTTCAACCTGGTACCCTCGAGTGCTCTTGCATTTGTGGTTGAGATTCCTTGAAGGAAAAGGTTGAGAGCTTATTGATCCAACAGAACAAGCTGGAAATGTATAGGTTTAACCTAAGTACTGGTAACACATGAGGTAATAAGAGTCCTGCAAGATTTCTTCTAATCTAATCTGAAAAACCAGTTGTGAGGCAGGAGCTGATGTGAAGCCCATGGCATTAGGACTTTCAGGGATGGTTTGGTGTGGGTCACTGTGATATATTCTTAAATGTAAAATGTTTCCAGGGCTGCAGTAGTATCTGTGCTTGGTTCAGCAGAGCTAGTCATTCCTCCAGTCTACTTGGCCTCTGCCCTGGCTCCCTATTCCTGACCCTGACTGGAAAAAAAATGAAAAAATCCCTTGGTCTGTTTTATAGTTTTATTCAAGGGCATGCTCTCACTGCAGGACTAATTTGAACAGACTGAGATAAAATTACATTTTGTTTAAGGAGTCAATGAGAAAGTGCCTTACACAGCTCATGATTTTCTGATATCTGAATCTCATTGTGCCCACAGATATCATCTGTTCTGATACACGCAGATCCTGCTAAGTATTAGAGTCTCAGTACATGTGCTTGAATCACTGTAACATCAATCAGGACTTTATTTGGTTGGGGCTTTTTATTAGTGTTTGTTCCTTTGCCTCATCCATAAATGGTCAACCTATTCCATTATTATTGTTTATTATAAAATGTGAAAACATATTTGAATTTCTTTATAGGAGAAATGCAATTGTTATATATGAATTTGCTTTCAATAAATGGTGCCAAACCACTGTATTAGGAAGACATTAAATGGAAGTCAGACTAACCACTGCAAAATGGCACTGCTCCAGGCAATATTGTTATAGATGGAATAAACTGGCATCTTCATAGGGTCACAATGCCCACTGAGACCATTTGCAAGGAGCTCTCTGAAAATTTCTTGTTCTGCCTTCAAACCAGGCTGGCATTGCCAGAACTGTTTATATTCACTTGCCATCTAGCTGAATTTATGAAGTTTGGGTAAAAAGACATGCAGTAATTTTTTGCTGTGTTATGGTTGCAAACTATTTGATTTGTCTAAGGCTCTGTTGCCTAAGGCAGGGCACTGAATTAACTGTGTGTTTTGTTGATAGAGAGGATTTGTAAGATTTGATGATTTTATGCCAACTTGATTCTCTCTCCTCCTTTGCCCATTTGATATGTACTGGGTTACTTATTTTGGGGTATGTGTCTTATCTCAGGTGGTAGGTAGCAGCAATTAGCTTTCCCTTAGCTGAGATCGTTGCCCTTAGAAATGGAGCAGTGCAATTCACTGAGCAGGGGAAAAATGAGTTTGCTGACAGCCAGTTTTGGTTGTGATAACCACAGACCAGACGGAGACGCACCAGTGCAATTACAAGGTAATTTGCTTCAGGACTTATAGCTGGCTGGGTTTTTCAAATGTCAAAAAAAAAAAGTGAGGGAAAAAGCTGCCTTAGTCCTAAAAGCATAAAGTTACTGGGATTGTTAGTGTTGCTGCTGCTGTGTGCTGTTAGTTAAGTAGATACAGGTGCACATTTGTGGCTTACAGCATGTAGTCTGCTCACAATCAATATGCATCTCTCACAGCATTCCACTCTTAGGAATTTCTGTGTCATCATGGAAGATTAAGCCACCTCTTTTTTTGTTAAAGAATAGTCTGAAGACATGTGCCAGGGGGTATAGCTGGTGCAATGCCAAGAATAAGTACTTCTGCTTGAACAGAAGTTCTCCATGTAACAGATCTGTGGGACTCCTTGCCAGTGGATGTTGCAGGTACAAGGAATTTACAATGGAAGATGGGAGAAGAGCTTGGTGGAGATATTCGTTGGCTGCTGCTATATAAGCAAAACAAAAAATGCCCCAAAAATCCATGGATAAATATTAGACTAGAAAATATGATACTTACGTATCCTGGTCTCACTTTTCCTAGGTTTCCAGAAGTGGCCACTGTTGAAGACAGGAGTCTGGGCTGGGTGTGCTCTGAAGCCAGGATATAGTCTTACGTTCTTTCTAGCTCCCACCTTCCCGGTCCTGCCCTGGTCAATACTCCAATCTTGCTATATCCAGTCTGTATGTTAGAGTTTTACAACTTTCCCAGCATAGGAATTTCCTAAGCTTTTCTTCATAATTTGTAATGTTTAGTTCCAGCTGTTCCATACAAGAAGAGCCTTGAATGTCTTTTGGGGGTCTCATTAGCAATATTATATTGCACTTTGTTTAACAGTGGGTCCTTTCTTTTCCTTTAGGGATATAGAGTCTGACAGTTTTGTTTATCAGGACAGACATTTTTACCAAGTGTGTTTTACTTTTATATCAAAGCAATTCTCAGCATAGGTAAGAGGGCAGAATGATGTCTCCCTCCTGGCCTGGAATGTGTAGCCCTAACACTGGTGAATACTTGGACAATGTGAGTAATCACAATGATGTCAGTAGCTCTTCAAAATGAATAAGGTTGTACTGTAAGATCAGTTCTTAGACTCAGAACAGCCTCCCAGCGTGCTGCTCACATCCTATATATTTAAAACCTCACCTTTGCCTGTGGCCTGCTGGGTCCATCAAAGCAGTGAGTTGAAGCAAATACAACTAAAGCCAAAGGGCTAGGAGAAAGAAGAAAAGCATTTGAAGACAAGGGAGAAGATGAGTTCTACCTCCTGAAGAGTTCATCCTACCTTGATGAGTCTAACTTCTCTTAAAGGGTTCAAGGTCTAAAGTCCCATTTGCATCACACTGTTGAGCATGTTCTGAGGAATCAGTCTGTGGCTGTACAGCATTTCTCCTGTCATCTCCAAACAGGGTCTTCACACTCATCTTATACACATATTCATATCTGCCACATGCCCACAACAGTTTTGCTACCTACACAGACCTTTATTTATAAAGATTTATAGCTAAGCCATGTGTTTGGGTGCAGAGGCTCCTTAAAAATATCCCAGGTGAAATGCATGTTCCAGCACTTAGTGGCAGGGTAGAAAAAAGGGAAGAAATGCAGCTGGGCTATTGGGGAAGAAGGATTTGTGTCAGCTTGAGTTGTTAACTTTAAATGTGCATGCATAATTTTTATTTATTATATCAATATTTTATATGAGGATAATACATTTGGTTTTCCACTTACACATGAAAAAAATGAAAGGAAAAAAGCTATACATGAGATGGCATAAGAAAGAGGAAGAAAAAATTAAAATAATAAATTACAGATATGGTTGGGCTTTGTAAAAACACTTTGGTTTTAGGTTGCTGTTGGAGGACGGAAATCATTGCCCAGAGCCAATAAATAACAGGTAGCAAGGATCACATCTGTTTTGCATTCTAATTAAAATTTCAAACAAGCATCTGAGATTCATGTTCTCTGCAACCAACTGGCTGTAGTGTTTTGAGAGCTCTCTGATGAGATGAAAACTGTAAGGATCAAAGGGAGGTCATCTGAGTTATACCATCACCAGCCTGTCCTATCAGTCATTAGTATTATCAATTATTTGTGTGAAGGTACCACATTAAACCCATAATTTTAATAGGAGCGCTGTAGGTATTACTGAGTACACAAGACAACCTTTGTCCCAAAGAGTTTACAGTGTGAATACACAATCAGAAAAAAAAAAAAAAAAACAAAAAAAAAAAAACAAAAACAGATGAGAGAGAAAATGAGCACAAGGGACTACAATTATCTGAGTCAATGATATTTTCTGTGCTAGTTAGAGAAGTATGAATAGAATCCTAGTCTTATGCCTTAGGTACTAGGAGAACACATCATGTTGGTATACAGTGCATACTCATGATACTGTTACTTTTGTGAAAATGTTTTCACAAGTAGTGATAACTTGAAAAACAACAAGTATGCTCCCTGGCTGCCCCTGGGAAGCTCCAGCTTTACATCTACAATGTACATGTATAAACTGTTTTTCTCAGAGCTGATTTTGTTCTTGGCTAGTAAGGCCTAGATGGAGGCAGAGAGATTTACCTCGTCTATGCAATTATGCAGATAGGCAATAAAGCTCATCCTCCACAAGAAAAGCCAATATTTAACAGCATGTGTTGAAATAAACATTTCATAATCAACAGGCTAAGATAATTTCTGCAAGAGTAATAAATAAGCTATGGAGTTTTGTAAACAGCTTATGTTAATAACTAATATCTCTTAAAAAAAAAAAAGAAAAAATCTAAATTGCAATCTATATTGCTGGAGGGCTGCCATTTATATAATTAATATATGTAAAAAGAGAAAAAGGAAATAGACCAGTGAACAGTAGACCACTTAGGCTGATTCAGTGATAGATAAATAATGGAACAATTAATCTTGAACTTTATTAATCAAAGAATAGAAATTAAAAATATAAATAATATCAGGCAACTAACTTTTGTGGAAATTAGGCCCTGTTAAACAAACTTTTAATTCTTTTTTTGGCAAGATTACAAGTCAGGTTAAAAAAAACAACTTTGTTGATAAAATGAGTTTACTGGATTTCTCAAGGGGATTTGATTTAGTACCATATGGCATCTTGAAAGAAAAAAAAAAATATGGAATGGATATGGCATGCTTTAGGTGGATTAAAATTCTTTCAACAACAGAGATGAAAATGGAATGCTAAGTACAGATTATCAGCAAGCAAAATCTTTACTGGTAAGATAACTTACAGGTAGAACTCTACTCATGGTTGATTGTTGCAGTGTATCTTCCTCCTAAAACTCACCAGGGGTATAGAGCTTTCATAATAGAAAAATTCTGAGGATACTCTTAAATTTCATAACTCTTCTGAATTATTCTAACATGACACATAAGGTGAGATTCAATTATTAAAAAATATATATTTATATATAGACAGGTGTCATTTTAAGTATCATAAGGAACTGGATTCATCTGCCTGATAGATATGACACAGGACATAAGAGAAACCCAAATGCTTCAGAAGAGCAGCTGGAGCCATGTGGGATACTTCCTAGCAATCTGAACAGGGCTATACCCCCTTGCTTAGGCAAGCAAATCCTACCACAACTAACACGTGGCAACTGGAGTCTTCTCTCCAGGAACACAACACATCTCCTACTTACAGCTTCTGGTCACTAGCACCTAGGAGTGCCTGAGCTGGACTCTTGAAATTTTCAATGTGCCCTGTGTTAATTTTGCTACTTCCTAGGGAGAGATTACCCAGTGTTAGTCAGCCTCTTTGAAGTCACTTTTAGCTACACAACTTACATTTAAAGGGAAGCTAAAAAAAAAAAAAAAGTAAAAAAAAAAGTAGGACTTGGAAAAACTCTTCAAGAGTTAATCTATTCAGTTTATCAAAGAAAAGATTGACGGATTACCTGATTATTTTATTGAAGTTCTTAGACATGGAAAGCTATGATAATGAGAAAATTTGCAGTCTTGCAGACAGAGATATAATAAAATCCGATTTATTGGAAATCAGACAATTTCAAGCTTCAAATAAAACACAGTTTTGAACAGTAAGGTTAATTAAAGATTGGAAGCATTCCCATGGAGGAGGTGATAGATTTGCCATTGCCAAGAGTCTTTCAGGGAAAACTTTAGTTTTGGGCACCCTTTTGTCCTGTTTGTTGCTAGGAAAAAAAAAACATGCCATAGACTCTGTGCAGAAATTTTCAAACTAGATTATCATGATGGTCCTTTCTGACTACAGAGCACACAAGTTTATAAACAGGTGGAAATGGGCCTTAATCTTTCAAGAGAGCCTATGCCACTGAAAAATTTATTGCATCTGAGAAATGAGAAATATTGGAACCACTCCAAAAAAATCCTTACTTGGGAGGTTGTATGACTATTCTCTCAGCAAATATTTTTTGATATTACCTCTATAGGTGTCAGCATACTGCTCCTCCTCTTGATAAGCATAAATTTGGAGAGAATTACAGGCAAGGTCATTTGAATAACAATCTCGGGCAATGAAATAAAACACTTTTTATCTCTGTATTGAATTGCATGCTCAAGTATCAGCTTTTACTGACTGTTGATTTCTTCCTTTGTACGTTCTTATCACTGTCAACAACGTTGTTCAGAAAATGCATTTTCCCCTCTTGGACAATTATCTTAATTCCCAGGCATTCCTGCTGTTTTGAGAAATACAAAAAAATTAACTGAGTATTTCAGTGATCCTTCATTCTTGAACAGCAGTCAGGGGAAATGTGCTTTGTCCCAGCAATCACGCTGATGTGAAGAATATCTGTGTTGTAAGGGTATGGGACTGAGGGAGAGGCATCAGTTGAAAAGAAGAGGACTCAGGAGGAGATTCTGGATGGATGCCCGTGAGAAGCATTAGGTAGACTTACTGTGAAAAGTGCAGAAGGAGATAATGATGGGCATACTAAATACATGAAGACACAAAAAAAGAAAAGAAGCATTTCTCTGTTGAAGCACAACCCTTGTTTTTGTTATTATCCTTATCACCCAATTCATTCTTGCTCCTTGGCCAGTAACAATACAAGAGAGGTGCAAGCTATACACCTGCATCTAGATTTGGATTTCAGATCAGGATGTGTATTTCAAGTCCTTTCCTCAGGTATGGGCATTCATCTCTACTGGTTAATTGTGTTGTATCACAGGGATGACTTATGAGTGAAATTTAGATTTAAATTTGGATTTCACATTTCTGCAGAAAATATGAAGCACATCTGATTTTATGTTTTAAATTTCCCTATCACCACGTGCATTTGACTGAAAACTGGGCTTTATGAATATATGTATATAATTTCTTTAAATGTGCTGAAGGAAATTGAAAGTGAAAGGCTGAAGAACCTGTTAGACAGACAATGGACAGCACAACAGAGATTGATAAAGGGTAGTTCTGGGAATTATATTGTTTAGTTTTGTTCTAGGAAGAGACTGATTCAGTTTAAGGGGAAATGATTCTTCATTATGTTCACACAAGTGTGCTTCTGGCGCAGCATCAAGATTTTAGCTGCTTTTAGGTTTAGATACACCTGTGACTATTTGCTGCACTGCTGTAGGTCTTTTGTCAGGCTTTGTTAGCTCTATACTGGTCTGGTGATCTTCATGGTCTAAAAGACTGCTACACCAAAAAAAGGCTCCTTATCCACGGTTTTTCTGTGTTTAATGTCAGCCAGCTCCCATCATTGTTACTACTCTTTCCAAGAGTGAAATTGTTCTGGAATCCTAGCTAGCTCTCTTCAAGCAGAGATCTGTACACTGAATAGCTGTGTGTCCTAAGTCTTAGTTTCCATCCTTTTTGCCATCAACTCTCTACTAGCCCTGTGGCTTAACAAATTAATATCAGGAAAGCTTTTAACATCACTGAAGTTTCCCAATGGAAACAGAGAGGAGAGATCAGCCAGGAACTGACTGTCACATTACATAGTATCAGGGTTTGTGTTACTTAACGCATGGCATGTTAACCCATAGACCTCAGTCAAACTGCCCTGGTATTTGCAGCTTTCTGTGGCAGTGAATGTAAGAGAGGAAAAACTGTCAGAACTTTCACCTTTGCAAGGCACTTTGATTTCTTATGATGAATACTTCCTTACATGAATAAATGGGTGAACATAGTAGATATGCATGGTATGAATGGATGGATAGCTAAAAGGATGATATGAATCAATGGATGAACAGATAGATGAATGTATACTGCTGCACATGCTGAGAAAAAGTGATGGCTGCAAAACTATCTCAGGAAAAACTGAGAAGTTTCTCATGAAGCGATCTGAGGTTCTTTCCTTTGTGTCAGCTTAACGAAAACAAAATGCATAAATGAGATATCTCAATTAAAGGCCACAGCAGGAAGAAAATGTGCTGATTTCAGTAAAAGCACCTGAAAAACCTCCCCTTGTGGCCTGAATCCTTCAAGCTCTGGATAGCAATTGCCAGCAAACTTTGCATCTACACAAGACTAAATTGATTACCAACTTTGTATCAATGAGTTCCGTCTTTCCTTATAAAACCAAGGTAGTAGTTCATGTCATGATATTAAAATAAATTTTTGCTGCAAGTGTGGAGTCATCACTCTTCTTTGGTAAGGTTTTCAATTTTTACTTTAATGACATATGTCGTGTTATTTCAGAGGTGAAGAAAAATAAGTCCTAATTTTAGCCAGGCATGCTGGGCCCACAGATGAAAAATAGAGCTTTGGCCAGACTTGTGAATTTCACTGAGAACTTGCTAACTTATATATTCTCTATCACACACAAATTTTAGAGTAAAATTTCAGTCTTCTGCATTTAGTTATATACGTAAAAACTTTTGGGTTTTTTTTTGTCTTTGTTAAGCATCATTATTTCTAATACATGTCTAGAGACCTAATTTATTTTAAGTGTAAAAAGTTAATTTAAAGTGTTTTCAGGTAATTCAATCCTGGTAAAAAAATCATAGAATCACAGAGTGGTTGAGGATGGAAAGGACCTCTGGAAGTCATCTTGTTCAGCTCCCCTGATTAAGCAGGGCCACCTAGTGCAGATTGCCTTGGACTGTGTCCAGATGGTTTTCAGATATCTCTAAGGATTGAGACTCCATCATCACCCTGAACAACCTGTGCCTGTGCATTATAACCCTCACAGTGAGGGTGTGTTTCCTGATGTTCGAAAGGAGCCTCCTGAGTTTCAGTTTGTGCCCATTGCCTTGCACCTTGTCCATCTTCCTTTCATCCTCCCTTCTAGGTGTTTTTATGCATTGATAAGATTCTCCCCTGAGCCTTCTGTCCTCCAGGCTGGGCAATACCAGCTCTCTTAGCCTCTTCTCACAGGAGAGGTGCTCCAGTCCCTTAATCACATTTGTGATCCTTTCCTGGACAGTAGTTTGGGCCTCTCCACGCTAGACTTGGCTCTTTCTACTGCATATAGTCTTTCTGCCTGAGTTCCTGAGTTCCTCTTATGTAATTTTCCATCTCACACATGCTTAATAGCATGGTGCAAAACCTCCAAACATTTGTGTGCTGTAATATTTCAGGCACTTTGGATTGATAAATCAGACATGTAGATAGTCATTATCCCAAGGGTACCTGTAGAGTCCTCATGAATATATAGGTCTCATAGTAGGTGATAAAAACAAGCTTAAGATTCTTCAGAAGCTGGCACCATGGCATAGTCTGGATACAAGCCGCTCTATAGTACCATGCCTGGCTGCTCAGGACAGCTCCCTGAGATGGATGTGAGCATAGCTTGAATGGAAAAAGCAATCCTCAGGGAGGTTAAATCAGAGCATGACCTTTCAGCTGATGACACGTTTTTTATAGCTGAGCTCTGGGTCACAAAGGAGTAGGAAAATTCAGCTATTCCATGTGCTGAGAACCACTGAAGTTCCAACATCAAGGAGCCCCTTCATGGCAGCATAGGTGAAGGTCAGATTTCCTTATTCTGTCAGCTCTGGAAAAGGATCATTGTTATCCATTACATACCTGTGCTACTGAATTTTCCATGGTGCAGGAACCATATTTGGAAGTCCTACTTAAGCCAGGCCATAGAAAGCTGAAATAAACTTGCAGAAGCTGAAGTGTGTATTAAAATGTAAATAGGAAGAGAGAACAGTTTGTGTAACTTAGGATGAGAAATATATATATATATGATGATTATAAAACCTGATGCAATGGAACATGACAGGGTGGAGCCCTAAGGCTGAAATAAACTAGATTCCACTCTTTAAACCACATTATGCAAGAGTGGAGATATATAAATTGGGAAAAATAGTGCAGTAATAAAAATGTTTTTGAAAGTGAGACAGGGTGAATCAACACAGTTTTTAGCCCTACATGAATCTCCTGCCAATATCTTTGAATATGAGTTTTATCTTGGCCTTGTTTATTTCAACAATATTTAAAATTTGCAAGGATTTGTGGTTTGTGTGTTTGCTTGTTTGTTTTCCTTTTAACTGAGTTGAATATGTAAGTAACATCAACAAAGAAGAAATTATCATTAGCTGGAGCAGAGATGGAGAATTTGTACTACAATGTGATCTGAGTGCTTGCCTTCCTATCTAGTCCCTTTGCAATCCACTCATGGATAAGTGTGCACCCTCATGCACAGTCATACAGATATCTTTTTGCTTAGATGTTTCAGGGGCAGATACATCAGCAATCTGATAGCAAGGAAAGAAATGCAGAGGTGTGTCCTCACATGGGACACGGAGGTGTGTTCTACTACTGACAGGGTTTACCTCCACCCCATATTAGAGTCCAGTTCCTCCAACTCACCACTCCTTTTTGCTTCATTCTATGAACTTATGCTTTTGTGATCACAGATGTGTTGTATTTGTGATGGATCTGCTTATAGGCACAGCTATGTTTATTATACAGCCAAAATTTGCTGCCTTGGAAGGGACTTTAAAGCTGCTCTGGCCTACAGCCTGGTAATGAGCTGTATCCATCAGTTTCAGTAACACTCTGGAACTGAATACGTGGATCTCAGCATGCAGGGCCAGCATTAGAGTGTTTATATGCCCATGAAAGAGGTACAGGCCTTTCCATTTTATTGACTGGGAAACTATGTCAAAAGGCATCAGCAGCATGGTTCTGTTGCCATGGAAGTTGATAGCAAATATCCCTTTTACAGTCACAGAAAATGAAAGGTTGAGCAAGAATTGATACACCCCAGTATAAATGACAAATCTGTTGGCTCCTAAGATTTTACAATTAAGCCCATCTTTTGTGTCTTTCTGTGTTAGGCAACAAGGGTCTCTGATGGTCAGCACTTTCTCTCTGTTGTACATCTGGGATGCTTCTGGAGAAAGTGACTCTTTTATCTGTAATGAACTGATATAGACTTCCAACCCCATATACTGTGGACAGGAGATAAAAGCAATCTTCTTTAGTCATTGGAGTTTACCCCAGAAGGAGAATTTTTGTTTCTTTAGTGTATGCAAGCACTATTTGATATGTATTATTGGTGATAGAAGTATTAGACTTCTAAAATCCCACATGTTGTATTGGATATATCTTCAGCTACTATTATTTAGCACAAGAGGTCAGACAGCACACCATGGCAAAAACATGCCTTCCTTGGACTAGAAGACTACTCTTTCATATCTTAAAATCATGTATTATTCATAAATTATAGGTAAAATCAAGGGAGTGAGAAGTCATCACTCTGCAGTATCTCTCTTCATCAACAAGTTGCCATCTGAACATAAAAGGATGCTGCTGTGCCAGAGCAGATTAAATCCTTGCTCTTTTTCCTCTTTGTTCTGAGCATGGCATTGATACTGTGCATCCAGCTGTTTGAACAGAGAGGATTAACCTTCTCCTGGTGCCAATTATACAGCCCAGCTGTCTGCTGTCATTGCCGAGATGCCAAGGAGCCCAGCCAGGGACACACATGGGAGGGTCTTGCAGTAACGAGACTCCATATTTCCAATGAGGGCTCCTAGCATTTCCCAAGATATGTATTCTGGTGTCTCAGAGATCTGGCTATTCTGCTCTCATGGTGAGATTCTGGCTTCTGAGACTCACACTGCTCACTCTGGGCTGGCAGCCAAGTACCAGTGATCCACAGATCAAGATGTGGGGACATCAGCTTGTATTTCACTGGGCTGTGTGCATCAACCTCAATATGGGTCAAGAGATGTGCACATGAAGTCTACTAATTGGGATTCTAACAAAATCCTGGGCGTTGCTGGGGCCCTGGATCTTCAATCTCTGCACCTAACTTTGGAATCTTGAAAATTAGTGCTCTAAAGGGCTCCAAACACCAGTGATCTGAGCTTCAGCTTGTACAGGATGAGTATCCACACTACACTTCCTATGTCAGTGGTAGAAACATGGTAACAGTAAAGAAAGAACAATTGCAGTCACTACTGTAATCTCTGTATGTTTGATTCAGTCTTCCTATTTGTACAAGGAACTAAAATACATTAATCTAGAAAATCTGAAAGAATGTTTGCTAGACTAGCCACAGGTAAGAGGGCAAGCAAGAAATTTTAAGCCCTCTGGGGAGCCATCCCCACCTGACAAATACATGGACAGGAGGTAGACAGGTCTGTTGTTTGGAGAGAATCTCCCAAATCCATAAAGAGTGGTTGAAAAAGAAGTGAGAGGTGGTGAACAATGTTCCCTTCACTCTATCCCTCCAGCTGAGTAGAGTAGGCCCATGAGTCATAATTTTTCACAAAAATCAAAGTAGTTTTCTTTCTGTTGACTGGAGATGAACATTTTTTAAATCAAACATCTATTCTTTCTTTTTCTTCTTTAAAGTGCTGAGGGAGGGTGGAGAGCGAAGAGAAGGGCAAAGGAAATGATGCACCGAAAAATGTCTATTTAATTGTGGGAGGAAGTCCTTGAAAATTAAGAGGCAATTTTGAAAGTGGTTGATTTTACAAATATTATCTTTTTAACCTTGAAAATGTGGTATCAGGATATGGTGAGGCGTGACTACAAGTTTGCAAATAATACCTGGAATTGCAACCACAGTTGTAACAGTACAGGCTAACACCTTTTGAAAGGGACATTAAAATTTAAGCCTATTTTTTACCATTAGAGAGCAAATGGAAACATAATAGAAGACTGTCCCCAAATCTGTTTGCAGTTAACTACTCCTATAGCTTCCACTGACTCCTCTGTTAGAAGGAAGATTTGGGCCAGATTTAGTTCTTCTCATCTTCTTAATTATGGCAATGATTGGAAAAATCCTTTAGGACATTAGGAGTGATACATATTTGAAGCCCAAAGGACCGTTTTATCACATGCACAAGCCTTGCTTACCCAGATTTCCATCTTTTCAGTGCTTTACCCATGAACAGTAATAACAGGATATTCATGTTTGTTTCTGACATGTTTGAGAATGAGCAGACTGGTTCATAGTGATCTAAACAAAATGGAGCTGTCAACTGGGTTTTTGCAGTTATTTCTCTTAACACTGTGAGATAGAATATGAAATGCCCCCCTGAGAATATGGAGATTGTAAGTATCAGTTCTCATAAAATATGATGATTATTTTCCCAGTAAGGAAGTTTTAGTAAAAAAATAAAATAAAAATAAAATAAATTCTTCATGTAGAAACTGCACAAGAGGATTTTAAATGCATCTGATTTCAATTTCCTTAAAATCATAAATTAAGAGTATGGATCCCATGAAAGGTTATATCAATCTGTTGACCAGAGGTATTTGATATGTAGGCTGGGGGTAACTTTTATTTCTTCAGAGTGGAAAGCTGTTATATATCTAGTGATGAAAGCAGGGTTATGTAAAAAGAAAAGGCAAATAGAAAAAAAGAAAAGGAGATGAAGGGAAACCAAAACACATATGACCAATCTTCTGAAACTGGTGGGAATATTGTCTTTCTAATACTTGAATTATGCATAATGAATACTTCATCTTATGTATTCCCATTTTTAATTTGTGAATCAGCGACAAAACAGTCTCAGATTTCATATTATTCATTGATACTCTAAAAACACGGTATTAAAGTTGTGCTAGAAGCCCCTAACTTCTGGATCTTTACACTGTTAGTAACTCTGCTATCATCATACACATCCAGAATGAAGAAGAGGATCTTTTTTTATCGTGCCAGGCATCCAAGCAATTAAATTCCCTAAGGATTATTTCACATGCAACCACTGGCCTGTGGAACATGACTGAGGAAGTACTTTCACATAAAACCCTTGTCTGTGGTTCTGTTAGACTGTCGAAAAACTGTGATAGTTAGACAACTACCCAACTTTCTATAACCTATTTCTTCATCTGTTTCACTACCTATATAAAAGAAGAATATTCCCAGCTGTTACAAAAGTGTTCTCCCTGGCTTGAAAATGGAATATGTTTCATGAAAACTGGGTACATCCCTCTGCCAAGCTCTGGTCCAGCAGAAGTAATGAATCATGCCAGTGACACAGATGGGGCTGGACAAACTGAGAACGTGAATGGATGATGCTTTGTAACTTAGAATTGTTTAATGCCAGTATCACATGAGTAGGCACGCAGATCAGAATAGAATTATCACATCCCACATTTGTAAGGTCTGACTCCACACTTTCATAAACCTACCACAAAATAATGCTGATTGAAAGTTTTGTGTGGAGTTCCCAAATACTCACCTGGAATGTGACTATCATGTTACTTTTTCACTTTCCTCTGCTTAAGGTTCTTTGCTGTGCATTGGATGAGCACCAGGTAGATAAGGCTTCAACACAACCATATTTTTCCTACAGTTTCTGACTGAACCAAATATAGTGGTAGAATCCTTCTTATAGCAGTTGTGTTTCTTCTGGCTTACAGCAGAAACCAGAAGCTCCCACAGCAGCTGTGTGTGGGGGATAAAATGTTTCCATACCTCATTTTCATTGCCTTCGCTAACAGTGCTGTCTTAGTCTATCAGGACCTGAGTAGGCAAAGGACCCAGACATAGCCATCAAGTCCCAAAGAAGACAACAGAAAATAAATATATGCCTGCAGTTTTGTCTGATTTTATGTGCTGAGCTTAATTTTACTGTACAAATGAAGTGCCTATCCTTGTGTTTTCATTGTGCTCAGTAGGATTTTGGAGAAGTGT
This sequence comes from Anabacerthia variegaticeps, assembly GCA_035583185.1. Lineage (NCBI taxonomy): Eukaryota > Metazoa > Chordata > Aves > Passeriformes > Furnariidae > Anabacerthia > Anabacerthia variegaticeps. The sequence continues at coordinate 28,687,966 of JAWWEW010000112.1, read as the reverse complement.
CGATTAATTTTGTTTTAAAATCACCATGATATTTTGAAGAGAATATGGTAAGATAGAATAATAATCAATATAAATCTAATTTTTCCTTGGGTTAGTTCAACTTAAATTCAGTGGAACTGTACAGATCTCAGTTGGGCCTATTATTTCCTATTTAGTTTCGTGGTAGATCTAGGATTTCATACAAATACTTAAAAACTGAAGAGAACACAATTACTTCATGTCAGTTCTTAGTTCTAGAGACAGTTGGGTCAATTACTCTGATTTGTGTTTGTAACTAAACACAGTAAAAGCAAAAGAACTGTGCTGAAGGCCTAGCAGATAATTTACTTTGTAGAAATAAAAAGCAGCCCTCAAATCGACTACAAACCAAAAATGACACATATTGTGGTGGAATGAACTGAAAGTGGAGGAACTCTATCAGGTCTGCAAGGACTTGCAGATGGCATGCGGTCTCTTCTCTCAGGTAACAAAAGACAGGATGAGAAGAAATGGCCCCAAGTTGAACTGCAGTAGGTTTAGATTGGGTATTAGGAAAAAAATTCTTCAATGAAAGGGTGAAGATCAAGCATTGGAACAGGCTGTGCAGGAAAGTGGTGGGATCACCAACCCTGAAGTGTTCAAAAGGCATGTGGATGTGGCACTAGATGATACAGTTTAGTGATGAGCATTGTGGTGCTGGGTTAACATTTTGACTCAATGACTTTTGGAGGTAATTTCCAACATTTCCTCCCCTATTTGAGGGTATATACCAGCAGAAATTCCCTCTGTACACATACACTTTTTGTATATTATTCATGTGTGTGTTTACAATGCACTTATATACATTTCCCTATATACATACAGGCAAATGGTTATAGGTGTATATTTTGAGTTCTTTGTCTTCAAGCATCTTATGTCTTGCTGACTTGCTCCAATGAATTCGCAAACTATGAGAGCAGAAGTGGGGCAGGAAGAAACAGTTTTATTTCAATGCCCTCTGATTTCTGTGCAGTTTCTTGCGCCCATGAATACAGTCATCAGAACTAAAGTCTGTCTGAATTCATGACACACATTGCTGCTGACTGCTGCAAAAAACAGCCCTTGAGTGACTGCCAGACAGACAAAGCACAGGACGAGCTTCCTGCCTGTATCTACAGGTGATAGGGAGAGATGTTAAAAGGTTTTCATATCAAATGCCTTCATTTAATTAAAACAAGGGCAGAGAGGAAAAGGTCTAACTAGTAAAGTAGCTGCACCGCCTGTGTTTCCAGCAAGCCCAGCTGCTCGCACAGACAAGCATAAATTCCAAACCAATTTTTCATTAATGAAATTTTCCATTCCAGCTCCACTGATGTAGAGGTTTCCACTTTCAGGCCCCTTGCTGTGTTGCAGAGCTTATTATTAGTTATTATTCATCTGTCCTCAATTCAGTGATCATATCTGTCTGTTGCTGCTTTAGGAGGCAGAGATGCTAGCCAAATATACTGACGGAAAAACATAAATCAGGCAAACATAACCGTTGCATAAAATGCTTTTTCTGTGGGCTGCCAATGTCACCCTGGCATCATCTAGATCAGGAATAATTTTCAATCAACAAAGGTAGGGCCATTGCAGATGAAGCCTCGGATAAACCTCATCCTCAGCAGAACTGATCCTGAACACTTCTCAGCGACATGGGTTGACTGCAAAGTACCATCTCATCGGAATTCCCACTAACATCTTTCATAATTTTTTCCTCTCACAGTGCAAGCAGGAATATTAAGCTCTCTTGTGCAGGGACAGTTCCAGAGGGGAACTGTCCCACTAATCACTGCTTCCTGGTGTGGAAAAGCTAGTGATTGCTGATTACATTAAGAAGGGAAAAAGTAGAGAGACATGGGTCAGTCTTGCCTCTTTATATGTACTGCTTCCACCTGAGTATAGTTCACAATGAAGAGGAAAGATCATTCCTCATGCAAGTAATTTCTGTACAGCTTTGTAGGGCTTGAATAAGCCTGTGTGTCCTGCTTCTGCTACAAGCATTACCTCTCACGGAAATTAAAATAACAAAGCTGCGGTGCAAATGGTGACAGAAGTGTGACGTACAACCACTTTTAGGAGGATGTTTCCAAGGCTTCTGCCTGGCCTTGGAAATAGGTTCATTTCTGCTCTCCTTCCTGGGAAACTGTTCAAAACACCCCATGTGAAACAGCATGGCTTCCAAGGCAGCCAGCTGGAAAACTGGATGGCAATTTGAAATAGGAGCCATCTGCAGGTGACACATGCAGAGATAAGGTCCTCTTGTATAGTCTGACTGATCTGGCAGTGCCAATGCAAATTGAAAATATGCCCTGCTTGAGCTGCCTCTATCTGTATGCTTTATGATCCACAAGTGCAGAGATCTGGTGTTAACGGCAGAATTCAACACTCGATTTACAGCTGGGTAAAACCAGAGATAGATAGATGAGTAAAAGCATACTCATGTCACTAGATGATTAGGTTACTGAAACACAAACAGAAGTTTTATGCTTCTGAATGCCTAAAAAATATCTACTTATATATTTATACTGTAAAAACTATGCCCTTTCTAGATAATTGCAAGAGCAGAGATTTGTACTAAATATAATAGGTAAAATTAATCAGAGGTAACAATACACCAGTACAGACGGGGGGCTGACCCTCTGGAAATCAGCTCTGCGGAGGAGAACCTGGGGGGTCCTGTTGAACAACAAGCTGCCTGTGAGCCAGCAGTGTACCCTTGTGGCCAAGAAGGCAAATGGTGTCCTGGAGTGCTTGAGGAAGAACACTGCCAACAGGTCGAAGGAGTTGGTCCTGCCCCTCTACATAATGAGGCTGCATCTGAAGTGCTGTGTCCAGTTCTTGGCTCCTCAGTACAAGAGATACACAGAGCTCCTGAAATGGTTCCAGTGGAAGGCAAAAAGATGATTAGGGGATTGAAGCACCTCTCTTCTGAGGAAAGACTGGGTGAGCTGGGCCTGTTCAGACTCGAGAAGACACAGCTGAGAGGAGACATCATCAATGTCTATAAGTATCTGAAGGGAGGGTGTCAGGAGGATGGAGCTGGGATCTTCTCGGTGGCGCAGAGCAATAAGACAAGAGGCAGTGGGCAGAAATGGATGCACAGGAAGTTCCACCTGAATATGAGGAAGAACTTTACTGTGCAGGTGACCATGCACTGGAACAGATTGCCCAGAGAGGTTGTGGATTCTCCCTCACTGGAGATGCTCAAGAACCATCCGGATCCAGTGGCCGTGAGGCTGGTGAAGGGACTGGAGCACAACCCCTATGAGGAGCAGCTAAGGGAACTGGGGTTGTTTACCCTGGAGGAGTCTCAGAGGATACCTTATCACTCTCTACAACCACCTGAAGGGAGGTTGTAACCAGGTGGGGGTTGTTCTCTTCTCCCAGGCAACCAGCAGTAGGAGAAGAGGGCACAGTCTTAAGATGAGCCAGGAGAGGTTTAGGTTAGACATTAGAAATAAATTCTTTACAGAGAGAGTAATTTGGCACTGGAACAGGCTGTTCAGGGAGGTAGCAGAGTCACTATCCCTGGAAGCTTTTAAGAAGAGACTGGATGTGGCATTTAATGCCAAGGTCTAGCAGACAGGTTGGTGTTCAGCCCAATGTTGGACTTGATGATCTCAGAGTTCTTTTCCAACCTAGCTGATTTTGTGACTCTATGATTCTGAGATTCAGTCCTGTGCCATGTGCTCTAGGATGACCCTGCTTGAGGAGGGAGGTTGGACCAGGTGACCCACTGTGATCCCTTCCAACCTTATCAAATCTGTGATTCTGCAACGAGTGGTACTGAGCAAGTGATAAACATAATTACCTGCTTTTTTTGGCTTGCCAAGAGCCATCCAAACTAGACAAGGATATCCTTTTGAGGACATTAATGTTTTCTTGTGTCAGACACAGATTGATGATCGCAGCCATGTTGATCTGTGTTGGCTCACACATCACCATTAATCTACCTTACTATTTATTTATTGGATTATACAATAATTTAGAAACTTAAGTTCTTCATTCATTTCTGGAACTCTTCACTGGAAGTGGTATTTAGCAAAACCAGGATATGTTCACAGAAGGACAAGAATGACTGAAGGGATGGCATGGCTGCAGTAATGAAAAACACTAACAATTGAGCCTGGAAATAGTGAGCACAAACCTTCAGAGCAACCCCTCATATTTATGACGTACCCATGTCTCAGTTCTACTGAAAGCCTTAGTGCTTGGCTCAGCATCCTTCATTTTCAATGTATAAAGAAACTTCCAACGAAGTTCAAATGCACGGCCTGAAATGCCTTGTCATGAGGAACTGAGCAGAAAAACCCAGGCAAAAGCTCCTGTACGTGGGAGGTAGATATGAAAGTAAATCTCTGCTGTTTTCAGCCAAGGGAGAGCTGGGTACCTGCCACTTTGCAAACCCACAGATTTCTGAGATTATCCTCTGATGAGCAGACGTTTTCTTTAAATAGCAGGCTGCAAATTAACAGTTCTCAGAAAACTCCTTTGAAAGAGTCTCTGACAAAGTTTCTTCCTTAACGCTTAAACTGCTGACTTGGAGTGATCAATGGAGTGATAGAAAATGGAGGGCCTGATACAATGATTACCACTAGGGTTAATAACCTCATGGCAATGTAAGAGTGGGAGATGGTGTGCTTGTGATGTGGGAGACAGTGGATAGATTTTGAGCTCACAGGCATCTGGTTATAGCGATTTTCCCTGTTTCAAGGCAATTTTCAAGATGTTTTAGATTTTTTGCTGTGTTGGGTGACGACAAATACAACATATGTCTGTGAAATAAAAATCAGGAGAAACTCTTGTTTTTCTCCCTCTTTCTCACAATGAATTAATTTAAATGTTAAAACAAAAAGGAATATTCAGTTATATAATTGACAGAATCTCACATAATTTGACAACTCGTTATCACTACCTGTTTTAAAATCAGAACAGACCATTTCTGGCAAACAAGAGTTAGTATTTCCCTATGAAAAATGTTTCATTGTAGACTGACTGATATGACACAATGGAGGAGATGTTAAAAACTGCATCTTTTTTTTTTTTTTTGAATGAAAGCATTTTGTATTCTTGCAAACCAAAGCACAGTAGTGTTTTCCACAGTAAGAGGCAAGACCTTGACAGGTAAATCAGTGTAATTCCATGTATTTCAATGAAGCAGTGTGAATAATGTTGGCAGCAAATCTTGCCCCTTGTGTCTAAAACAGAATTTCCTGTCAAAAATAGGTTGGAGCCTGACTATGTTAATATATCTTCCATGTCTCCTTACACTTTTTCTGCATCAACCACAGTTATACATCTGTGTCTTCAACTGGATTTCATCACATTGGTGCTGCTGATTCTTCTCAATGTGTCATAATACTTACCACTTTCATTAATGAAAATTCCACTTAGCTTTAAAAAAAATATAAATTCATGGGCACTTTGTCTGTCTGGGGAAGATCTCTGCACCATCTTTTGTAATGTTGCCACAATGCTTTTTATTTATAAATAAATACAAACTAGGCTAAGCTTTGTTCTTTTATTCCTTTTACTTCCTCTTTTTTTTTTTTTTTTCTTGCTTGCATAACTGTGGATGAGAGTGCCTTTGTTTCTTAATTCTTTCTCTGTAATTATCTCATGGACCATTTTCCAACGTCCATTGTCACAGACTGCCACCAGTCCATAACCTACAACACGAGAATCACTGTTGTGTAACACTGCAGTGTTGTATTCTTATACCCCATGGAATTTAGTTTCTGTTTTCTGTCTTTCATCAGATTCATCTTCATAACAGTAAATCACATACATCCAAGGTGTTTTGCCAGTGCTGTCCCACTGAGTTTTGGAGGATTTTACTGACACAAATAAGAATGGTATTGTGTCATTAATTGAAAGAGAGATGCAAGTCTACCTGTTCTCACTGAAAGGCAAATAGATGAAAAGCTGATATCAAATAATGTGTACTGTCCAAAGTCTGAGCTGTGGCAATAAAATCTCTTCTTCCACAGCTGTTTCCTTGATTTTTATCTCCTGTATTCAAACATATACAGTAAGAGCAGAAAAATATTGTAAAAATAGTGATTATTATAAGGAGAAAACACTTCAACAAAAGAATACCTTCTAGTAGCATGAAGAAGAGGAGGACCAGACTTTCTAAATGGTCTCAGCAAAAATCTTTGGCAGCTAGATTGTTATAAGCTCTGAGGACCTCTTGGGTCTGCAAACTTCAATGCTGTGCAGGTGGAATAATTAAGGGCTGTAGGCTGTGGAGGTGGAAGGGAGCAGAGGTGAGAGCTGTCATTTGCCCAGGTACGTTTCAGTCCAGGTGTCAAAGGCTACACTAACTATGCTACCCTGCTCCTTGTAAAAACAGTCCCTAAACACAAAAATAGAAACGGAGGACTTCTGAGAACCTTTGAGATCTTTTGTTTTAGTACTTACTAGGATGCTGGTGGAATCCAGAGCCTTCATTTGTCTGGTTAAATGATGGATAAATATACAGATCGGGCTCCATTACTCACAACACTATTGCATCTCAGCTAGCTCCTGGTCTCTTTCATGCTAGCTTATGTCTTCTTTCATATTTCCTGTTGTGAGAATCACAAAAAATGTGGTATTTTCCCACTACATTCCCTAATAGAAAGCCTGTTCCTTTTATTTTCTATGCCTCTTAAATGTAAGATCTGGGATGAGGAAATTCACTTTTCAATGGTTGTACACTGGGGGGCTCTGAGACAGCCATAATTAGCATGTGAAATAGAAAGAATCTGATAGGGAAAACCAAGAAAAAAATTAAAAACAAAAATTCTATACTCACTGTATTTAACATCACTTGTACTGCAGCTGCAATTATCCTCAAGAGTACATTAGAAATTTTGGGACATTGAATTACAGATATATAATTCAGGCCCATTCCTGTAAGTGGGCCTCACTGTAATATTTGCATATTAATACTCCCATCTCTCATCACAGCTACAGCTTATTGAAAATAGTTTGCTCTCTAGAAGCAAAACTAGATGATATTTCTATGTAAATATTTCTTCCAAGATGTGTGTCCTTTATATGGAGACAATCAGACAAAACAGCATTTACTGAATTCAGTAATAACCAAACTCCCTCTTCTTACTCAAAAGGAATCACTCATTCGACACAATATCTGGAAGATACACTGCAGTTAAATGGCGCTGAGGTATACCTTAGACAAAACCTATTTAAAATATGCATCATCAGGGCTTCAAACACCCACTCCACAGAACCTTCTTGCAGTACCTAAAGAAAATATGGACCCTTGCTTCCATCTCCACAGGAATGCAGAGTAATGATGTTCTTGAAGGCAATGCCTTCAGCTGCCCCTTGACACTGGAGAGGCCAGAGTGAGTAAGACTCAATCAGTTCCAGCACTGGCATTCACCAGATCTCTTGTACATTATCTCTCAAAGTAACATAGAGAATATGATTATGTTTTACTGTCGTAGTCTACCTTTGTTTGAATGAGGAGCACTTCAGAAAATTAATTTACCAAGGTACTGAAGACAGAACAGAGACACTTCAGGTAGCACTAAGTTTTTCAATTTAATTTTTAGCACAAACTCAACTCAATAACATGATTTAATGCCTGCGCTCATTTTTTTTGCCTGCTGATCTTCATCAAGCTCCCAAATGAGCAAGCTTTATAGGAACAGACACAGTCTAAATATTTTTTGATGGAACATCATCATTTTATTTATTCCTTTAATAACTCAAGGCCAGGTTGAATGGGGTCCTGAGCAACTTGGTTTAGTGAAACATGTCCCTGCCCATGGGAGGGCGGTTGAAACTAGATGTTAAGAAGACTCTGGGAGATTTTGTTGTGAAGATCTTATTCTTTGGATGACAGTCAATACAGACAAATGGAAAGCTGGTTTACTTTTCTGTCTTGTGTAATCTCCCATTTTTCCTTAGGCTTTTACCTATCCAATACAATAGACCTTTATTTGGAAGGCTGATGTTTTATTTCAAAGGACTGTACAAACTGAACAATAAATTTTCTAAAGCATTGTGCATGCAATTGCAAAACACCATTGCCAGCCACTCCAGTAGTAAGCTGAGAATGTCAAAGATATTAAAGATTTCATTCAAGTTAACTAGAAATCTGTATCCTTTGTCTGCAGTTGTTTCAGCTCTTTAATTATGAAGGTTTTTACTTTTAAAATACTTCATTGCTTTATTTGTGTTTAACACTTTGTGTTGTATTAAACAGAAAAAAGCCAAGTTACACAGCAAATCTAGAGTGATTAGATTTATACTTGAGACAAATATATATTCACAAACAAACAGCTGTTATTACAGCTGTAATAACAGAAAAAAACCTCACATGGATTTAGTTCTTTCATTTCCATGGGCAATCCCCTTGATAACCTGAAATTCATGCCCCATTACTCCTGTTTAATATATTACAGTGGTTTTGACACATCTTTTTCTCAGGTTGTCCACAGAAAACCAATAAGGCAAATGAGTCCTTTACATGCTTAAGAGCATTCCAGCTGAATCAAACACAGGGCGGCCTCCATACATGAGATACATCTCTGTGCTTCATTAAAGTTAAAAATCATATGTCCCTGTGGGGAATAAAAAGAAGGAGAGTAGAGAAAGAGTCAAGGAAAAGAGAGAAAAATGTTGCTATAGAATTTTAACACATCAATGTTTGAATGGAAAAGTCACCTTGGCTTTAGCCTCTCTAGCTTTCTTTTCCCCTTGTCTAAAATTAGACACATCCATTTCAAAGGAGCCATCTGGGCAATCCCAAGGAAAGAGAGACCAGACCTGACATTCTCTGAAGTTCAGTTAACCTCAGGAAAAAAAGTATTTTCTTTCTCCTTCTCTTTCTGATTTGAGGAAAAAAGCAAAAAGATTCAAGAGAAACCTCTATTATGAAGCATAATAGCGTCATTGCAGGTTTTTCTTAGATGATTCAAGGAACTTGTTCTACCAGCATGCATCTGCATTTGCTTTATAACAGAGAGTGCTAGCCAATGGGTTAAATGCTTAATATAAGGCTGTGAGTCAGCAAGCAACCTCCATTCAGAAAAAATACTGAAGCTCAAATTCTGTTTTTTTTTTTGTTTCTCTGTTTAGGTGTACTCTCGCCTCAAGTACTGTGTCCCTCACCTTTAGTCCTGTGTGCAGGTATTAGAAAGTGTCCCAAGGAGGGCCATGAAGATGTGGAAGGGTCTCTAGACAGGAAATCACACGAGGTGCGGCTGAGGTCATTTGGCTTGTTCAGGCTGGAGAAGGGGAGACTAAGGGGAGACCTCATTGCAGTTACAACTTCCTCATGAGGGGACGTAGAGAGACAGACACTGATCTCTTCTCTCTGGTGACCAGTGACAGGACCCAAGGGAATGGCCAGGAATTGTGTCAGGGAAGGTTTAGGCTGGATATTAAAAAAACGTTCTTCACACACAGGGTAGCTGGGAACTGGAATAGACTCTCAGAGGAGTGGTCACAGCACCAAGCCTGACAGAGTTAAAAAAGCATCTGGATGACAGTCTCAGACATCTGGTGTGATTCTTGGGTATCTCTCATGTTGGGCTAAGAGTTGGACTTGATGATCCTTGTTGGTCCCTTGCAACTCAGGATAGTCTATCATTCTATGTTTCGATATGTATATGCTCTCCTGAACAAGAGTCCTGGAACCCAACACTACTGACTTTATGCATCTTACACACAAGTATAGGAATGACTTAACCATAAGTATCCTAAGGACAAAGGAACAGTGAGACCAATTATCCTGTGTATTTCTGATGTTGACAGATTTTAGTATATTTTAGTACCAGGGCAATCTTTTGCCCTACTAGACCAAAAAGCCATGATATTTTTTCATATTCACTTTTGCCTTTCCTATTTATTTTAAAGAATAACTTTCTGTGATTAGTCCCTTAATTTCAGTGAGCAAACTGTGGAATAAAATAGCACTCCAACTGAATCAAAGGAACCAAACCCTCTGGAAAGAGGTAACTAAAGAGCTGAATGAAGCACGACAGGCAGTTGCTGCAGAAAGCAATATGTAGGCTGGAGATCAGAGACCATTTGTAGCTGAGAGACATATCAGACTTCCATAGGCACAGACGGGAAGCTCCCTTCCAACATAAAAAATCTTCCTTACCTATGGATCCAGCCAAGTCTCTAATTCCACACCCTCTCCTCCCACCTTTTCTTTAAGTATCATTCCTGTTCTACATTTCTTACAGATGAACAACCCGTTTTGATGAAATGCTTGAGTGAGCTGTGTATTACATCATAAAATACCATATAAAATAGTATGTTCTTGGTTATTCTCTCTTTCTGGATTAAGACACCAAACACCCTGTTTGCTCTCAGGCTTGCAGGAGACATCTGTCTCATGCTATGTCTAACCCAAGTAATTTTAGCTGTTCTCATCATCTAGCTCTGATCTGCTTGCACTGGCTCCTCCATTTTTTTCTCCACTAGAGTAGCAGGCTGCTGGGCTTAGAGGCTGTCAGTGACTTTGATTTTTGCATTGTGTCAATGTACAATATTTCCTGCTTATCCAAGATTAATTTAATCTGCCACCAATCTGATGCCCAGAGCTCCAATGACTTTAAGTACATCCGACGAATTTCACAATCCTCTGCAGGCTATTATTAGCTGAAATAGCTTAACCTTTTATCAGTTTCCAATAACTTGCTGTCTATTTCTTTTATGGGCTTAGTAACTCATTAAAAACACTGGTCCCAATATTGACCTCTAGGACACTTCTGTATTGACCGTCCTTCAAGCTCAGAACCATTCATTTTGTGGGTTCTTAAACACTGACATACTACCAAGCTTCTAATATTATATATACTTTTGACACTATTGATATTATCTTTATTTTTAATCTGTAACAGTATTGCTTTTATGTATGATCATACTAAATGTCTGAAAAGTCCTGAGCCAGTTCTGATTGTACGTAGTTTTTAACTAGATAAAGAAAAGAGCACTTTCATTATTAGTTGGATTACCTTTTTTTTCCTGATGCTTAGCACTTTGAACTGTAAGATCACTAAATATTTTAAGGAAACAAAATAACAGCCATTCCAGTTCACTGATGTGGAAACTGGTACATGCTGTACATAAAACTTCACAGTTAGTGCTAGAGCTCAGGGCTTCCAAATTCTAGTTGTCTCCCTGCAGAGATGTGCTGCCCCTCGTGTTGGCACATCACCAGTCTCTGTTACAGAACCTTGGCTCTTGCGAGGTGTCATTTCTCATGAATGCCTATGATCACTTTGTGGTAGTGAGACCGAAAGGCAGTGTAAAGACATGGTGTGATGCACACAGAGAAAAGGTAACTGAAGTGTTGGCTTGGAAGGCACTTAGCTCCTTTTATGCTGACGCTGAGCTGGAAAGACACACCAGATATAATAGGAGCTGAAAGAAATGGTTTGCCCCTTTTTTTTTTTTCATTAGGGAAAAAAAATAATTTAAAATGAAGTAATTTTATTTAACTCTAGGTAATAGCTTGATTTGGTATGAGTGGGGAAGAAAGTGAAATTATCTGGACTGTTAGAATGGATTTGTAAATGAATGAATGACCTTTGGAAGTAAAATTGTGATTCACACAAAATGAACATTTCCATTTTCTTTCATTTCAAAATATTTCTCATGATAGAATGCTTTGCAGAGAACAATTGCATTCAAGAAAATCTGTATGGCTTAAAAAAAAAAGTGTGTAAAAAATGGGTAAAAGAAAAGAAAAAGAAAAGTTATGGGAGTGAAACATATTTATCTGTATAAAGAGGAACATACATAACATCCTGTTTCAGTTTTTAGACATATCACATAACTCACCAGGGCCATTTAATATCCCACACACATACTTGTATCATCATGGCTAGAGGAGGAGTGGTTGGTACTAACTATAGGCAATGTGACATACATTTAGGCAGTTCTGACTCCAGGAGAGGGATATGATTTCCATTCAGTGATCAATGCTTTTGTTTTGGTTTGGTTTGGTTTTTTTTTCCCCAATGATGTATAAGCATATCCTTCATTTGATTCTCAGGTGCAAATTGTGTTCCAAACTCCTAATTAATTCTGTAAGATGTTTATTGCTTGTTTTATTGTTCCCACCCCCTCCCACCAGCTGAAACTACACATTCAGAAGCATGATAATTTTCCAGAGATGAGGGTGATGCTCATTGTTTTGGGAACTGGCCAGGATTCGTGGTGGCTAATAGAGACACAGGATCAGTCTAATGGCTTTAAAGCCTAATTGTGGAGATAGGAATCACAAGATTTCCTGTTTATCTTGCTTTTTGTATTTTCATGCAAAATGAGTCACTGTCAGCTCTAGCAGCTAAAACAGAGTGCTAGATGCCCTCTGAACCTGTTCAAGAAGAAGATGTTTGTTTTCCTCTGCAAACAAGATGGGAATATATCAGAGCAGTGAAAAGATTTTAGTATAAGCTTGCTATCATATCTGCACTGCTGTGGTCTAGCAAATATTGGTAACAACATCTGCAAAGATATAGCAATATGGGCTTCAAGGTGTGTCAACAGCAGCATATGAATGCTTTGGGGGCTTCTGATTAAAGTCTGTGTTATACCTTGGGCTCACTTATATTTGTGACTCTAAGAGAGTAAATGTTTTTATACAGGTTTGTTATTGTGTGCTATCATAAATCTACCCTCACTAGACTCTGGAGCAAACACACTGTGCTAGATTTGTCTATATTTATACATCAATTTATATGTGTCCATTTGTGAGCTATTTAATCTGAATATGTGGTTAATCTGACCCATTTTGGCCAAATAGTTCAGGAGGGGTACGACAAAGGTACAAGCCTTCTCCTTGCAAGAAGAGTATACCTGGCTAACTCATGCATAAATATCTGTGTGGAAAACATCTGCATTTACTCAGATGATTCTCACCTAAGCTTTCTCTTTAAATATATTGCTTTGTATAGCAATGAGCAATAATGTTTTTATATGAACACACTTTATACGAACATACTTTTTAATCCTGATTTCTAAGTTTACCTGAATTTTCAACATAGACAGATTCAGACAAATGTACCAGGCAAAACTCAGGCCAGAAGCAGTGCTCTCAGCACTTTTCTTCTATAGGATTAATTGACAATAGTGCAGTCACCCCCTTACATGTTAAATCTAATTTAGGTTTGAAACTCCATATTGTCTGCTGAGTCTTTGAAAAAGTGAAGTAATGAAAATTTGAAAAGTAATTTTCCTTTTAACTGTTTCTGCAGTAACTAGAAACTTTTCCTATTCTTCTACCACTTTTCGTTTACAAAGACACACAAAACTCAGTTATTTATTTATTTTTCCGAGAGCACAATGTTTCGTTTATGTGTGTGCGCTGGATGTTGAATTGAAAATCTTTGCTGGTGTTCACATACTTGTGAACACTACTCCAGACCTATTTCATCACGGCAGATCTATACTTGGTGCTTATTTGGGTTCCCTGTAGCCACTTGCAATTAAAGATCATGAAAGACCCAAATTTCGCAGATGGGGTAGACTTCCTGGGCTCTGCAAGGCTCTCCATAAGAATAAATTTGCCTCAGAGAAGAAAGTCACTAAGGTAAGCAGGATGCTTTAATGAACTAATGAAATAATTGAGGCCTCATGGTGGTAATAAGGCACCTCCTGTAACTGGGTTAAGCATGGTGTTCACTAGTGCAATTCAGTGGGTGTGCATTTCTCATGGTGTAGCACGAGAGTCTGGGTGCACAGAACATCATGCCTTCTGAGTTGCTAAAAGAGTAGAATTGCTTTTATGTAAGCTACCCCTATCACCAGTTTCTTGTTGCTCCTGAATTCTTTTACTTTTGGCTTTTAAATTTAAGAGAGAGCCTTTGTAATATATTTCTTCCCTGCTCAACAGTATGAGCCATCTTTCACTGCACAGATATGTAAGTGGTTTTTTAAGTTATATGATTCTGCACTGGAGTTAGAAAATCTTATTAATGGTGTATTTGGGGGAAAATGTTGGCCTAGAAAGACCTGTAGACCTTGTCTCTTAACAGTTAAGACTGAAAGGGTGTGATTAGCGAAACTTTCCCTTCTAATTATGCTATTTTGCTTAGTCCTTAGCGAAACTTTCCCTTCTAATTATGCTATTTTGCTTAGTCCTTTATGCTACTCCCATTCTTCTCAAGATATTTTTCAAATCTCTTCTTCAGGCAAAGAGAACAATGACTTATAGATTAATGGAAAAGGTCATTCGTGTTCTAGAACCTTACTATTGTCACATTATCCATCATAACTTTCAAATCAAGGCTCTGATTTGCTTTCATTTCATTGCTAGTATAAAGTATGCATCTTTCCCAGATGAACTTTCACATGTCCATTATTTCTTCTGTGCATCGTAAAGATCAGTTCCTGAATGGACAGTGAAGAGCTGAAAAAGTCTGATATGGGTATGAGAGGAGAGGACAAAAACACAGTCAGTGTCAGAGATCTTACTGGTACCTTCTGTTTTCAGCAAAGGAAGCAGCTGCCAAATCATGTGAGCTCTAACATTAAAAATGCTGGCTGTTGTACTTAATATCTCTCCTGTGAGTTTGGGAGACAAGTGGGAAGGAGTGAAAGAACTCAAAATGACACCATGGCTCATGACCAAAATATTGCATATCCACACAGTTACTTTGGAGCTCAGTGAGAAAAACATGGGGGTAGGAGGCTGTCTGAGATGTCTAAAACCCACTTGTTTTGCCACTCATTGGATTATGTGACTGCGTAAGAAAGTGAAGTTTAGCCCATTTCTAAAGCAATGAGTTGTTAAGTCTCTGGGCTGAGGCTGCCTATTAGAGTAGATTTACATAGTAATAATGGGATGGTAGCAGTGTCTGGTTTTGAGTGCAGGATCAGAAGTGCGGTTAATTTGACATTGCCTAGGAGACCTGTTCCACCGAAGCAGAGAGGATACACATTAGTGTGAAGCTGTAGGGTGAATCAGTGTTAAAGACATGCCTAAAACTCCTGCCTGTTTCTGGTCTGACTTTGAACAGTTTTGTGTATTTTCATTTTCCTATTTTTTCCATTTTTCCTCCTAGCTGAAAGACAGTGGTCAGGGAGGGAAGGCAGCTGAAGATTGCTAGAAGGTAATTGCATGAAAATCCATTATCAGTCTGGGATTCCATTCTAGGCAAAGGCACAGCTCAATTTTATTCCTAACCATCCCAGCAGATACTTTCACTTGTCCCTACAAACCACCTGAGTTTCTTGTTCTTGATCTAAATAATGTGTGCATCCACCAAGAGAACAATAGTTGGAGAAAGGCATTCCAGTGCTGCCTACATTATTAAGAAAAATGTCACCACAAACCACCTAACACATTCCTTGAATTACAAATGTTAGATGTACACACCATCTAAAATGAATGAACCATTTCCTGTGTAAATGCTAGGAAATCCAAGAGAGATTAGCCTGAGTAATGGAGTTAAAATGAAGATAATTTGTGAGGTTATTGTCAAGTCAAAAATCTCCTTCACAGTTTTGTTAGGCAAAGGGGTGAAGAATATTTATGTGTTAGGCTCAGAGGCAATCAAAGTAAATTTGTTTTTACTAATAAACCTGGTTCTGCTGAGTGAAATTAGTTACATTCCCAGCTGAACCTGAGTCAGTGCAACCAAAGATCTGCAACACAAAAGTTTGTGTCTGTGAAAGTATAAGATGCGAGAGAGTAAGTTGGGCTGGAAACAGCTTTGGAGCTGAATGAGGATACACTAAATATAGAGGGAAGAGCAGAATTCACAGTGCTTCTTTATTTTGTCTGATGTGTGCTTGGCAAGCTAGGAAATTATGATCAGAACTGTGAGAAAATACTTATCCTCATTTCAGATTTTTTTAATTTAAGCAAAATATTAATGTCTCTACAGGTCCTTTTCTTCAGCTACCCATTCTATGTCCTTTCTTACATCTGCCTTCCTTTCAGACACAAATGCCCATTCCTCTTTTCAAGCACTCTTTAAAACATCTATTTCTTCATGCACTTTCCACCTACGTTGTCTTTCCCACAACCAGTCCCATCTGTCCCCATCTCTTTGCTCTGCTATCCTAGCTGTCTTGTTCCTGCCCCTTTCCTTCCTGGCAGCTTGGAGTGGAAAGGAAAATCATTGCATTCTCCATCCCACAGAACCTGCTAGTAGCTTTTCTGTTGTCATCAATAGTTGTAAGTGGAAATAATTTGATGAGATAGAGGACCAAGAGAACCTATGATTTTTCATCATTCCTACATACTAAAATGTCCCCATGTATATCTTTAGCTTCACACAGAGCTAATAGGGTTTTCCACTTTAAATTTTGAATTGGCTTGGAAAAGTAGTTTATTCTTCAAATGAAAATTCTGAAGCAACATACAACCTTCTTTTTATTTCAAGAGAAAATATATTATTAGTTATGGTTTTCACTGTTAAAAAGCTGAAAAGTAAGGGTATGGAATGGAGAATTAGACAACTGGGAGAGGACTTACCTAACCAGTAGTAGGTATCTCTACTAGATCTCAATTTGAGATAGTCTCTGTAGTCTTATACTACATGAAGTGAAGAGATACAGTAATTTTAACATCTTATTTCTCTTAAAGAAGATATTTAAAATAGGTCAGATGAATCACATTTTTAATGTACCTATTTCTCTCCATTGACTATAAAGGAAATCTGGAGTGACTAGCTCTGAGGTTGACGCCTACAACTACGGCTGTCTAAAGTCAGGCAAAATGAATCCCACCCTAACTGTCATCTTAAACACTCATCATAATATGTAATTTCTTGTCCTGCTTTTTAAAATAAATTTCCAAAGCAGAACAACATTCTGAGGTAAAGTGAAAAATATTTCAACTTGACACTTCCAACAAAAAGATCAATTTTTGTGTAGAGTTTTATATTTCCCTTTAAAAAGTTCGGTCTTGACAAAAGTACCTTTTATGAAGAAAGCTTTTTAAATGAAGAATGGGACCTGATTTTCCCTGGCACATACAAAGCACAGTGTTCCACCCCACCTGTCCTTGGGTGCTGGTGTTAACACAGCTTCTTTGGGGCCAATTTGTGTCAGAAGCTGTGGCAATTTCATGACCAAGTCACAAGGAGCTGGCCTAAGACCTGCCAATCAATATCACATGGATTTGGTTCTGTTGTCAGGTGGCAATAATTTCTGGGGTTGAATAATTTAATTGGGCTTTATTTGTACTAGTGGCCTAGAAGAGAAAATAGCATTTACTACCAGTTCTATAATCCATCCTGTTCAACAAAATAACCTTGTATCAAAATGTATCATTTATTTCCGTATATCTGCCTGGCAGGAGGGTAACTACAACAAACCACCTTGGACAGCAGTGGGATGCAGTAATATAGAGCAATTTAAACACAGTGGAGCTCAGGGCTTTCCAGTATTGTGAGACGACAGGTTTTGGAAGGCAAGATATACAGTGAGGAACAATTGCATGTCTTATCCCCAGCCAGCAGTCACTGTCTGTAAACGTCCATGTTTGCTGTGTCAGGGAGGGATTTTCAGAGCACTTTGAAACCTGCATTAAAACTGTCTTAGACTTTGAAAAGGCCTGAGGTAATTTTCTTCTGCCTGCTGTGACTTTCTTTTCCAAGTCCTAAAATTGCATGACTGATAGGTGGGTAATTTCTGAATTTCAACCTACATCCTTCATCTCCGCCAGTAGTAAACCTGAAAAGTGTACCCTAGTGTAGGGAACAACCGTAGCTCTATATAGTAGCCTACGTACTCCTCTGACATTTGTCCATTCAATGCATTTGCTGTTTGCCTTTCCCAAGTCAGACTGAATGAGCTGAGAGAAATCAATGTCTCTTTGTAAGTGCTGAGAATTTTTTTCCCAGTAAAGTTCTTCTCTAAGAAGTGGTTACGTTGAACAGCAGGGAAGTCAAGATTTGTCGTCACTAAGGTCAACAGCATATTCTTCATTGGATCAGTCATTCACTTCCTATCATTTCACTTAGTAACAGCCCAGGCAGGTTTTTAATTCATCTCTTTCATACGTTTTTTCTCAACAGTTTGCCTCTGACTGAACTTTTGCTTGCAGTCCTTTGTGATTAAATGGTAATACCAAACCAAGCTTAGTTTTGATAAATTCTGTATTTTTGTTTGTAGATTTTTGTAGAAGGTTTCAATCTCTCCACTGAACAACTGAAATAAGAATCTTAAACTTTTCCTGCGTAGAGACAACAAATATGCACTCAGTTGCTGTGGAACACCTAAATGCATGAAATGTGGCAAAAAGTGCAACACACTCACCAGGCTGTTTAGTCCTGGGGAAGCCAATTAGGTTTTGTACAAGATACTTACAGTGCCTAACAAGAGTAATTTAATTCCAGAGACTTCTGAGTCACTTCATTTTGTATATACTTCTCTTCCTCCAGAAAAACTGACACCAGCATGTCAGGATTTTCTTTGATGGCTATATTTTATCTGGATAGCTAAAAGAAAATCTGAATGTTTCTTCATGTCTTTCAGATGCTCTCTTGACATTGACTCAGTCTGGTTGTCTGATGTCTTAAGTTCAGAAATATTTTCCAAATCTGTAGGCACATATTTGAAGAGTACTTTTTCTGGTTTTGGACATTTGAGATGAAGCTTAAAATGGCCAGAACCATGTGGTATGGAAAGTTTCAGAGGGTGAATTTTTCTGTGAGGAGGCAGCTCATAGTCCCACTCACTGACACTCAGAAGATGTACTTAGCAATATATAGAAGTGTCTTTTAGACCCTTTGAAAAATAAGTTCACTACCCCATGCCATTGTCTCACAGGGAAGGCTCACAAAGAACCAGAGTATATTTGGAGTCCACCTCACAGAAGCACAGTATCCAGATAAGAGAAGTTATCTGTTAATTTTTGGGAGAAATAGCTTGTTTATAGATGCTGGGTGACTGGGAATGACTATAGGAACTCATTTCAGGAAGTTCTGCATAGTATCAGTGTTTTCAACACTATATGTAAAAAGCTCAGGAACCCACCCTCTAAAAGTATCAGGAGTTGCTAACCCATATATTCTTTGCATAAAAGCATCATATTTAAGTTATTCTTTCCACAGGTGCTACTGATCACAGACATTTTAACTGCTCCCTCCCTTGCTTACTTCCTGTTGTCAATGTTTTTTAGCCCTTGAACTCTGCTAGGTGGGTTGATCTTCAGAGATGGAGATAATATTGCAGATATACAGCTGATCTTGCTGACAGTCACATTGGATTTTTCCCTATTTAGTTTATTTGAAAGGTTAGTTGTTTTACTTAGTTCTTGACTTTATTTATTTCCTTATTTTATTTACTTACTTCTGGCTCTGAGCTGTTCTTGAAATTGGACTCATAACAACATAATGTGCAGACTGTCTGCTGACTGTGTCAGATCAAGCTTTATAATATTTTATGAGTATTGAAAGAGCATACACACTGCCAGTATAAGTATGCACTGCCCTTGGGCCCAGCTCCTGCTGTGTATCACAAATCTCAGAAATGTGGTCATTACTTTGTCTTAGGTGCAAAATTACTTTTATTGAATTTAGTGAATATCCTGTTATTCACAGTCATTTTTTTTAATGCTTTTCCCATACTTTTCACTTCCCTTTTCTCCTATATTTGTGGAAACATAATAATGCCATTTGAACCCCAGCATGCTCTGTAGCTGAATTTTCAACTGAGGTTCACAATCTGTTAAACGCCACACAATTTGTGAAAGTGAAGAATTATACTTGCCCAACTACAGTATATGATTTTTGCCAGAATTTGGGTTAATAGATCATTCATGAACTCATGTACACCTTTTTTCTATTGTGTTTGCAATTTGCATCTTCTCATTATATATTGTGAATGAACCATTTCTAGCCTGTAGGTGGTTAGTGGTACATTTCTTGTGAGGATTTTTTAAATCACATATTATATGATTGACTACATAACATATTGCTGTAGTATTGTTTATGCTCCATTCTTGGCTGCTCCTTTGGCTTTAAGTCAGAACTTCCCAGTTCAGAACTGATTAGTCTCCCAGTAAGAAATAATGACTCAAGTCTTTTACAACCTGCATCTTGTGTTCATTACATGAATATCAGGAGCATGTGGAATTCAAATACTGCTAGTTCACATGGTCACAACCAGTACAATCAAATGTGTTATAAGGGGAAAAACAAGACAAAACAACCCTCTGCAAACCCTTAGGTAACAGTTTATGAGACTGTTTTTGAAACTTTTCCCCACACCCCAGATTTTCCATGGAACAATAGTTGCTTACAGTATGGGAGAAATAAAGTATTGAAAGTAGATACATATTCTCTTGTCTCAGTATGTCTGCTGAAATTCTCTTGTAAGGAGAAGACGAACCCAAACCTATTTCTCATTTAGTCAGATTAAAGTGATGGAAAAGTCTGTACATACAGCTTAAGTATGAATTTAGTTGCTAAAAAGAAGCACTGAAGCAAACCTTCACTTGAGAAGAAATCATTTAAGCATGGTAAATCCTATGTAGAGAACTTTCTGGGATTCTGTTTTGAGTATGGCATCTTTCATTCAATAATTTGAACAATTATTCTAGATTACTGCACTGTCCACTGTAAGGCTGTTTGTAAATGTATCTTTAAAAAGATTGATTCTTATAATGAAATGGAGTTGGAATACTGAGATAGCACTCAGTAATTTTTAAAACCCAGCAATTTTCTCCTAAATTTGACTCAAAAGAGTTATAGTTTTATTATCATATGAAACAATACATCTTTCAGAAGGCAAACTGCCTTTTTTATCTTCTCATTTGACAAAGAAAACAAAAAAAAAAATGAAAAAATGCTACTGTTAAAATAGAAAAGGTGAAATTTCACATCACAGTAGAAAGAGTTAGAAAGACTGTTGAGAGGATTTTTCACTCAGGCTCTTGCTCCAGTGACATTGACTGGAATTATCTGAGGCAAGTTTGTCCTGCTTGTCCTTAAGAACATCTCACAATAGATACTCTGTACCCAGTTTTGTGACTCATGAGCTCTACCACTAGAAGGGTTGTTTTAATGTCTTGCCTTTATCTCCCTTATTGCATTTTAAACCCCTTTACTTCCTGTCTTACTCTCATGAACAAAGAATTTTAAACTTGACATTAATGTGTGTGTTTCTTAATGACTGGAGCATAAGGGAGCTGTTACTAATAATATATCAAAGATGATAATTTTTCAGATGACTATAGTAATAAATATTTTTCTATGGCATTATTGAATTAATGGATCCTCAAAGAGTTTCCTGGATTATAAATTTATTGACTGAAACAAAATTAAAATAAATCAGAAGAGATTGTAGTGGAGGGCTGCTGTACTTTGGCCTCTTTTTTTTTAGTTTAGACCCATGTGACTATAAATTTCAATTTGTTTGCAATTCCGTTCCCCTTCCCCAGAGTTTATGGGTTCTTGCTAGCTACTAAACGCAGGTAGGGAGCATGAAAGTCAGCCAGTTAAATGCCTTAGTTCTTCAGCTGAACAGCATTTGTATTGTATTCAGAAGAACAGGGTTTTTTGAGTGCACCATGCTACAGACACTTAGTGTAGGACCCACTTGCCCACGTTACAATATAAAGTTCATAGCCTTTTCCTCCTGCAGTTGAAGAAGCTGAGTGTTCTTGAGAGCATTGTTAATGGAAAGTGTGGGGATCTAGTGAGTAAATGGTGTGCTCAACACAGTTCATATGGCATGCCCTGTTGTATCCTTCTGCTTACCCACAACAGACTTTCATGGCCACCTCTGCTCTTCTCTGCGTTGCTTTTCTCACAGCCTGCCCTCATCCCAAGTTTCCTCTTGTAAGTAAAACAAAATAGCATCAATAGAATCCATTTTGTTCATCCTTCAGGTTCCTGAAATGGACTTTTTCCTAAAGTACATGATGAATAAAAAAACAAAGTCATGTTTTGTCATGACCTTGTAGATTATGCCCTGTAAGTTCACTAGAAATGCACAAGAGGTATTTCTCTACTCTAACATATGAGTGCTTTTGAGGGCAGATTGCTTGGATTTAGGTGTGTTCTCCTGGGCAAGCTGTGGTGTCAATAAGACACAGAGCCAGGCCTACCATCTGTGTCTTTTCTTTGCCTCTGGCAGTGTAGTGTAGTATGGTAAAGAACTGTGGCTTCAATTCCACAGAATTACAACAAGTTCTAACATGAAATTGAACACATTTCTCTAGCAAACAAGAAGTCCTGTATGGCTCCCTGTGAGGGCAATTCAATCCTCACCAGTTATGGGGTAAGCAGAGATCAAGTGATCCAAGTGAAGGTGACACAAACCCCTACAATGGTGCTTACTTAACAAATGCAGTTTTCTTTTTCTTTCTGATCCATTATCTGCCTGTGAGCACACCTGATTATAAAAATAAAAAGTAAAATAAATAAATAAATAATTTTGAACGTTCTCATTTTCTGAATTTCAAAGAAGCTTTTATCAGCTTCCGCCAATGAGTGCCAGCACTGCTATGAGTA
Organism: Anabacerthia variegaticeps; assembly: GCA_035583185.1. Taxonomy (NCBI): domain Eukaryota; kingdom Metazoa; phylum Chordata; class Aves; order Passeriformes; family Furnariidae; genus Anabacerthia; species Anabacerthia variegaticeps. Next base: position 28,665,518 of record JAWWEW010000112.1, on the reverse strand, counting down.
ATTATCGATATGTTGGACCATGGAGCACACTGGACATCAGGATCAAAGCCAGGACTTGACTTCAAACAGCTTTACTTCTAGGTGATTATCTCTACACTGGGGTGTCTGTTAGACCATCAAATGCTATGTGCACACACTCTCACACTCACACCCTCTTTCTCCTCCTCCTATTTTCACACATTTACCTGGATATCAGATAAACCCTTTCCTGTTACCCCACAACACCTCTCAGTTGGAGACAATATTACTTAATTGTAAAAAAAAAAAAAAAAAAATTAAAAAAAATAATTAATACATCCTGTTCTAGAGCATTTGTCTGGGAGGTAAGGCTTCTCAGTTTTCCACAATTCCTTTAACATATACAGTGGAGTTAAAATGTTCATACTTTTAAAAAATTTGCTCATTACCAATTATTTTAATCTCCTGCCAGAAGGACTGCAAAATGCCTCTTTCCTCTTAGGCTCATGCTTTGTTTGCTGCTGTTTATTACCCACATTAGAGCTGACCCAAGGCTCCTGTATTAAAACAACTTGGGCATAACTTATACATATATCAGCTTTGCATATCATGTGAGGACAAATTGTCTGCCTTTAATTTTTAATTTTTTTTTACCACTTTTATTTAGTGTGGTCTATATTTTGCATAGATTTTATGATATGATTTTCTAGGTTCCTATTATAGCTTTGTATCTTTACCTGTGACATATGAAAAGGAGGAATTGGAGTAGATAAAGGATGAGGCAGGCAAGCCATGAGTGAGTGGGTGGGAATAAAAGAATTACAGAATGGAAAAATGATATCTGCTTCCAAGAATCAGACCTACATTTTTGCACCATATACTTGCTCTATCTCCAAGACTCTGTGAGTCAAAAAGTGTTTCCTCCCACTTCGTCTGAAGGAAATAGAAAAACAAGAAGAATGATTTCCCAACTATATGAAACAAAGCTGAGTGCTTGGCAATGCATAGGCACCTAAATGGTGTTATGTTTATGATAGGGAACATCATGTTGCTAATAGTTTAACTCAAATTCTCAAAAGTCCTAATCCAAGTGTCCTATTATTTTTCTCAGAATTAAATAGGAAAATTCATACTAATCACTGTGCAGCACCTTTACACTTCTTTTCTTAGGAAAAGGCTCTTGAAATGGGCATGAACATGATTTAAGACAATTTTTTTGGTCTATATTTGCTCCTAAAGAGGTACTAAGGGGTATTAGTATTTATCAATCATTACATTCAGACCTAGTGACACAAATGAGAGAGAGTCTGAGGTTCCTTTCCACAAAACTGGGTTTTTTTCTTACATCTGTAAAATTTGTTAAAAGGATTTCACACTCCTCCCCACTCTGCCAGAGCATTGATACTCTTTGCTTTCAGCAGACCAAGTTTGTTGTTATTTTTCAGTTGTTCTGCCTCTTCCTGCTAAAAAGACAAGGCTCAAAATACTATGATAAATGATAGGACAGGGACAACCCTTCAGGCAAGAAAGACCTACCTCAAATGAAAAAGCCTCAGAAATATAATTCTGAAACAGTTAGGAAGCTGACTGCATTATCTGATATCTCTTCGTCCTCTTTTCTAGTTTGGATGAAAAGAAAGAGAATAACCAATCTTTGGGATTTTTTTTTTTTTTTTAATGTTAAAAGACAGTTTACCTGAAATGTTGAATCAAGTTTCATTTGGGGTTCTTTTATCTTCTCCAGATGGATTCATCTAACACATACTGACAGCCTATAATTTTATGCAGGCAGCAATAGGTATTAAGCTTTAGGTGCTTCTTGCATTAAATAGGATCTTTTTTAGAATTAAATAGTCCTGGCGTCAGGCAACAACCATGTGAAGGATGGGACAGTCATCTCTGAAACAAAGTGTTCAATAAAATAAAGTGGAGGTTCCATAGTATGGAAGACAACCACCACAACTCCTCTGATTTACCACAAATGTAGTGTTTTATGCACAGTCCATGTGAGCACTACAGAATGTAGCACTGACAATGAGAAGCACAAATTTCTGTCCATCAATATATAAGTGTTTAGTGCATCTCTGACTGCTTTGGACCACTCTTCCACCTTCCATTGCCATTTTTCCAGGTACCACTTGGATATGCGACAAAGCAATCAAAATGAAAAGGAAATTATAGGGTACTGAGCTAAAAGGCAGCATTTATGATTGGTGAGAAACTGCAAACCAACTGACATTTTTTCATGCCGTGATGGCAGCCAGCACATAACTACCACAAGTATAAGAAATTCACTGTCTTAGAAATATTCATTGCTTGTAAGTTATCTTGGCTTTCAGCCAAGGTGTCAGAGCAATTTGTTACAGATACCTGTTTTTTTCTCTTCATGGTGCTACTCCTGAACTAGCATCTGGGTGGCAGGAACAATTCATTCAATACTTTCGTCTTCAATATTTTACCTCTGGGTTCATTTCATTAGCAAATATTTTATCTCTTCTCTTTGTTTGTACTCACCCTTCACAAAGGCTGCCTCATCACAACCCATGCACTAAGACCTTTATAAAGGTGGGGGAGATTTATAAATAGTTTCATGAACACCTTGTGATTCTTGAGGGGAATCACAGTACACCATCCACAGCCCAAATTAGGAACGGGAGGGTTAATCCCAAACTGACAGGTGACTTTGGAGTACTCACTGTGGGACTAGGGGATGGTATAGCTCTACACAGTGAAAGTAAGATAAAGTCTTGCAGAGATTCTTCCATTCCCCTTATGCTGAATAGTTCATAATGTCAGTCTACATCAGCCTGAATCATATCAGCTACTCAGTGGATAGCTGTGTTTTAATGAATTTCAGTGATTTAGGATAAGAAGTACTGTGGAAAAATAAGATCATAACCGGTTGACATGTAAGTTCTCCTCTCCAAACAGCTTTATTGCTGACATCTCCTCATCTGTCAGTGACATCAGCGGTGTATCATTAGTCAGTGGCATCATCTGACAGTGAGACTAATCATAACATTTAATTAATTGTTATAAATTGCCATTTCATGCAGGGGCCTGTTCAGTAGATTCACCCAAATGAAATCTTTCCTTTAGACCTCATTAAAATAAAGAGGTATGGCAAGGTAGTCATTAAAGAAGAAAGCACAAAGGATCATGTTAATGGTAAAAAGCACCAATAATGTTATTATTTTTAAAACTTGTATTTGGGTAAGGAGAAAGGACAGAGAGAGAGAGAAAGGTAGTTTGGATAAGGAGAAGTTAGTTTGTCACCTGGTCCCAAAGTAGATTTTGGTTCCTGAGATGCAGTACCATTCACTGGTTAACAAAGGAAATCTTGGCTGCTAATACTTCCTGTGCCATGTGGTAGGTACATATGCTGCTTCTCACTTGGACAGCATCAAATACCTATTCTTGTGCTGCTTGTTCTGTGGTAATTTTAGACAGGGATAAGTATACACGCATAGACACACACATTCATATGTGTAGACTATGTATATATCTTTCTAAGAAACTGATAAAATTTCTCAAGCTACACATTGTGAGGACTATTTGTTGGTGGACAAATACAGTCCAGTTCTGGTACTTCTGGGAGATTCTTCCTTGAAGTATTTCAAAACACACAGATGCATATTTGAAGCTGTTTAATACCTTGCTAAATGGGAACTCTGATGCTTAAAGAAGCTGGGGAGGCCTGTACTAATTACTAACTGTACTATTCTGATAATGTTAGTTTAAATTGCTTTTATAGTTCTCATACAAACTCAAATCCTAATTCAGTGACTGACTAGAAGAAAAATTCTATTCCATACTTTTTGTCATGCCTGAGCATGGATGCTGTTTTAAAAAACCAGCAAATTGAATGTTCATTTGAGATAATCATCAGCTACATGTTTGAATATTTTAAAAGGGGTATTACGTTTTGGATGCCTGAAGTTTTGGATGTGTGGATCGAAAAGTAATCAAGGGAACTCATTTTCCATAAGAATCATAGAATCATTAAAGTTGGGAAAAGACCTCCAACATCATCCAGTCCAACCTTTGACCAAAAACCACCTTGTCAACTAAACCATAACATTAAGTGCCACATCCAGTAATTTCTTAAACACTTCCAGGGACGGTGACTCCACCATCGCCCTGGGCAGTCCATTCCAATGCTTGAAAACTCTTTCAGTGATGACGTTTTTCCTGATATCCAGCATAAATCTCCCCTGGTGCAGTTTCAGGCCATTTCCTCTTGTCCTGGCACTAGTTGCCTGGCAGAAGAGGCTGACCCCCACCTGGCTACACCCTCCTTTGGTTGTGGAGAGCAATAAGGTCACCCCTGAACCTCCTTTTATCCAGGCTAAACAATCCCAGCTCCCTCAACTGTCCCTTGTATGACTTACTCTGCAGGCCTTTCTTCAGCTCTGTTGCCCTTCTCTAGACACACTTCAGCACCTCAATGTCTTTCTTGAATTGAGGGGCCCAGAATTAGACGCAGGACTTGAGGTGTGCCCTCACCAGTTCCAAGTACAGAGGGACAATCGCTTCCCTAGTCCTTCTAGCCACACCACTTCTGAAACAGGCCAGGATACCATTGGCCTTCTTGGCCACCTGGACACACTGCTGGCTCATATTCAACCAGTGTCAATCATCACCTCCGGTTCCTTTTGTGTTGGGCAGTTTTCCAGCTGCCCTTCCCCCAGACTGTACCACTGCATGGGGTTGTTGTGACTGGAGTGCAGGACCCAGCACTTCACCTTATTGAACCTCAAAGATTCTGAGCCTGCCTTTTGAAAATGAGCCTTCTGAAGGTGACTCACCTGACTCTTGTGCAGAAAACAAACACAAATCCTGAGATATTTTTAAAGCCACTTGTTAACCCAAATCTGTAATCAGAAGCAGCAAGTTGTCTCAGATGATCGAGAGAGGCTCAGAATTAAAAAGAAAACTGATGACCTATCACAGATGTAAATACACCACCTCTTTACTGGTGACTGCCACAGCTAGACTCATAGAAAAACATTTGCAAGCCCAGTTACAACCTGTGTTTTGCCACATGTTTTTATGTGTTAGACAGATTTACTGTGTTAGTGGCAGAAGTGGCAGTGCCACTTAATAGGGACAAATGGTTTAAAATATCCACCATCTGACACACCCTTCAGCTTCTATCTTGTACCAGGGTTCATCCCCCTTCTTGCTGCATCTGTGATAAGCAAGTAAAGCTTACCTCACAAGCTGTAAATAAAGGTTTTTGGAAAGACTACGAGAAAACAGTAAGGAATTGCTTGTGTAGGGAAGTATTTGTAGAAAATGGGCATCTAGGTATTGTGCTGTGACATGACAGGAGTCTCTGCTTGCCATTTGTAGCAAAAGAGAAATGAACAATAGAGTGTCAGAATGCCTTGCAGATATATTTTCTAAAAGAAGGCCAAAGCTAGTAAGCAGATTTACTCAGAGTTGCGATGTCTTGGATTACATAAAGTTGTTTTGGTTACTTTCTTTCTTTCTGTGCTAGATGAGCTGTGGAGATGATTTACAAGTTAAAATATGCTCCTATTAATAGATGTTCAACAAATGAACACAGAGGGCCAGCAGAGCCACACAGGATGTTATTTGATCCATGAGGAGCAATGCACTTCATAATTACTTTCATTTACATGTGTTCAGTGGCCACTGCAAAAGCAATCTTTTTAATCCCTATCTCCAGAAATCATTCTTGAATAACTATCTGTAGACATGCAACACTCACAAAAATAGAATAATATGCAGCCAACAAACTACTAAATTATTACATTTACAGAAATAAGGAGGCTGATAGGTCGCTGTGGTTATTTTCTTCTTTGTAATTAAATGTCCAGTCTAATCAGAGATTCAAGGAAATAAAGGGTTTTATAAGACAGTGTTTTAATTTTTGGCAACTAAAGCTATTTCCTAAACCATTCCCATGCTGTCAATGGACAGGGATGTGTTGATGAAACTGGAGACTTTTGTGCCCCGTGCGGTGCTTAGAACTCTGCAGACCTACCATCGTTTTGATCATGTTACCCATGAGTAGATACAGGACACTAAAATGAGACTCAAAAAAGCCTGTAGAGAAATGAATCTAACTATAATATTTCAATAAAGCTACAGAAAGTTTATCTTTTTCTTTCTCACACATGCATATTCTTGACTTTCCTCTTTTCTACAGCCTTCCTTCTTCAGAAAGCCCCTGCATGGAAAAGGTTTTGACTGGCCCATGGGGCCTTGGCTATGTCTGTCATTTGGACACCAGAAAGAGAAGGAATTTTCATGTCCTATTGAAGTCACTGAATGTATCCTTACATAGCACAGGATTAGCCCTTTGAGGAAAGGCATTGTCATCTTATGTATGCTTTACAGTCTGAAACAAAAAACGACCCATTTTTCAACTGGCATTTAAACATTACTGGAGTAAATGAGAAAAGCCACAATAAAATATTTTAATAAACCAGAACCAGTTACTTTTATTCATTTGTTTTCTTACTATGGCAGTGAATCAAAACTTCCGTTATTTGCATATCACAAGAAGTCTTTTTCTGAAGCTGATAAAAAACCATTAACATTGATTTCCTGGCATTATATTTTGCTGGAGCATAAACCTTTTGAATTACTACTCTCAGGACTGAGTTTGAGTGACAAGAGATTTGTTCTGCTCTTGTAAAGATAGAATCCAGGGAAATCCAGACAGGGAGGAACTTTGAGTAGGATTTGGTGCATGTTTAAAACATTGTTCTGTATTCTCTTCACTCTAACAAAAAAAAAAAAGAATTACTCAAAAATTGCCATCAGAGTGTAAATGAAGAAAATGGAAAAAGGGATGGTTGAAAGCTCAGGAGTCTCCTGATTTGTATATGAAATCGCAAAGGGAATAGGGCACTGGATAAAAAATTTTAAGTATGACCAGTGATACGCATGAAGCCAAAGAGAAAATAGTTAGTGGGGATGAGAAACTATAATCAAAATATTGAAAGGTCTCAAGTGATGGTGAGTAAATCATCTCCAGCCAAGAGCCCTGAAAGAACTGGCAATGGAAAGCTTCATTCAGGAAGAAAAGATTTAAAATCTATACTTGAAGTTTGCAGTGGTACAAAACTGGAAAGAGACAAATGCAGTGCCTTTCTGTAGAAAGAGAAGAGAAGTGTACTGGAAAGCAAGAAATCCATGGGTCTAACATTTAAAAAACAATAATCATTGAAAAGACTGAAGAATAGAATATTACAAGGGCTTATTAAATGATGTCAGGATAATCTGATTTCTTTCTGTTTTTCTTTTTGTTTGGTTTTTTATTATTTGTTTGACATTTTTCCTATACATCTGATCTTATTTAGACAGAATTATGTAAATTCAATTATGAAGCTGTGTGAGGAATTAAGGAATTACTAATTCTGTGTAGGAAGATGTAAAAAAAGAAGAGGCAAAAAGTATGAGATAGTTAAGAAAAGTCAAACCAAAAAAAACCAACCAACCAAACAAAAAGGTACTGTAAGAGCAAGAATTTTTGGACTTTAAAACAATCACTGGTGGATTTTCTCAAAAATTAATCTTAGGAATTATATGGTATGTTGTTATTCTGAATGATCCTGATCCTGGAACAGAAAAAGAGAAACCAACAACACAAATACAAGAGATAGAGAGATAGCAGCTATAGAAACCAGCTTTGGAATATTACACATGAAGAATTAAATGTCACAATGTCCAGGGTAATAGGAAAAAGGCAAAATGAGCTACCATTTAACATCATGCACCAGGGAAAATGAAAGTAATATCTGCAGTGCTTTGGGATCTTACTGTCCAGAGCAGAAAGAGAAGGAAATTATTTGAATATATCTGTCAGTCCCAAGATGACTGTGAGCCACTGATATGATGTCATCATTAAAAAGTCAAATGTCCTCTTCTGATATATCAGCAGACATAGGAGAATGTTAATAGCATAGTCGTGGGGAGGTGTTGTTTGGAGTACTGTGAGTGATTCTCACCACCTGCAAGAAAGACAAATTCAGATGAGAGGAACGGAAAAGGAAGACTGCTAAAATGATTAAGAAAATGGATAGGCACTTGTGAAAGAAAGAGTGTAGGCTGCCTGGCCTAGCAAAACACAAGCTGAGGAGTCAGATGATTGCTACCTAGGAATGAAACAGAAGGATAAACACCAGAGTAGGAAGAGAGCTATTTAAACTACAAGACACTGTTGACGAAAGGATAAAATGGATATTCATTTCCCCCAATTAAATATATGCTGGGTGTGGGAAACTATCAAATCATGACAGTAATAATGTTTTACAACACTAAAAATTCTGTAAAGCTATAATCAAGAAAGACTAAATCATAAGACTAAAATAAGTGCAAAAAGGAACTACTACATGAATAGTGGAATGATTAATTTATTGCTCAAGAGACAATAGAAGAAAACTTGCCTTACCTAGGCCAGCAAAATAAAGACTGAGAGAGAATATTGCTGAAATGTGCCAAGGAAATAAAGATCAGAGAAGAAGAGCCATTTTAAGCTAAAAGAAAACATTGGCATGAGAATACATAGATATGAACTGTCCATGAATAACTTTATTCTTCAAATGAAAAGTGGGTTCATAAAGATTGAAGTAGCAGTGATATGAACAACAAAATGAGTGAATTTATTAGTGAAATACAGTGAAATTATTGGGGGACTCAGAAATTACTGCTGTTTGTTAGCTTTAAAAGGTTCCTACTTCTGATAGCATGGAGTAGTTGACTTAGGTGACCTAAGTGGACAACTAAAAGGAGTCAATTTTCAGTAAGTTCAGACAAAAAGATCAAGGACAAGAAAATGGCATTAATTTAACAGTCTTCTATACATCACATTTTATTGGCCTTCCCTTGCCCTAAGTTCCTGCTTTCATTTCTATTCCATATGCAGTCAGTAAATAATCAGCTGAGTCTCTCAATTCAGTCGGAGAACAGATAATGGCTTTGTACACAAGTCAGGTGTGTTGGTCTTACACAAACTTCATAGCCCCATCATGTCTACTAGAAACTACATTGTAGGTCCAAAACAAATGTCTTTTCTTACCTTTCTAACTCCAGAGGCAGCAATAAATATCAGGTCACTTTTAGTTCTTTCTCTGCATCATCTGCTTTGGACAAAAAAGGGTTAGAGCAGGGGCGGGGGGGAGTGGCGAAGGAGGATAAATGGAGAAACCAGCTCATGTTTTGCCACTTTCTGCTTTTCTAGTGGTTTATGACACAAAATTATGCAAAAAAAAATTAAATAAATAAATAGCAGATTCTTCATTTTTGAAGCTGGCATAACATCCACAGTCTAACTCTGAACCTTGTAAAGTTCACAAATAACTATGGATCTCTCTTTCACATTGTTGTCATATTTGCATGGCAAAAACTTCTATCAATTCTAATCCATCAAAGAGTTCAATCTTGAGATAAGATAAATGTACAGGAGCAGGGTGTTCCTATTCATTTATTGGATCCCTCTAGAAATACTCCTAAAAGTGTCTTTCTCTGAGATTTCCAGACCCTTGTGAGTCACCTCCAAGTATAAATAGAGATTTTTCTTCTGGTGTTTGAGCACTTTATCTTTGTGGAAGCCAGAACAACACATTAAAAATAATAGTGAAGAGAAGAAACAAAAGTTTTCAATACTTTAAAATGAAATATTTTGATGCCATGTTGAGTTTTCAGATAGAGCTTCATGCAGACCTCATTCTTGGCACTAATTTTCTCTCTATAGGCACAGTGAACATGATAATAAATTTATCTTTCAGTTGCTTCCAACTGCTATACTTTATTTACCTTAAGAGGCACGGGGAAAAGGCTGCTTCATGGAAATGCAAGGCACACAACTCTGTTATTAGCAGCTGCTGGATGTGTAGACAGGGACTTGAAGAGACAATCAAATTATATCAGTGGCAGGATGATTCACTGGGATTCAGTGTTTTTTAAAGGTCAGGCACCAGCCTGATTTATTTCCCTTTTCTTGAGTGATAAGACAGAGAGAATAAACTGAATAGAAAACCATTGCTCTAATTGCTGTATAGGGACACAATTGTTCTTTGGGACCAAACTTCATGAATATTTCTTTCTCTGACTGACCTTTTCCTGTGGTTTTTCCTTTCTCCCCTCTGGTTTATTCTTCAATAATAGTAGCAAATTATAATTATCCTGTTCAAGTCACCTGCTTTTGTCCCTCCTGTGAATTCTCAGAATTTTCTATTCTCCTTTATTTTTCCTTTGTTTCAACAGGAATTTTGATTATTTTGCTAGTACTTAGCTATATATGGGAGGATAGTCCAAGATATATCATATTTTTCTAAAAACCCCACAAACCCAAGAAATCATTTTCCCTATTGCCAAATTCAGTCATCTCTGGAATGCCTTGTCCAGACATGCTTGGTGCAGTCTTCCTATTCCTATGGGCAGGAAAGAAAGGGTAATATTCATCCTATGTTCTACTTAAGGCCTATCTAGAATTGCTTTTTCTTCTGTTTTAAAAATCAAGAGGTTTTTTCTTTTATTTTTTCCCTCCGCAAACTTGGATCTGCTTTTTGTGCTACTTTTTGTACTATTTAGATTATTTCTGAATGTTTCTTTCAAATCATCAGGCACACTTACTGTCGGCCTTTACTTTGAGCAGTCTAAACTGGTTGCCTTGTAAACACAAAAGCAGAACACGAAGTTAGATTCAAGCTTTACATATCCTTTTAATCACTGGTACACTGAACAAGAGCTGTTTGCATCCAGACTTTGTATTGGGACTTTCTCTGGAGAGACCCTAGTGAATTCTGTCAAGTTCACTGCAGTCTGTAGGTTTGCAATAGGAATAAAATACACAAATTAGGATTTATGATGCAATGTGCTGCAAAATTGCTCCTAACCTTTTCTTGCAGGAAATAAACGAGACTGGAGCAAAACAAAAATTGCATTCATCACTTGATTAAAGCCTTTCACAGCCAATGTGTTCCAAATGGCTTTATGAATTACTGTCATTGGGACTGAAGTCTGGAGGAGAGATTACCAGAAGTTAAAGTTAGAGAAAAAAGAAAAAGAGAGAATCATTGCTAAATATAATGCTTAGGAGAAAAAAAATAAAAAAAAAAAAGGGTTATTATTGCACTTAGACAAAGTTATATTTTGAGAAAAGAATTCTGCTTGGTGATTCAAAATCCCCACACTTCTTTTACCTCCTGGATGAGTTTGATCTGGCACCTTGACATGTGTTACCTTTGTCCACACTGCTTTACTGAGATATCAAACCTTCAGAGAAAGGACTGGATGTTTTCCCAATGTGTATTTTTTTAGCTATAACCAGGATGCCCAGTTAGGAAATAGAGAAAGGAAGAAATAGAAAACTACACAAGGTAATTTAGTGAGATGACAAACAGAGCTCAGTCCTGTCCTGCAAGTATGACACTATTTCCTGCTATTCTCATGTTTACAAACCGTGTGTATAATACCATTTACATTACAGAGATTTCTCTCTTCCTTCCTGAAATCTTTCACCTCTCATGAAATGCTCTTTTGTCTCCACACCAGAGACATTTTCATCTGTAGGAGCATTTCTGAGTCAAGCACCACAACTATCACGTACTGAGAACCTTAGCTGATTGTTAGCCAACCCTAATATGGTTTTGGCTATAAGCATATGGTACCTAATAAGACTTATTTTTTTTAATGTGAATTCGAAGCCATGTTTCGAGCCACACTGGTGTCCAATGATTCTTGTCTTTTCATCCAGTGCTACACAGACTCCTGGCTACCGACATAAAAGTGAGCAGGAACTAGATTACTTCTTTATATTTAGATAGTGTCTTAAGTCTTCAGGCTTCAGTAAAATAACACTGTCATTGATAATGGGAATAGACTGATTTCAGGAATGACTTTAGGACTTTACCCTGATGAGAGAAAAACTAGACTATGAAGCAGATGGTCTAGGTTATAGTGATGCTACTGACATTGTCTTGTTGGGGAAGTCACAAAACTTCCTCCTGCTTGAGTTTTCTTTTTGCAACATACCAGGTTTTCCTGGTACACGGTTTTCACCATGTCTGAAAAGATGGATATTAATGATTATTTTATTATTTACAATGTATTTTATTTTTAATAATCATCCTCAGCTAGGAGAGTCTCCAGATGCCATGACAATAATTAAACAGCACAATACAATAAAGATAAAAACTTCTTTAATTATTTTTTAATGGGGCTTTGGTTGGATTATAGAATGTCACTGAAATAATAATAACATGAAATAAAAGATTTGTGTCTCTGTGATTTTCCAAAGCAAATGATCTGCGACTGCCTGTTAGCTGTTACATAACCATGTCTCTAGGTATGCATTTAATACTTTTAATGTGCCCTTGGTTATATGAAAGCTTGATTATTCCAACATCTTTCAGGTCCTGCATGAAAATCAAGGCTGTGCTAGAAGGAGCTGATCTAATGCCAGCTGATGTCAAAGCCAAACCCAGCACTAAATACTGCAGGCAATATTATATGTCTTCTAAGTTGGTGTTTCCTGAAGGGAAGTTGTGCAGCTCCAAATTGGACAGAAGTGGGCCTCTATCATAGTTTTTCTTTGATGTTTTCCATTACATTGTAAAGAAGAATTTCTTCAGCTTTTTGGCTGCAATGAGCTATTTGGAAAATTTAAAGCAGGTGAAACTGGTCTCATGACAGAAATAATCTGTTGAAACTTCCCCCCTTAGCTCATTCTGACTGTTTAACCTGTCAGTGAGGATTTTATCCCCTCACGGTTCACTTATCATACAGTCTGCTGGACAGAGTCATGGGAGCTAGTGCAGGTACTCAGACTCAACACGACTGATAACCTGAGAGATTCCTTAAAAATCCTCTGCATAGGGAAGTACATGGTGGAAATAACAGAGAAGTAGACAAATAAATAGATAGTGGATGAATACATATAAGCAAACAGTAGCAAAGGTCTATCACGCCATCCTTAATTCCCTGCCAATGCAGAACAGTTTTTATTCAAGATTCTTGCTAGTGTTTCTGCCATTACCAATTTAAAATGTCAAGCAGAAGAATCTGGATGAAAATTGTTATCAAGCACTATGTATTAACACCAGTGGTTACAAAAATTCTCCTTCTCATTTCCTCCCCACCCCCTAGACAAAGTCTGAATGATCATGGTTTTTTTCTCTTGTATTTCTCCAGCACGTGATTCAGTTGTATTATTATTGGATGTAATTACAAATGGCCTGAACAGACACATGGAGAACTTGGGGAGGGGATAGGATGATATTGTCATAATACAAATACAGACCAGAGCATTTTGCCTATGATTTAATTATAATTTTCCAGCGTCTGAGGTACTCCTTTCATCTTTTGGACATCTGCCACGTAAATGTCTGAGGTAACATCTGAACTACCCCTACCATGTTCCTTTTGTGGACAATGAGAGAACATCAGTCCTCTGATCTGAGCTAGACATCTGCTTTAGCATAAGTTGAATCACATCCTAGGACTGACTATTTTTCCCCATTGTTTATAAAGCTAGAGTAATCAGTGAAATGGTCACACTGTAGACACATGGAGTCAAAGGAGATAAATTTCATCCTCATATGTTCCAGTTTTTGGTAGGATTTCCAAGAAAACTCAGTTTTATTAAGCCTAGATGGAAAACAAGGTTTGTAGTACCTAATCCAACAACAGCAAATACTAAGATGTCTTATTGCTGGTCCTTTGTTTTTCAAATCTGATTTTGTAGTCAAGATCCTGTCGTAGGATCCTATATCCCCTTTCTCTACAATAAATGTTTTCAGTTAGTCATTAGTGTTCTAGATGATTTTGAAGTGTCACCTATTCCAGCCTCATCCTTTAAAACAGGGATAATACTTTCCTCTCCTTGTTACTGTTGTGAGGGGGAAGACCATACATCAGTGTGAGACATCAAACTGTGCAGGGTGAAAGAGATACTATTAGCTCAGTTTCACATCTCGTGCTTCAACACGGTCTTAGAGACAATTTCTAATCACATCTGCAACAAATTGATTTGAGCTGTAAGTATTTTGGAGTATTTTATACTGTAAATGAAATCCTCCTATAGTGCCAAGCTCTAAAAGTCAGTTGCATCAAAAATTCCATTTGAAGTAGGGATTTTTCCTCAAATAATGGGAATCTGACATTGCCTCTGATTACTTCTCATCAAAGGCTCATCTTTTTCTGAGGCCTCTGCTCCAGTTCCTCATCTTCTCCCCTTCCTCTGTCTCTGCATACATTTTAAGGTCTAATTTAGGTTTCCAATACCATACTAAATGTTATCTGTTCCTTTAGATCCTTATTTAACTGTTCTTGTCTTAATTTCATCTCTTGTGATTGTAACTCATTATTCAGGTTATTTCTCACAAGATTGATTTGAGTATCAGGGGATCATTTACTTTTCCATTATAACAGCCACTTCAGGTTATAAATTCTGACTGTAAGGAGAAAATGTGCTTATCAGTTTTGTCAGCATTTGTGTGAAACAGGACTGGGCTTGTGCTGCAGAGGCTCTCATGAGTGATACAATTTCTATCTTTGTATTTTCTGTGGCTAAACCTGCTATTGCATCTCCTGCATGTTGAGGTGAAGAAGAAAACACTTGATTTTTCTTGCCATTTTCTGATGAGAATTGAGTATATGCCTGAAATGAAAGGATCTTCCAATCTCCTGCCTGTGTTTAGAGCTGCTACTTGGGGGAGCAGATGGTTCAGGTGATTACTAGCTATGGCTTATGCTGCTATTGTTTGGTACAATTATGGGTTCATATTCTGTGTGTTGCATCTTTAAATTTCCAAGTGTTTGCTCGAGGCTGATGCCATTATGAGTTCATTTGAGATAGCATATGTTGCAGAAGGTCCTCTGCTCTCTACATGAGGGCTTTTGTTCTTCCTTTTTGTTTGACTTTCCCCTCCCACAAATTAAATTTCTGACAGAATGAAGCAGGAACTCATCTTGAGGCATGTAATAAGAATGTCTATGGAGAATCTCAAGGTGTGTTTCTGGCTCAAAATAAGTTAGATTCATAGCAATCTGTAGCAAATGTAAAGCACCTTCCCAGTTTGGAGATGCAAACTCAGAAAATTATGATGTAAATTGCTTCCCTACCCCTGATATGTCTTACTGGTTATTTTAGGTATTTCTTCAACAACACACCGAGTGTTGTTTTTCTGATACTCAGGCTTTCAGGTCAGGCATTCTTCCAACCATTTGCAGGCATTTAGTTTGATATTAGCATTGGATTTCAGGGAAGACTCCCCAAACAAATGAATGGAGCCAGCTTTGACTCCATGATTACTACCACTGAAGCTGTTACTTGATTGGACCCTCTTGGCTGAACTAAGGATGCTTTCATTAATTTTTATTACCAAGAAAACACAGACTTTGGCCAAGCCACTACCAGGTGTCATGAACTTGTTACAGTTTTGTGGCAGCACTGAGATTTTCACTTACCTGAATTGTTTAAAATCGAGGCCTTACTCGTTATAAAAGTCCTCCACACAATTTCTGCCTATCTACCATGCCCCCGGGGGCACCATCAACCCTGCGTGCCTTTTCCCAGTACTTCAGGGCTTCCTCCACCCTGCCTCATGACAGATCCCTGGGGCAATCAATCCATGTCCCAGAGACACCCAACAGGGCTGGGCTGCATCTCCCCATAGCCCTGCCCTGCCCAGAGCCACCAGCCCATGTTCCAGCCTTGCCTTGGCCTGCCACATCCCCAGGGAGATGCCCAAAATGTGGGCTGGGGCTGCCCCAGTCCGCCTCAGGCTGTCTTGCTCCCTCCCTGCCACCCGGGGATCGCCTGCAGCTCCCAGCAACCCTGGTCCTGGGGAGCTGCTGGTCTGTGTGGTGCCATGGCACTATCCACTCTCACCCTAACTGGAAAGCTGCTCAGTGCCTGCATGGTCTGCTCTCGCATCCCACAGCAGTCAGGTTTTAGTGCTGGTTTTATTTGAGTGATTGCTGGGGAACAGCTAGCACTCATAAAATGAAACACAGAAGATCTTGTTAATGACTTGTCACCATTTTTCTTCCTTGCTTTATGGGTCAGGCGAAAGCAAGCAGCTTCCTGGGTCTGTGCAAAAAAAGCCAGGCAGCCTTTCCCAGCAACTAGATGCTGAAATGACATTGATTAACCACAGTGCCTCAAACTGAAACGGCACAGAGTGTGCTTACACTGCGGGTGCATGTGGAAAGCTACTGAGTAAGAAATGTGACATATCTGGAGGGGAATGGCAAAGTGGCAGAAAAGTTAGCCAGCAAATGTCTCTCTTGTCAGTGATTTAGCCTGGCTAATCCTGCTCGGAGCAAGTCTTGCCTGTGCAGCTCTAAATGCCATTGGCAGCACACTGGCTCGAAGAGGTCCCTGTACTGCAGGCGCTGCAAGGCTTGGGCTGGTGTTAGCACTGGGGGAAAATCGTTCAAAGTGTCCCTGAAGCAGAAAACCCAAAAACCTGAGGTTATGAAGCCACAGGTTTTCCCACATAGGCTCCAGATTAGCTTGTCTGCTACTACATTACTGTTTTCTCAGAGAAAGCTCATGTCCATCCTAAACCCCTTGATGTAGTACTGGAAATGTTAGCTGCTTTAAAATACAAACTGAACATAATTCTCAGAATAAAATTCCTTTTCACCTATGTCATGTAATGGAAAAGTAGAAAGAACCCGCAGGCAGCTGTGGATAAAAAGGGTGAGCTTTTTTGTTTTTTGGGTGGTTTTTTTGAGTAGGAGAGCATCAGGTGTGACAGAGAGAAACCTAAACATTCTGTAAATCCAATATGAATATTAAGAGATTGCAAAATCCCTCGGTTGGCATCTCTAGCTTAACTAGTCCTGTTTGGGAAGAACAGGAGCATTCTGTGTATCTCTTCAAATTAGTTATTCAAGTTAGAAGAGAAAAAAAGGGATGTGTGCTATGCCATCTCCTCTCTCTGCCATCAAAAAACTCTATCTTTTGAGATGTATCTGTCTTTGATCATGGGAAAATCTTCCAAAATTAGTGATGTAGGAGAGAAATCATCTGGCCTGAGCTCAGAAGTGCAGTTTATGTCCTAATTCACCCATTCAGAATCTAATGGGGGACAAATGCCTAGGGGCATTAAAGTACCTAAAGGAATTTGTGCATCTGAGCTCTTCCTTTTACTAGTACATTGACTCTTGATAGCTATCTAGTTTTTTAAGGAAGACATGTTTTACATGGAATTTTATAAAACTAGTATACTGCTTAAATACTACGTTAGAAAAGCACCTGAGGAGCCATGCTGTTCTCTTGGGTGTAAAGAACCATTCAGGCAGCTACTTACAACCACACCATGTGCTCAGATCAGAGCTGCCCCAAGCTATCAGGTGCATCTGCATTCATATATACAGCATATGGCATTTGAGTACTACATTTGAACTGTTGCAGGAATGTCATCGAGATGAGTTCCTGAGATTGTTTCCACCCTGTGGCAAATGAGGGATATGCAGGTTTCTGAGCACAGCTCCATCCTAGATTCAGAGATGTCTTCTGTTAAACCAGTCTCTTTTACTCAGCAATTATTCCTTACACTTCCATTTGTACTGAGCCATAATCTAAGAAATACATGAGCCTTGTTTGCTGCAACAAATGCACTGATGAATAGGAAAATAAAGTACCTTTAAAACTAAGAATATTCAAGTAAACTGACCCACCAAATCTGTGAACGCTAAGCCTTGTCACAAAGCCAAAGGGGCTCATTCAATGCTCTGTCAGCTGAGAAGAACTTTTAAGACAAATACCTAATGTTCATCACCACCAGTGGGATTCAGCTACCTAAATAGCGATGTTTATTACTGTTTTAGATATCCACCTGTATTCAAATCAATTGCACAACTGAAGAACATGGGAGACTTATTTTGCCTTCCAGATGCCAATTCATGAAGGCATGGTGTCCCATGGGTCTCACATCTCATCTGCCAGACCCATTTAAATACTTGATATGCAGCTAAGCATTCAGAACAGAGTTAGATATCTCTGTTGTCTGAACTTCAAACTTCAGAAAATGCTGCACAAGAAAGGACAGAAAAAACACTTTTAATACAACCTCTAAGAATGCTCCCTGAGCATTTTTCTTTCTGGTCCTGTGAACAGTGAATAAATGTCAAATGTTTAATGGTGGAACAGCAGAGAAGGGCAGGTGATGTGAATAATATTTGCCAATTCAGAGTAACTAATTGCCTAAATGTGGGGAGTTACTTTCAAAAAACCTTGTGTCAGGTGCTGAAGGTCAGGAAAAGATTGGAATGTAAATCTTTCCTCAGAGCTACAGAGATTCTTAATCCCTAAGATACCTGATGTTCTCCATCTATCCATAAACAGCCATATGTGGAGGAAAACCAGATATCTGCTTCAACATGAGCTGTAAAACATTTGACTTACAGGTTTTTAACAATTTGATTTCAAGCTTCGTGTTTGTTGAACTATTATTGAGTTATGTGGTGAATATACGTGTATATTCTATGACTATATATTCAGTGTGTATCTCTAAATAAATCACTCAAACGTGTATAAAGAGAAAAAAAGGAAAAGTATGTAGCATTTATTACATGTATACTAATGATTGGGTTGTAACTCAGTTTAATTTATATTTTTAACACATTCCTTTCTTAGCATGGGAGATAAATAAAATTTAACTTTCTCAGACTCCACAAACAACATTCACAGGTCACAGAGAAAGGATTTGGAAGTCAAAACATCACCTTAAGTGTAGATGTTTCTAAAACTCAGCCCAAATTTCCATATCCTGCAGTGTACCATTCCTGAGAGAACAAATTCTTTTTAGCACTGAACTCATTATTTCTTCATGATTTTGACAGGATCACAATTGTTCTTTTCACTTCCCATTTCTAGACTGTCCTGAATGGGAACTATATCAAAAGTTCAAGGACTTTGACAGTTCAGGTTCTCCTCAGATGATCTTCAGGGTCTTCATCCGATCTCAAAGCTTCCTATTAGGTTCTCTGAGGTGGTACACAAGTTCATATATTTTGGACTTTCTGTGAAAATATTTTGCACTTATCACTGCAATTTTCATTTTTTTCACCACCAACAGCTAATGGCCAGGGCAATACATTGTCATAGTATGACTTCAATATTGATTTTAATGAAAACATCTAATATTGACCATGTAAACAATGCTGGCCCACACAGGACTCGAGTAACTCTGTTCCTGCATTTAAAGCATTAGTCAGCATCTTATTGCAGTGCTCGATCTGAAGGATTATCCTTGAATTAAAAATGCTAAGAAGACAAACAATGCAAATGTCCAACAGGAGATTTGTGTTAATAAAATTTATGATGAATTTACTAGTGATATTGCTGTCTCTAGCAAAATCTATGCTTTCATAACTTTAAAAGTCATAGTCCTATGTTTAAAAACTAAGGTGTTGCCATATAAAGACCTCTTATTTTCACTCTTTTGGATATTTACTTTGCAACAGCCCTGAGACTATCAACACACTTGAAATCTACAGTGATACAGTCAAGGACAACCATTGTTGCCTCTGGACAGTAGCCTCTGGTTGTGAGTAAGGGGCCTGTGATATTAACCAAGACAGATGCAAAGAACTTTACACAGCTTCTATCAAACTCATTTGGAGGAAATATTTCTATCATAGCTTTTCAGTGCATGGAATATAACGGTTCCAACAGATTAGTCCAAAAGGCATTAGTGTGCTAAATCAAGTGGTGAGGCTGGGTTTCCATCTGGTTAACCAGATTGGTTTGTCTAACAGAAAGGCTAGATGTAGGATCCACAGAATTGAAACCTATGACAGGTTGAAGTGTTTGTGTGTATGTGTTTGTGTGTTTGGGGATTTTTTGGGCTTTGTTTTGTTGTCTGGTGTTGTGGGTTTTTTTAGCAGTTCAGAGTAGATAAAGTCTGATCTTTCCTTTAGTCCTTAAAAACTGTCTGCTTATTCCTTCCTGTCTTTTTGGAAAATTTATGCAATATTTGCTTTTCTTTCAGTAATTAGACACCTCCCTCAACTGCCACAACTCTTTAGAGATGATAAACAGTGACCTTGCACTGCCAGATCCTTCAGCACTCTAATGATGTTCATTAGTAACAAATCAATGAGAGGAATCCCTGTAAGAGTAGCAAGGGTACATGATTGGATGCTTCAATTTACAGTTATCTCTTGGGTGTTGAACATCTTTATTCCATAGTTCGTGAGGACCAGTGGGTGAAACATCAGTTCTTTCTCAGAATGTAAAACTCAGTAAATGGATGTTAACATAAAGAGAATGTAAAACTCGGTAAATGGATATTAACATAAACCATATATTAATATTTGAATTAAACAAATTAAAGTGTTACGTGCTTTGCAAACCTCAAAGAAGTGATGTCAATGGACTTGGCATGGTGCAATGTCCACAGCAAGCTCTGTCCTGGTTTGAAGAGGTGTCAAGATGTGCATTGAAGAGGACTACCAAGGGAAAGACCGATTCCTTAGCCCAGGACCTGTGACCAGGATTAGTTAAATATAAGGAGGTAGGTTTTAGCTATTTGGTGGAGAGTTGTCCAGTGTTGTTAGATTAAAATACACTGATGTGACCACATGTATTCTCAGCGTGCTGAAAATATTAATCACTGGTCTAGACAACGGTGTGGTCCAAAGCAAGAAATTGACTGGCATTCAGTGTATTCCATTTTGTACACACCATGAGTGACATAAGTCTGATCTTAGAGGACCTGGCTTCAGGGGTATTCTAGATGTCTCTCTCTCCCCCTCTTCTTCCCTTTCCCTCAGTAACAGATTTCACTTGGTTTTCTTATTTAAATCTGAAAATTAAGTGGGACAAGTCCAGACTTGTGTCATTCTGGGGAGTTAACAGGGCTGTGTTCTCTTCTCAGCTGCTGCGTGTCTCTGGGTGCTCTGTTTTCCAGTCTGTGAAATGAAAGTAGTACTTGCACAGCTTCTGATGTTTCTGATGCTCTGCAGGTGAAAAGTGCAGTGCTGTGAAATGTTGTGACTGTACAGTGACATTTATGCTTGTGGAACAACGACTACATAAAAATTTAGAGGCTTACCATCACCCTGCAAGATAATATGTATGAAGCACTATGAATATAAACCACTTGTTTGGCTACCTGATAAAACCCTTGCTAATGTAACTATTCAGATAATCTGAATGTTCTCTTTGGGCACATACCAAGCATATTTAGTTCATCACTTTTTTATTTTTTTTTTTTTCAGAAGTGAACACTAGACCATTCAAATAATAGATATTTAATGAAATCTGATGGAATTTATGTTGTTTTGTTTTGTTTGGTTGGGTTTTTTTCAAGAAAGAATGAAGGAATAAGCATGTGTTCTACTGTTTACTAGTGTTTCTTTTTTCTTTTGTTCATAGTTTAAGTAGGCTGACAAAAGGAAAGAACCAAAAGGTTACCTTGTGAATAAGTTATAGTCTGAGAAGGTTTCAATCTTAGTAGGACTCAGTGAATCAATTACAACTGTTTCCTGTACCCAAAAAACAAGACTAACCAGTATTTAACTATTTCACAGGTATATTGGAAAATTAAGTATTTGTTAATCTTTCAAAGGCTTTCTGAAATTTCTCAATTAGAATATTTAAAACTTCAAAGCTTTCTATTATCATAATCATTATTTATGATGAAAGAATTTACCAGTTTTAGATATTCTTGTTCCCGTGAGTCTTTTCTAGTTTTGGTTGTCTCTAAATTTCCTGAACATAGAGGAGCTGGTCTGTGAATGTTTTATGAATATCAACAGTTCCTCAACTGTTGTGATGCAGATAAATCCCAGGTTATTGGGATATCATACATGTGACCATTTTTCTGTAGTCTGAACTTCTGCATTTCTAGGATCTTGCTATCTATTGAAGGAAGTTATGTTCATTTTAAGATGTAGAACATTACAGAGGAGAGGCAGGTACTGTGCCTTTTCATATGAGATTTGTTTCTTTCTCCCTTCTTTTCACTTTTTTTTTTTTTTTTTTGCCTTACTGCCCTAGTTACAGCACCCAGGACCAGTTTGTCACTGTGTGAGCGTAACCAAAACTGTGTATTCTACACCCTCTATGTAATTTCTGATGAAGTCTTATAATGGGTTGTTTTCAGCAGCTGCCCAGGGAACACCTGACACCTCAGGCTACAAGCTAGGTGTTAAAGAACCCTGTGAGGCACGGGAATATTTCTGTCTTCAAACCACTGACTCAGCTGAGATAACTCCGCCCTGGGGAGGCATCAGCACCTTCACACCCAGCCTGAGGGGTCATGTCTGCTAATGGGCCATTAGAGACTGGCACAATAGGCAGTTGCAATGACCTAGACCATCAAAGATTCAAAAAAAAAAATCCCCTGACTCAGAGTTAAATCACCCATTGTGAAACACCCTGCCCTGGGAGGATGTACTGGGCATTCCTGTCTGAACCCAAGCATAAATAATCTTCAGGTTTTGTGACTTCTGGTACCACTCATCAGATCCAGAGGAGGACCAGAACCTCAACAGGACTGTGACTGCCACTCTTGACCAGACTGTGACCATCATCCTCACCAAGAGGTTTTCCTTTCCTTTTACTCTGCGCTCAAGGGGACCACATGGTGCTCAGCACAGGGGCTAAGGAACACCATTCTGTTCATGCCCCAGGGTGCCCCAGGTTATACGTCTGGTTTTTGTGGGTTAGAACCATTTTTTCTCTGTATCATTGTATTTATTGTAATCTTTTTAGTAAATTGGAACTTTGACTTGTAACCTCTCCTGAGCAGGGTTCATTCCTCCTGCTGGTTTTACCTTTAAGACAGCACACTTACCCCAGAAGACTAATTTAGGACATTAAAAGAAAAAGACAATTCCTTCTTTATAGCAAGCATAGCTTTAATGTGTATTTTTCTCTTTGCATTTTCTTTCTGATCTTCCAGTGTGCAGAGCGATTTGCCTGCTAATTCATTTAGAGCTTCTTTTGTAAGCCTGTCTGAACACCCAGCAGAATAGGAAAATTTGCCAAGCATAAACATGCAGAAATGTTTCCTACACTAGCCATTTGGAATGATAAAGTCAGCATCTCCAGCAGAAGGGTTACATTCGTGTGTAGCACTGTGACAGTGGCTGAGCAAAAGGCTCATGGGATCCTTTTGCTGCTCAGAGGTGAAGAGGGCAAGATCACATCTGCCCTTTTGACTGGGCTAGACCACCTGGAGATATCCTTCTTCCACATTAACACCTTTCCGACTTCCCTTTTTCTTGTGCAGCTATGAGTTACTGGGTGCAGATTTCTAACCCCTTCTAGTCAAACTGATTATTTCTATGGCTGGCCTTTGCTGGTCTTCACGGTTCTGCCCTTACAGAAGGAGGTGAGCCATCATAGATGGTGATGATCCCTGGGGTGAAGAGTCTGTTCATCTAACATACCTGATGAGTGAGGAGAATGACTGAGCAAGTTGCTGCCATGGGGCAGAGACTTATCATACAATCTGATACTGAGCCCTCAGCATGAGAGCATGACCCAAATCATGACACTTGACCCTGCAAGATGCTGAGCATCCACTTAGAGGCACCAGTTTGCACTGCATTTTCTAGGCTGTATATCTATGTGCTATCAGCATAAGACATAACCTTACAGATGAATAGGGCCTCTCTGTTGCCATACTGTGGGTGTAGAGATAAATTCTGCTTAGTTTCGCACTCATACACTTGCAGGCACTTCTCATTCACCTCCTGTCTTGATGGTTTTATTTTGCCTATTACTCTAGGCAGGGATGATTGATTCATAAAGCACAGAGTTGTACTTTGCAAGATTATTACTATGTACACAGTTTATAATCTTAACCAATTTATTTTAAACATTGAGCATAGAGGGATACAGAGTTATTAATTGAAAATCTCCAGGTCTCTTTTTCTTTTTGTTGTGTGTTTTTGTTTGATTGGTTGGGGGTGGTGGTGGTGGTGGTGTTGTTATTGTTGTTGGTTTGTTTGCTTTTTTTTTTTTGTTTAGTTTGGATTTTTTAATGTATTACTGAAAAGAAATCATTCTTGTTTAAAGAGAGAGGCAAGTTTTATTTGCATTGTGTCTTCACAGTGGGTTATGGCTAGTTAAGCTGAATCATGACTGATGATGACTGAATGTTTTTTGCAGGAGCAGAAACACAGTTAAGGACTTCTTATACTCAGAGCCAAGCAAAATAAATTGGAAATACATGGCTGAAAGGTCAGAATAAATTATTTAGGAATAAAAATTTAAGGAAAGTTGTTTTGGAAATGTGTGATCTTGGGTCTGAGGCATGGATTGGTTTCCATCTCTCTGTGAAGAGAATGTACATGTAACATATATGACAACATATATGACAAAGTGTACATGTCATATAATCTATGCAAACATCAGGGGACTCATTTATGCCATTGAATTTAAGCCGGACAAAGTGGAATTTCTCATTCTGTGAAGTGCACAAGAACTTAATTATTCATTCGAGGTCAGAATAATTTGATTCTGTTATTATTTTCTGACTTACTGACCCATGGTCACCTCTCTCTCCTCTATGTAAGATATTCTAGGGAGAAAATCTGAAATGTTCAGGGGAAGAATAGCAGACCTTTGCCACTTACTTTCTAAAGGAAGACAGTGGATCTGGTGACCTTGGCTATGTACTGAGACAGAAGAAATAAGTTTATTCTTGCAAGGCAAAGGATTGCATTGGGGAGCATAGTCCTCAAGTGGAGCAGACAACCTGCTCATATTTCTCATGGCAACTAGAAGGTTTTGAAAGATCCCTATATCCATTACACATGTAGATGTCCTTTTTTGAAATATGTATTCCAAGTTTTCCCTTGGACATGTTGCAAAAGAGGTGAAGAGTGGGAGAATGAAACAAAGAAGTGGGAGGGAACTTGACAAAAAGACAGCCAATGAAAGAAAAAGGACATTATGGGCAGAAAAAACAGCATAGTAAAAATCAGGATGTGTATATGTGAAGGTGCAAATTTGTCTCTGAAGGTCTAATGCAACTGATTAAAGGGAAGCATGAAGTGAAAAATGTTCAAGTGGGAAAGGCAAAACACTATGCAGAATGAGGTCCAAAGGGATATTTTAATATTTTCATATTATACCAATCCTCTCTACTGAAAATGTTGTTTCATTAAAGCTGATTTCAGCTCAATTATATGATTTTTAAGTGCAGAAGTGAAAACTGCAAATATTTTTCCAGGCTTCATTTTACTTTAAACAAATAGAAAGTGTTGCAAAAATACACTTGGAATTTAATTTTGAGGGAAAGATAATATGACACTTTTGTCAAATTAGTGTAATTGAAAATATAAATATTAGTTGTTTGGAAACCTTGGAAGCCAGATTGCAGCATTTTTCAAAACTTTGGAACACAATGTGTTTGGTATAGTACTGTTTTTTTGTTTTGTTTTGTTTTTGTGGAGGGGTTTTGTTTGTTGCTCTTGTTTTTGTTTCTTGAGGGTTTATCCATCTTTAAAGAAAAGTAATTCTGGAATACAGAAATCTCCAGCCAAAAGACTCTTTGTTCTTGCAGAGTGCCTTAGGTGCTGCAATCGTTGTGAAGCCAAGTACTTTCCATTTGCTGTCCATGCAACCTGCCTTTGCTCAAAGGTCATTCTAGTTATTCACCCGGGGTCCCATAGTAGGGCTTTTTCTGAGCTGTCAGGGCAGTATTTTCCCTTTTTTTGTTCTGTTATTCTCAAATGGTTTCCCTCATGGCCTTACACCCCCGAGCCTACACACTAATCATATAGGTTGTTATGCGATTTAATTGCCATGGAGAACGGCCCTTCCTGCCCCCTTCCTGCAGCTCATTTTATGACTTTTAGTTTGTATTAGGGAAACACAAAACTTAGAGCATAGCAAAGTTGGCAGTGGTCATCTATATGCCTGGTTAGGATTATCCAGTGAAACACATACACAAAAGCTTAGTGCCAATCTTTGTGCAATGCCTGTGTCCAACTAAATGTGCTAGAGTCAGCATGAAGAGCATCATGAATGGGAACAGCTCATAGGCTCAGGAGCATGTTCTGATATAAGATATGAAGTGCTGAGGGACAAGGATAGTGATAGCTACCATCACTATCATAACCTGCTGTTATGAGGGAGATGGCAAGGGGAATGTTTGCCTGGCAATAACTCCCAGATGGTCACAGGGAGAAGCTTTCCTTTATCTTTTGCCCCTCTCTCTCTTTCTATTCCCATTGTTTGTAATACCTTCAGTAACTTTGAAGATGGGCTATATGTCTTCACCACCAGACTCCCCAAATAAAACTTTCTGTCTCAATATCCTTCATGCAACACTTACTTCAGTGCTACTCAGTAAAGGCTGACTTAGCAAATGTGATCCATTGCAAGGTTGGTTTCCTTGGAACAAGTCAAATGTATCTTTTTCAAGTTCTTCCAGACTTGACCAAAACCAGAGTTTTCATCTCTCAGGATATAATAGGCACACAAGAATTTACCTATGTCTTATGTGGATTCTGTGTCATGCCTTCCTGTTTTTTCCCCACACAGAGAAGAACTTCTTGAGAGAAGAACTGGACAAACCTGTATTGTCACAGCCTCAAGTGCCAATAGATAGATTGCCAGGAAAGGACAAAGCTGAAATGGAGAGCCAAAAAAGCAAGAGGTTTCTTCCTCTCCTCTCATCATTGCCTGCTTGCGCTCATACATCTACACAGTACCTTCAGATTTAAATATTTTTTTTTACATAAAATAGTCCATCCATGTCCTCTGAGAGTATTAACATATTCCTTGGCTACTACGGACTAATATATAACCATTTAAAGGCAATGGAAAAAGTACTGTGCTTGTTAACTAGAGTCAGATTTTGGGTCATGTCCACAATTATTTCACTGTCTTTGTTGCTGGTGGCCATCTAGGGAGTTTATGTGACCTGTTTATGATGACTACATTATCCTAATTCTGTAAAAGACACCCCTATGTACTGATGGTGGAGCAGAAAGGATTAATCAGCCTCTTGAAGTGCATCTCTCCCTCTGCAGAGGGAGTCTAAAAGACTAATGTATACTAGGTACTAAAGTTTTAGATGGCTAAAAGTAGGTAAAATTAATCCCAGTCTAATTGCTCTTCTCCTCTTTATTGTCTATTTTTCTTAACAGTGCTCTTGCTCTAGCCTTATCTATGTCCCTGCAAAGCACTTGCTTCTGCTCTCCCTGAAGTCAGTGGGAGGTTTTGATTTTCACACCTGCAGGATCAAGCCTAATGCCCCTTCTCGTTTGCTACAGATGCAAGTATTAAATAGCAAAGACAGATGCTGCTATCCCAGCAGCAGAACAGATTAAATGATTTGGCCCGTGGATCATCCTGTGCTTCTCATGGCTACCCAATTCCCATCCCACCCTGGCCGTGCAGGACATCACACAGGGTAATTACGCACGTTTGTTTATTTCCACTTCTTAACCTAACCAAGAATTGATCACTCTTACAATGCAGTTATCACCCAGGGGATTGAAACGGAGCAGCACTTTTCTCCTGATTGGGTACACCTCATTAGGTCCACAACAGCCTTTGGCTGAGCTCCTGCCAGAGTAATTGGTAGTGACAATGGCACAGTTTTGCCACATAGCAGTCAGCATTGGCAGGAACAACCAGAGCAGAGCAACACACAGGAGGAGTGAACCAAAAAGATTACAGAGATGTCACGAGATTAGCAATTAAGTAAGACCTCCAGAAGGGTGTGTCTTAATTTTATTAAGAGCTGTTGAGGACAATCATCTGTCTTAAGTAACAAATGACTGAGCACATAATTATGAAGTGCAAGTTAACAGAATTAGCAGCATACCACAGAAACTTCCAATATTGGTAAACAGAGCTAAATGGAAGAGACAAACTGCTCTTCTCTTTAATTTCCTTCTGTAGATCAGCCAGAAAGACTTGCATGTGTGGACTTTTTTTTACTACTGTAAATAAACTTCAATGAGCTGCTCACAGATGTGTGGTGGGTTGACCCTGGCTGGATACCAGGTGCCCACTAAAGCTGCTCTACCACTCCCCTCCTCAGCTGGACAAAGAGAAAATAAAACCAAAATGCTCACGGGTTGAAATAAGGGCAAGGAGAGATCAGTCACTCGTTACTGTAGCAGGCAAAGCAGACTTGGGGAAAATTTATTACCAGCCACATCAGAGAAGGGCAATGAGAAATAAAACTGAACCTTAAAACACCTTCCCCTCACCTCTCTCTTCTTCCTGGGCTTAACTTTACTCCCAATTTGCTCTGCCTCCTCCCCTTTATGCTGCATAGGGGGACAGGGACTGGGGGTTGTGGTCAGCTCATCACATGTCTCCACCGCTGTTTCCTCCACAGTGGGAGAACTGCTTAAGCTCTTCTCTTGCTCCAGCATAGGGTTCCACCCACGGGAGAAACTCCTGCACAGTCTTCTGCAGTGTTAGTCCTTCCCACAGGCTGCAGATCCTCATGAATTGCTCTAGAGTGGGTCCCTTCCATGGGGGCAGTCCTTCAGGAACAGGCTGCTCCAGTGTAGGTCTCAAGTCCTGCCAGCAAACCAGCTTCAGCATGGGCTTCCCACAGGGTCTATCTGCCATTGTGCAGGGTTTTATGCCCCTTCCTAAATCTGTTATCCCAGAGGCGCTCCACTGATGCTCATGGGCTCAGCCTTGGCCAGTGATGCGTCTGACTTGGAGCTGGCTGGCATTGGCTCTGTCAGAGACAGCTTCTCTCAGAAGATGCTCACGTAGCGCCTTCTCTACAAAGACCTTGCCACAAAAGTCCAGTATATGGTGACTTCAGCCTGTAAGACCTGTTGGATAGAGTTTAATGTGGAACCAACGAAGAGGCCTGTATTTAGCTCATCATAACAGGCCTCTTGTGAAACTGATTTTAAAATTGTCAGAGATGTTACAGTAAGGCTAAATTGACATTTTCCTAATCCAGTCTGATGTCTGCTGTATTCTGTAAGCAATCTCATTTGACCTTACTTGTGCCACTTAACATATGATCTCAGTGCCATTTGACAATTAAAATATCACAAAAGGAAAATTGTTCACTTCTTTCCATAAAATATGGCAAATTTTCTCAAAAACTTTGTAGTAAAGAGGCCAAGTGTGAACAGAATCCAGAATATTTTGATCATCTTTTCCAGGATTATTCTAAGAATTTGGCTGGCATCTGACAAAACCATTTTCTCCAGATTTCATAAAGTAATTCAGTTTAACTGAATTATATTGCGGTAATGTGGAGGAAAACCTGTGTAGCACCACTACTAGATCCCATTCAGAAGTGAAGCAGAAGACAATGCCTGTCACAAGGATGAGAAAATCTGAGTATCATACTTAAAGGATTTGCCTGCATAACTTTTTAGTAGGTTAATTATATTATATGCTGAGATGTTCAATCAATGTGTGGACCAACCAAAACATATGCTAAATATATAGGGTTTATTAAGTTTTGCAGCATAATCAAACCACATAGCACAATACACTGTCTGCCAAATGCCATCATATGGCTGATACAGTCTTAAGGGACTTATAAAATTAGAGCTTTTGGAAGTATAGCATTTTTTATATCAAAGATGATATCATTGAAACAAATAAGATTGATTAATCATATGGCTGTCTTTATTAATACTTCAGAGGAGGTAGATTTCTTGTTCTATGAAAATTTAATACTGAAAAAACCATTCATTTCCAACTGGAACACAAATGAAAACCATTCTTTATTTTTCATTCTGAATTGTACTTTGTTTCATTTCATAATAGAAAAAAAACCTTTTTCAATGGAAAACCATGACTTTTATTTCTGAAAAGAAGCTGGAATGTCCTCTCTTGACAATTCTACTACGTTTTCCTGAAATACTGTGTAAAAAAACTCCTGAGGAATGGCCTACTCACATAAATAGTTTTTATTTTATTAATCAGTAATTTCTGACAAGGAATGCCAAGAAACTCCCTTTCAGCCATAGTGCATATAATGTATAATTGTAATTCCATTGGTTTTAATTGCTTCTAATTTTCACTATTGTAAAACAGTTCAGTATCATGTATCAAAATTTCCTTGAAACTGTGTAAATCCTTCTGCCTTCCTGATATAATAGTGATGTGTCTTCTCTGATGAAGGTCTGATTTTGCCCAGAATCTGGAAAGAAAATGCATTTTTCCTTCTTCTTATGACATTTTCTGAATCTTTAGTCACTGCCTTTATCTACAGTGTGTCTGTTCTCCCTTTTTATTTTTGTTTATTCCAACCTTGCCTCAGTTTCTTGCATGGCATTGGGTTCACCATTCCACTTTCCTTGCTCCCAAATATTATAAAGGTAAGGAGAGCTTTCATTTTAAAATAATTGAACCGTGGGCACAAATAACACAGAAAAACATCCTCTAGTCTGTACATTGTTTAGGGAGGCAGGTGCAGGGCTTGACTTAATTTAGGACTGTATTTTCTAACTTTCTCTAAACTAAACATAGAGACCAGAACCTTTGTTAGCATTGTCTCATCGTTCCCTTATGTTTAACAGTGTGCTTCATTCATAAGAAAAAGTTGGCACCTTAAAGGCAGAGCCATCAGCCATTTAAAAAAGGAACAAGCAAAGATTGACACAGTCAAAGGGCCATTTTATATGTGTAGAAAGCCTAAGTAAGCATCATCACTGCCTCACAAACCTGAGTGCTGGGCAGCCATGGTGGGTCATGACAACTGGGTTCAGGATGGCCTCTCAGAGGGCAAATATGTGTGCAGAAATAAAGCAAAATAATGATGAACTGGATAAAAAGTACAGGCTCCTGAAATGCTAAAAATAGACTTGCTCCACAGCTCTTGTTTTTTGTTTTGTTGCTCCCATGCAAGAGAACCACCTGGGAAAGTCAAGAATGAAATGGTTATTTGTCTTTAGAGATGTAATGGCAATGGTGCTTAAGGGCATAATGCCTCAGTTTTGTCTATTTCTTTTATGTAACCTTCCCCTCTGTAAAATGATTATGAATCTACTGCTAATCATACTGACTGCTTTGTCTGCTTCTGTCTTTCTTTTCCTGCAGAGTATCTTGCATGGAGCTTTTGGTATTTGTCCTCATTCTTTTTATTTTACTTTGTTCTGGGACTACCAAAACAAAGACTGCCTGCCAAAGTGTCATCTCTCATTTAGGGGAGGTGTTTATTTTACCTGGCTGTAGAAGCTCCTCTGGTTCACTGCCTCTCCCTAGCATGTGAGAAAGGCAGCCCTTTCCTCTGAGCCATATTTCACATGGGATAAATCTGTCACACAAACAGCAAGAAGGGATTTGCCTATGCTGTGTCTTTAATCCAGCCTAATTCAGAGCAGATGGCTCAGAGAGCTGTGCATGTGGCCACTTGCAGTACAAGCTTCACCAGCCCCTTGCCAGCATCTGCTCCCCATCAGCCTGGCAGTCTTCACCTGCCCATGCAAGTGGAGGGGCAGGACGCTCCCCTGCTGTGTCCCCTGCTTGCAGGAGTCCACAGCATCTTTTCCCATGCCTGCCTCACCTTATTATTTGTAATCTTCTGGAGGAGGCTAGTAAACCTTAAACCTTCTTCTGTCCTTAAAATCCCGTGACCTGGAGGATGTGGAGGAGTGCTGCTATACAGTTAATGGCTTAGTGTGCCCAGAG
This sequence comes from Anabacerthia variegaticeps, assembly GCA_035583185.1. Lineage (NCBI taxonomy): Eukaryota > Metazoa > Chordata > Aves > Passeriformes > Furnariidae > Anabacerthia > Anabacerthia variegaticeps. The sequence goes on along the minus strand of JAWWEW010000112.1, from coordinate 28,633,969 downwards.
CTATCAGCAGGACAAGGTGCTTCAAGTGCAATGTGTGATGCTCACCTTAAAGGTGACGTCAAATTGACAGGGAGGAGCAATGGGTTAACTTGCTATTTTCCTTTTGTAGCATTGGATTAAACACACCCTTGGAACAGGTTCCACTAGCAGGCCCTGAGAAGGACTGACTGCTCTAGTGGGTCTCTTCAAATCTCTAGTTTCAGTGTCCTATAGCTGGCAGTCAGCTCTGCCAGATACAGGAAGAGACAAAGTCAACAGGCTGGATATAAAGTAAGATTTATTATGAAGAGAGAAAGGATGTGCTTTCCTTCTGACCCAGTCTGATACACAGGATGGACAGCCTTAAGTTTTCAAAAGTCATGAGCAAGACCCACTCCGACATAACCACAAGATATTATTGTGCTAAAATAATAAATCTGGTATTTGAGTTACCTTCTGGTTTTCAAATTTAGTCAAGAGATTTTTTGCCACAGTCAGGAGGACTAAAAACTTATTTTTTTAATGGAAGCTGACAATCTGTCAGAATAATTTAAGTATAGGACCTTTATGAAAGACACCAAATATAGCAGCATCGTGATAAAAATCACTGACATTGGGTCCATTTTTCCCCCTGAAGCATACAGAGTGACAGTCCTTAAAATTTTTATGCCAGCAAGAATAGTTGAAGATCCTATCATTATTTATCTAAATGAAACATATAACCCTTTAACTGAAACATTTTCAACTAGAAACCAGCCCTAATAATTTAGTGGATTCAGACCAGGTACTTATTCTGTTCCAATCAATCCAGTATCTGAATGGCTCATAAAATTAAAATACACTAAGAATTTCAAGCTCACTGCCTTTTTGCAGTAATTAGTTTCTCTTTTTTCTTTTTTTTTTTTTCTCTACATATGATTCTACACTTGGTTTTGCATGTCGTCTCTCAGTGCTTGAAAATGATGAGGTGATCATGTTCAAAGAGATAAGATTTGAACTTGAAATCAGGCTAGTTTGTGATTTTGGTCATTAATTGCTCAATGTAAGGTCAGCTATTCCAAAAAATTTGTGTGTTTATGATCTCTTTCTTGGAGGGGAAAAAAATCCCTTGCTCCAATAGAACAGGAATGCTAACAGTGGTCAAGGACTAAGAGTGCAAGACAAGGTTTTAAGTCTCTTATTCCTTTAGCATTGAGGACATGATAAATAAGACCAGAAAACAGACACACACAGAACAATGAGATGTCTTAGGTGTTAAATAAATACTTCATGGGTCACCTCCTGGATTTGGAGATTTGAAAAACAATCAGACAATAATATAGACGCTTTTGTAAATCTCATTATTTATTATTTGGTGATCTAGATACCTTTGTAGGCCCTCTCTGTCCTTACAAGAATGTTAACATAATGCAAAGTTGAAAAAAACATGAACAAGGTTTGATTAGAGAGTCCCCCCTATTAGGAGTGACTGTTCCTGATTCATGCATCAGGTCCAGCTTTTCAGATAGGTCTAAATAGATTGGATTCAGTACTATGGTACCACAAATACGACACAATAACATACTCATTAACCCAAAAGGAGGGGTTCTTGATATTTCTGCACGAATGGCCACTGCTGCATTCAATAAACTCTGTAAATGTATATCCTCTGTCACTAGTGCGCTGTAGTGCTGGGCATGGGCCATCAGACTGTGTTTGTTCTCTTTTCTCCATGTGATAACTAATCTTAGGATGCTATAGACTGAAGCAGGAAAATAAACTGCATCTTCTGTCCCCCACTACCCTCCCTGTGGGTAACCCAAATGTCACCATGTTCAACTGCTGGCCCAGTAGTGGCAAAGGGAGTTTGTGCCTAATGTGTTAACAAGAAAACATATTCCAATTCCTGGAGACTTTGCAAATCCACCTTTCTCTGCTCTAGGATTCAATCTCCACTGATGCCCTGGGAGGTAATTTGCAAGTGATTGTGTTGTGCAAATCTGCTGTTTCCCTTGATTCAGGGATCAAAGCTGAGAGTACAACTCTTTGGTATTTAACAAATAAATCCCTCTCACTTCAGAAGCATCCCCTTTAAAGAATACATTGGCAATATATATGTATGAGTATATATATATTTCCCACACAGCAGGCAGAATGAAGAGCAGAATACCGTGTTAAAAAGTGTATCTGAGAAAAGGATAAACTCAGTAATTAAATATTCAAATTCCATGCACCAGGTGAGGATTAACTTAGAGACCCAACACCGACTCAATACATTTATTGCTACTGAGTTTAATTTCACTCTTTTGCTCCACAGTGTGGAAGGGAAGAAAATCATGGGAAAATCATGTAAACCAAGCCTGACACACAAGCATGTTCTTACTCATACCTCTGTAAAATATTCTCTAAGGCTGTAAAAGAGTGCTTCATGGCTGCATAGCAGAACAGCTATTAGGGAGCAGCTATGCTAAAAGGAACCCCTGATTCTCAAGTCATTCAATTTCATTTGAACATAGAGGAATCCTCCATTCCTTGCCTTCAACATCTGTAAAATGTACTGGAGGGAGCTGCATAAAGAAGCCTAACAGAAACACTACCAACTGCAGGTATCTTATGACATGTGGTAACAGGGATGAATGAGATGTGAAGTGGGGATACCTACGCAAAGTGCCGCTGCAGCACCCATGACTTGATGTTTGCTTCTCCTGCTCCATCTTGCTGTATTCTCATTTTCCTGACTCATATTGAACTGATTCACACTGGTCTTGCAGCAAAACTTGAATCCTAATCCTTGAAGCTTTTTAGGCACAAAGTCATCATAGAAATGAAGATGGAAAACATACCTAAAGGGACAGTGTCTGAAGTTCCTGTCTCTTTTAAAAAGAGGCATCCATCAGAGGGTGAATGAAGTGTGGCAAATACAGTCCCTGATGTTCAGTAAGGAAGGATTAGTGTGATCAGCACTAGAGACTGACAGCTGTTAGCGCAGTGTGTTCACATTCAGCCTCTCACCTAGGACACTAAATCCTTCTGTGACCTTGGTAATTTCACTTTTCTTCGATGAGTAAAATGAAAATTCCATGGAAATACTTTAAAACTCTGTCCTTGACATCAGACAGAATTATTATACAGATGTGCGTATGTATGTGTTTATATATGTACATATGAATGTACACACAGTTCTATTTCATTGAATTGTAGATTCATAGAATGCTTTACATTAAAATGGACTTTGAAGATCATCTTGTTTGAGCCCCACTGCAAAGGGCAGGAACACCTCCCATTTGACCAGATTGCTCAGAATCCATCCAATCTGGCCTTGAACACTGCCAGAGATCAGGCATCCACAGCTTCTCTGGGCAACCTGTTTCACTACCTCACCACTCTCACAGTGAAGAATTTTTCAGTGGTGATTTTTTCCAGACATTTCTAGATTGCCTGTATATTTTCATAGGCTTAGTGAAAGCAAGCAAACAAATACCTGCACATATGTTTTTTATTTCATGCCAAACCTACAAAAAGGGTATTCTAAAAGGAAAGGAGTAGTTTGAAATCTCCCTTGGTAATAATAGAATAGTTGCACTGTATGTGGATCAATGCAGACCTGTGTGGTGTCTGAACTTTCAGTTTCAGACAGAAAATATATTGTCTTATAAACAAATCTACCAGAGGTAAGAAGCACAATAAATTAAAACAGAAAATTTGTATGTGTGTGTGAAAGAAAAGGGAAGAGACCTCAATGAAGAGGCAAGGACATGCATCACTTCTGTCAGTTTTTACTGGAAGTTTGAGGAAATCAGCTGAAGCTTTCCTGTTGCTGCCAGTGGTCAGAGGACTATGTGTAAATCCAGTCTTCAGGCAGCTTCAGAACTGTGCAATGGTTAGACGGGAATGGAGACAGTGGTGCAGTCTGCTTTCATTTTGGTGCCTGACATTTATACACTCTCTCAGCCACTGACTCTTCAATGTGCTGAATGGATGTCATATGTGAAGGCTATTGAAGAAACACATTTTCATAGAACTTCAAAATCTTGTGCCATGTAGCGGACTGCAAAAAAAGAAGCCCTCTTTTTGATGACCTACTATCTTCCCCATATGGAGAAATTTCCTTGTGTTCTCCAGGGACCCCCAAGAATGAGAGAACTGTAAAAAATGCAGATTTTCTCCCAGAAATCTGTGTGACCTCTTCATTCTGAGAACAGTGGAAGGTCCTAACAAAATTTGTGGCTTTGGAATTAGTCAAAAAGCTCCCATTTGAGACATATTTATGTAAGTGTTGTAGGCTGTCTGCAGCTTAAGAGAGCTCAAAACTTTTTTAGTAGAAGACCAGGTCAATATACATCTAGTCATTTGTTTTTTTGTCAGCTCACTGGAGAAAATGAGTTTTCCTAACTCAGCAATTTTATTCGGAGGCACCCTAGGCCATATTCTTCAGTTTGAATAAATTGACAGAAGTGTCCTTGAGATTGTACACATATATACAAACTGAGAAGCATCACTGATCCCCCTGGCATTTCTTCACAATGTTTTAAGAGAGCTCTGCCTTTGAGGGAGAGAGCAATACAGGCAGAAAAAAACAGTGAGAGTGAACTAAAACTTGAATACAGACTAATTTGGATGTTTTTATAAAGTCTTGCAGACTTCTCTCCACAAACCATTAAGTCCTAATTGCCACACTAATGTTATTTTATATGGTAAGTGCAGCTCCCGAGTCCTGGTATTATGGCACCCAGTGGAATTAAAGCAGTCACTTAGCTTTACCACCCTCTCTGCTGTAACCTTTTCAATACGTGATTATTATTCTGTCAACGCACACTTGTTCATTATTACTTAAAGGTGTCGTCCCTTCCACCAGGATGTGTAAATTAGGGCCATAACTAACCTGGTTCAGTGCTGAAGCAAGCGCGTTTCTTCTGACAGGCCATGAATTAAGGGCTTCTTTCCTCCCAGTGGAAGGAGCCTCTCTCCTTCATTCCTAATAAGGGCAATGCTGAGGTGGATTTAAAAGGCTCCTTTCTGTTAAAGGGGTTTGATCTGTGATAATCCTCTATAATCTGGATAGTAGGAGCAAACTGAGTATTAGGTCTGGATTGCAAGTACACTCTCAACCTTTTTAAAAATAATTTATTTATTTCAAAACTCATTTGAATACGTTACCTTCCTTTTCCCTTCCATAAGGGACATTAAGAAAATGCCTTTCAAATTAGGATCCAAATTTCATTAACTATTATTAGTTAATCCCAGTCCCAGTAATTGCATTCCTCCTTCAGGAATTTCAAAATCCTTTTAGAAATTATACAGTCTTGGGCTGCAAACTGCATGCTATAAGTCTATGTCAGCCTCACAGCTGATTTTCTTGCTCTGACTGTATAAAGAGTAGATGCTGCACAGTTCAGGAAACAGCATCATTTCTATTTTAACTCACCATTAAAGCTCTTAGACTTACATTTTCCAAATAATGAATTTGATTTGTTTTGTTTTGTTTCTGTTGTGTTTTCATTTGTGAATTGCTTCTGATCATGCCTAATGTTACCAAACCTTAGTCTCATTTACACTGATTTTTGCAGAAGGACATTTTATTCTAGGATTAGTGATTATATTGTTAATTTCAACTGTTACATTCCCTATATTGCTATTTTTGGTGAATCAAATGTTATTACTTCTAGTCCCTTGCTGGACGATGATAACTTCTTCTATGGCCAAGTAGTGAAAAAGACATGGTGAACAGCAAATAACGAATGGAGAACACCTGTACTTGTGTGGGAGTACCGTATGCTGATACAGACAGTGATAGAAGGACCATTCACCATGCAGTCATATGAATGAAAAATAAATTACATAAATATTTATGAGTAGAAGATAACATGGGATGAGCAAACCAACCAGTACCACACACATTTTGATTCTGTCTAGGTTTTCATCAACAGAGATGGTACAGAGAGCATCATTCCCTCATCAGCTGCTTTGTGCCAGGTAACAAATAAGGGGGCAAAACATCCAAGGAAGACTCTTACCATTATGGGAAAAGACTATCATCCAGCCCTTTTGGGAAGGGCTGCTAAACAAATCCTGCTGTGGGAGATAAGGATGACAGAAAAGGAGACAAAAATTTAGACCTGTAGAACTGCAGGTCTCTAGTACTGGTTTGGTTATACTGGGGGCTGTGAGGAAGACTAAGACCAGAAGAATTCAAATCCACCTCTGTTCAGAATATTTGGGGTTTAAGTTTTGTGCAGAAAGCATAAGTGAAGACTTCTGTCAGGAGTTATTTCATATTTAGCTCTAATTTTCCCACTATAATTTATGTTTGGGATAAAAATTCTTGTAAGAAGGATATTTACTCTGGATTGATTTTAGAAGACATGTGGTCTAATGCACAGGATTTCATTCTGAACAGCAGTATGGCCCATCTATATATACCACAAGTACTAGGGATAATGGGAACATGCTACATTGCAGTCTATATTTATAGGGATGAAGTTATATAGATATATAAAATAAATACATACAGTAATCATCTTATTAAACATTAGAGGATAAAGAGAAGATATCCAAAAATATTCAGGAGAAGATAAGATACCTGAAGGGTAGGAGATCCTCTCCTCACTAAAATGAGATCCAGGTCACCTGTCCTAGAGATTAATTGTGAAGCTCTTCACCTGGTATCATCCATATTAATGCTATATACAATTTAAACATAGTGACATTAATAACAAATCTAATATACCTGACACAGTAATACCTTTTAGCTGTTTGAAAACTGGGTCACCAGTTTGATATTCCTAAGGGCTATACTTTGTATCCTGATGGAACAATGGCAAACCAATGAGTCTGTTTTGTCAGTGTATTTATGGTCAATTAATTTGTTTGCTTTTGGATTGTTCTGAAGAAATCATCCTGAAACAGCCACTCCCAAACTACTAATCAGGAGTGAAAAGGCAGAAAGGCCCTCAGTATTGAACCGTGTTCATGCACCTATTCAGAGAACACTAGATGATGACAGATACCTCTCCAGAAATTTGGGTCCTCAGTTTGTAAGTGATGAAGGATCTCAGTTCATCTGGTTGTCTTGTTACACTAAATAATTCAAACGACTGTAATTGTAATCATCAGTCAGTGTAGTCAGCAGCAAAGTTGCAGCTGAATAACTGAGAGACGAGTTAAGGAAGCAAATCATCCATGTTAATTCTCCTGCAGTGTGCAGTTACTTCCTAGCACTAGCTGGACAGAGGTGTGTGGTCGATAAAACAGCTTTTGCCTGAAATCAAAGGATGAATCAGTAAAGAAAGGGAACTGAGGACTAATGAGACTTTGTGGGGGGTTGGAGGGGCTAGAGGGGTAGGAGAGGCACAGAGGGGAAAGTGATGGATTACAGGCCAGGCTACAGATAAATGTTCCTTCCCTCTCAAATAAACCCAAGTTATCACAGGCTGATCTAGGTGGCAGAAGCAGGGTCCTTCTTATGCACTGAGGTCTTGGAGAGATCTGTAACCTAAATTCCTCAAGAAGGGAAATATTTCTTAACCTCATTCAAGATTGTGCTTGGTGGTCTCTGTGAAGGAAATCCAGCCCAGGTGGCTTTGCCCCTCAGACCCTGGGAGGCCAAGGCCAGCACTAACACAGTGGTTTGGGCACCCAGCAGGTGCAGCTGTAGCCCAGAAGTTGCAGCCAAAACTGTATTGCTCTCATCTGCATTCATGACTTCTAACCAGCGCTGACCATTAGTCAACACTCAGCATATTACGGGCAGCTACATTTCAATTGCTGGAGTCTGTGTAGTCATTTCAGATGTGTTTGTGTAGCAGCCCAACCACACAGCAAGCCCAGGCTCCCTGGGAGCTGTTAAAAGCACCCGTACTAATCGCCTCAGGCCTGTTCGCATTGCATGCACCCACTGAGCTTGGCACTGGCCTCACAACTCAACTTTAAAAGTCCACAATCCCCCTGGAGCTTCTTCAGTGAAAAGCCATCATTTAAAGCCTTATATTAAACAAGAAAAAAAAAAAAAACATCTTCTATCGACCTTAAATTTAGGATCATCAGTTTCTTAAGACCAAATTGGTCCTATACTAAGTGTTTCTTCTCGTCTCCAAATATTATTACACATAGTATGCAATGGTCTCTTAGAAGATGGAATCTTTTTTTCTATACAAGTTTTGTATTATATGCATATCTAGAGGAATATTTGAAAGCAAGAACAAATATCTGGCCTTTATTTCTCAAAACCACGTGACAAAGTTAGTATTTGAGGAGGTGTTTTTTTTTTTTGTTTTGTTTTTTGATTTTGTTTTGGTTTTGGTGTTGGGGTTTTGTTTTGCATTATGGCATGAAATTTCATATTTGATGAAGTTGCTATGGGTTTTAATGTTGTTGCTGTTCCTGTGCACTTTGGTCTGTGTTTAATGACAGTGAGGCACACAGGATGTGCACTCTGGCCTTCTTGCAAATGAGGAATGTTCTCATTATCTCTGCAAATACTCACCTGTCCATTTCCAAGTGCCTCAGGCAACCCAGTCTCAGATGACAAGGACTGTCTTTTTTCAAAGTCAGGCTTGACAGACCCAGGGAAAGGAACTCCAAAACAAGAGGAGTTTTTCAGAGCTCATTTTTTCACTTTTTTTTTTTTTCAAGTTTTAGATCTATGTTGTGCTTCAGTTGCTCAGGTGTGCATTTTGGAAGAAATTCTTTGCTTCCTTATGGAGAATGGGATAAGGACTTCCAGCCCACCAGGATTTGGGACAGAGCTCTCTGAAGTTTTCCTAAAGGTGCTTTCTCTGAAATTACTAGCATTGAACACTGTCATAAGATACTAGAATAAGAACAATTAATTGGACTAGGAATGTCTAACCTATTCCTATATTGCCATGCCTCCCATCCCTGCTGTGACCTGTGCAGTGACCCTCTCCTGGGGATCCTGCTTCACCAGCCTTTGTGTGTGACACCAGTTCCACTGATGATGAACATGTAGCTCTCTGCTGCAGCAACACTCAGATCACATGTGTCCAATGAGAGCCATTTTACTGTCTATGGCACATCAGAATTATGAGCCTAATTATTTGATGTTTCACATCTCTGAGTCATGTTCAAAGGAAGATTAACACATCCATTCTCTGGATTTTTGTTTAAGTCTCACTGAGACTCAGTATAAAGTAGACATTTCTCTGCATGCCGCCTTGCCTATGCCTTCTCAGATCCTACATTTTATGGTGGTGACCCAATAACATTGTCAGAGAGGAGCAACTTCCCTGAAACAACAGTCTGTTTCCTTTTCAGTCACCCATGCTGTGATTCCACTAATAAATGGTACAGGTGGTATTTAACATCTCAGTATTAAAATATTCCTGCATTGTTCATTGTAGAGAAAAGGACAGGAGTATTACTACTTTTAATATAAACTAGTCACACACAAGGAACCTCAAAAGTGTCCTGAAAAATATTCATTCAATTTCTCATTGCATGAAAAATATTATGAGCAAACTTTAACCATAAATAGATGCCCACCTCTGTAACTGTACAAGTAACTAATAGAGCATTTTCCTCTCCTGTTTACAAACTATGATTTATGGATTTTAAAATCAGGATTTATTTTCTCCTAGCACAGGCCATCGATTTGCAATGTTTCTCTTTCTCACCATTTTCTTTAGCCTTGTGTCCAGGCTCTTCGTATGACTGAGTATATGATTTCACCCTCTCCCAAGAAACAAACCAAAAATTAAAGCACAACATTGTCAGCACATTCAAGATCACAACCAGGGGTAGTGAATGCAGAACAGCTTCCTGTGGCTGCTTGTCTCCCTGCAAAACACGAGTCCTCATTGCCAGGAGACTTACCTACAGCATGTGAAGGGACCATCAGCTGAATAAAAGCCCTAATGGGGAGTTGAGCCTTCACTGTGGTCATAGAAAATGAATGAATCTTTTCACCTCCAATTAAGTTCATTTGAAGCACTGATCTCTCCCAGCTGGCATGAGATGCAGATTATCAACTAATCTGCTTCTTATAAAGAGGAGGTTTCTGGTCTCTCGCCCTTCCTCCCATTAGTATTTCATAAAAAATGTAAATGTTCCTTTATTATCAAACTAGAAGATCTGTACACCAAAAACCATACAAAGAGCACAACATGTACACATGTGCATGTGATCATATATGCATGAATACAAATGCATGCACTTGCTGATATATCTGTATCTGGGTATATATTTATATCTCTGACATTTGCCATCTGTTGAGAGTGTAATGTCGGGAATAAGCATCTGGCACTGTTTTGTATAGTAGGGCCCTTTGACAGCTGCTAAGGAATGCTGTACCTTTGGGGATTAAGGAGTAATTAATTAGGAGAAGGATAACATACTGCAGAACATAAAATTTCTATATTGAAAGCAAGACTTTCGAAGTACTCTTCAGTTTGGTTTTTATCTGGTCTACAGTCTAAAACCAAACCCAATTTACTGTTTTTGGAAGGACCTTCTCGTCATGTTTAGGGGAATTTAAAGGTGAAATATGCAAGATGTTAATAGTGTCCCTTGATAATTTCACACACAGAATATTGTTACACATCCAGAATTGCCCAAGTATTGAATTACAAACACTGAACACAGAGAGTTATTTGGAAAATGTTGCAGATAAATAGGCTGCAAGGGGTAGAAGGATGTGCTGTGTTCACCATATGGTGTACTGTAGGTTACCCGGGGGTTAATGGGTGCAAAGTATTGCAAACAGATGTGACATTCAAGCTGTTTGAAGACTAAAATATTTTCTTGGTTATCGGGTGTAATTATTCATTGCCCTCCAGGTTAGAAAGTGCTTAAATTGTTGCTGCACTTATTGCACTCACTCAGAAAACTCCAAGTACTCTTTTTGGTCATCTGTCTCGGCAACCCTTTGCAGGGTGAAGAGTGAGAAATGAAACAAGAAAGTCTTCTGGAATACAGTTTTCTTCTGTTTTCAGAGCAGATCAATCCTGTGGTCTGGGATATACAAGGAAAAGCTACCACCTTTTCAGTCTTGCATCATGCAGGGCAGAGATACATCTCTTTGCTTTGTTATGCATTGCTTTACAAGTGAATTTATCCAAATTGTAACCAAGTACGAGATGTAGTTTGGAGACATATAGAAGGGGTTATCTTCAGCTAAAGAAAGCAGCCAAGTTTGCTGTTCTCTAGAGCTGGCAAACTCAGAAATGACATTTGAAAACAGAAATCACGGAATCACAGAATATGCTGAGTTGGAAGGGACCCACAAGGATCACTGAGTCCAACCCTTAGCCCTGCACAGGACATAATTCCAATTCATGAAATCTGTCAGGATATAAACGTAAGGAAATAATATGCTCTACTTTGCTATTTGTATGTACATACACACACACACTTTTATTTTCACCTCATGCAACCATTTGGTTCCTAGCAGACACCAAATGAAATCCACATGATCACCACTTTCAGAAATTTCCCTTTTGTCATCTTGTTCAATATTCTCCAGGATGATACTTTGGGAATCTGAGTTAGGTTTTTTATCAAGATTAACTGTGTGCAGAATGTCACAGTGGAATCATATCGTGTTCTTTTAAGTCAATGACATATATTTTTAGGAAAAAAGGTTAGTTCCACTATTTTAAAACATATCAAAAAACTAACTTGCAAGGGTTACATATGCATATGTCTTTAATTATTCCCACAGGCTTCACTTTAAATTCTCTAGCATATTTAATTTCCTAGACTCCTCTTTTCAGAAGCCTCTTGTTGATCTCTTGTTTGAGATCCTGTTTTCCTTACTATCTGCTCCACCTGATGCTTGTCCCGAAAGCACAGTTGGCGCAGCTGCACATCACACTACCACATATTAACTTATGAGACACTGGATAAATTTCTCAGTGTAGTTTTCTCAGATGAGAGGACTAGGCCATTGGAGCCAGCTCAGCAACTCAATGATGTGTGAAAATATTTATTACACCCAGATAAGTGGCTATCTATATATCATTTCACCAGCCACTGCCGTGCACTTGCACTCAGAAGTGAAACAAGGAAGAATCCCTATCACGCAGCAGCACTGCAGAAGAATAATCAGGCAGGGCTGGTCACTTGCTGACTTGATTTGGGCCCCCCTCTTTCACCAATCAGTCTCTAAGTCCTCTTCCTCCCAAATTCTGTGAGCTCTAAAGGTAATTCCTGGGTGCCTGTTTCATTTTGCTCAGTATTTGCAGATCAGCTGATGTGGATTAGGCCTCATTCATTAAAGCCAAATGAATTAAGATCATGATTAACAGTAATAAATGCAGCTGTTACAATGTGGAATTTATTACCTTGGTTCTTTGGCACCTATCCATTATTTTAAAAATGCATCTGTTGGCTTATCTTCTTTAATCTTGCATGAGAGTGGAAAAGAAGAATTCCTCTTTAAGAAAGGAAACAATATAGGATATACTTTGAAAATTCACAGTTGCATATGCTACTAATATTGAAGATGAACTTAATGGCTAAATTAAAAACTACCTGGATGTCATTTTTAGAGTGAAGCAGCAACATAATAAAAAAGTCCAACTGCACCACAGTGGAACAAGAAAGAGAAAATAACTAACTGCATTGACATCTTTAAGAGTTTTCAGTGCAACATAAATGTAAATGTCATTAATGGTTAATATGAAGGTGCCATCTGGACAGTTGGATTATGTAGATTCTGGCACTGGAAGTGTCTCTCGTCTAGGAAAGTGTGAGAAAACCAGACAGTTTGAAAGTTTGACTGGATATCTTTTGAGTCTATTAATGTCGGTGGTGAGCAATAATCTGAGCAAAAACCTGCAGAAAGTCAGGATGTAAGTCTAATAAGTCTTATTTCTGCAGACTTTGGATCAGAATTTAAAATACATTAGTAATATAGATCTGTATAAAGGTAACAATAGAAGACGAGGTGAAATGCTCTTTACAGGATCTTTTCTCATGCATTCCAAAAAGGTGTAAATTTCTTGATTCCTAGTTTATACCTGGAATGCTGAAGTCAAAGACAGTTCGTGATAAAGAGTAAGTAAACATCTAAATTTTCAAGATAATTTAAAAAATAATTACTTCTTCTTGCTTAGGTTTGAAAGCAGACCACAGAACAACAAATAAATGAAAAGCAGGTACTTTTCCCCAAGTATGTTTTTTACTGTACATTTTGTAGAAAAAAAGAAAAAAAGGAAAGAAAGGAAAATATATTCTGATCACAGGGATGTCATTATCTAAAACTCCAAGTAGGAAACATGACGAATACAAGATCAAGTACACAGCCATGTCACAATATATCTCTGAACCTTTAAAAAAAAAATACATAGTTTTTTTCGTGTGTCGTTTTCTCTGTGCCTTGTACCCCTTCTGCACATCTTTTACAAAATCATAGTAACAATGTGCAATTTCAGAATGGTTCCCAACAGCTGATCATTGGGAGCCAACAAATAAATAAAGGAAAGGACAGTTGCAGTAGCCACCAGAATTCTAGAAATCACAATAAAATTGTTAAGGACAATAAATTCAGATGGATTGGCCACGTGTATTTCTACAACCACACCAATGCTCACCAAAACTTAATTTGAGAACCAGTTTACAAGCCCTAAAGAGCTCCTGTTATTAGTTAGCAAGTGTCTTCCTGAGGATGAGAGACAGGGGAGCAGGAATACATCAGGGACTGGGGAAGGGCTCTATGTAATGCAAAGGGCACATGGGAGACCTCTGCTTTGAGTTACCCAAATTTAACTCAGTTGCTGTGGCTAACTTGGAACATACCCAATCCCCTGAAATACACAAAAACTTAATTTTCTTGTGATGCTACTGGTACAGTCAAGGTGTGACATGGTGACTGCACAGACAAGGAGCTTTTGTCACAATAAGGTTGGTATTTCCTTTGTCAGTTTAACAGAGTGACAGTGTGACCTTCACCAGGAGCCGTCGGTATTCATAATGTGGAGCTACTTTTGTTTTCTCTTTTTTTATCCTTTAATAGGAAACCTTAATAACTATTTTTCCCATCTTTGATAGCAACACCCCTATAGATATCAATAGCTGCTGCAATCTGCCTTGAGCAGTGACAAGCAGAGACTGTGAAGGAGATGGAAGAAAGAAGATGATTTTTATTTGTCCCTAGATTTAATATTTCCTTGGACAGAAAGAAATGGTATTGGGGGGTGGGTTATACAGTACATCAGAAATTTCAGCTTTGTACATATCCTCCTTTTTATCTGGGGGATTTGATGAAACCAAAAACAAAACCAAAAAATGCGCAGAAACATACTTTCTGTTGTGGAGAAAAAGCAACTCAAAAACCATAAAAAATCAAAACAGAACAGAAGTAATTAAATACCAACCAAAAGTCGACTCAACAACAAATATTGTTTGCCCAGATGTCACAGTAAACACCATGAGATTATGCTGAACGATTTGCTCTGATCTGTCCCTGTGGATGCCATGCCTACACTTTTGAGAAAATCATTTGCAATGACAACCAGATATATCTTAGCACCAGTCATATCCACAGAAGTGTATTTCTGTGGCTCAAAAATAAAGAGGTGCCCTTAAAAAGAAGAAGAAAAAAAAAAAAGGAACCCTGTAAAATTAAATTTCTGCTGTTAAACTCCTTTTCAACCTCCTTTTTTTAATCTTGTGTGATGGTTCACCAGAGTCTGAGTAATTTTTGGAAAGCAATGCTAAATACAACTAGCAAATTCCTTGAAACATTCACGCATGGTTTAGTTGGGGCCAGACAGGAATGGTGCCACACGTCCCTATTCACATTTCATGACCTTCTTTCTCTTTTAGTATCCCTGTTACTTACTTTCTTATCTATCTTTTTGGCCAGTACAACTGAAAACATTTCCCCTCTCTTTCCAATTGCATGGCCCTGAAGCAAACCATGCTTTATGCATGAGGGGAGAAGAGGAGGGGGGAGACACTGATATTTACACTGTGCTTTCCATTACCCATTCTGAGCTTCCAAAAGTCCCTTTTGCCCCTGTTAGGTCATTGTCATCATACTGCAAAAGCATGCCGTTGACCGAGAGGCTCCTCTTTGTCCAAATGTTTGTTATCTTTTTTGGGTACGTGCAACACTGAGATGTGGCAAAGTCCCCCATGTCAAAAGAATGGCTACGTTTGGTTTTGCCCTCCAGAGGCAACATGAGGAAGCTGCGTAATTTTGACTCCGTCTGGCCCAGCAGTGGCTCTTTGTCCGAGTGGCGGGCCACCGTGGAAGTTCTGGAGTCTGCCAGTTCCTCCTTTTTCTGACATTTCAGTTCCAGGGAGGCAAAAGCTCCCATTAGCCGGTCAATATTGTGTTTTGACCTGGAAGGAGGCCTCCATTTACTGGACAATGTGCCCTGTTCACTTTGGAGGCTATAGTTGTCACAGTCACGACTATTTGCAGAGCTGGAGGAAGAGGAGATGCTGCTCCGTGCAGACTGACAGTTAAATTCCATAAGTTCATTCCTCACCACCACTTTGGGATTGACCTGGGGCAAGACTCCATTCTGAACTGGTTGTGCTCCATTTGTCTGTGAGTAGACATTGCTGACATTAGACATCTTCCCCTGGGAATTGTTGCAGACCTTATAGCGGACCATGAGTATTACAATGAATACCAACAGAGTTGCCACAATGATGCCTCCAATGATCAGAATCATGGTCCCGCCCAGGAACTGACTGTGCATCGACTGGCACTGAGGGTAGTCTTCTTTGGTGAAGAACTGGGCGCATCCCACAATATTGGTGGCAGTAAGGGTAGTGGCCGTGTCATCCCACATTGCCAGGACGCAGAGGTCATAGCCTGTTCCAGAAACAAGGTTGGTTACAACAAAGGCCTTGTTTGTAGCTGGTATCATCCTTTAAAAAAAAAAAAAAAAGAAAAAAGAAAAAATAATTGGTTACTCTTGACACAAAGGTAAAGGAGAGAACAGAAAGGAACAACATTGTGCTTACTGTTCTGGGTACTGGCAGGGAAGAGTCAGAGCCATAAAATTCAAACAAGCATTCAAGCTTCCCAGCTCCTGTGGATTTAACATCCCAGCATTCGGTAACACGCAAGTTTTGAGGGCCAGCTCTCAAATGTGCAGTAAAGGGAATAAGAAAAAGCAGACCAAACTAGTCTGTTTTGTTGTTTTTTGTTTTTTTTTTTTGTTTTTGTTTTTGTTTTTTTTTTAATCTTCACTTGTGCCGGTCCTAATCTGAAATATATTCAGACCTGAACAGAAAACTCAGAATAAAAATATGTGCCTACAAACAGCAGTTCTTTCTGAGTGTGCTAATGACCCTTGTACTTGCTGAGTCTCAAGTTGGCAGTTGTCACATTCCTTCACGGGTGCCTGAACATTTACTGTCTAACATCAGCAGGTTACTTACCTTGTGAAGACAAGGGTCTACATTTAGTTTTCTCATTGACTGAGAATGCAAGGCAGGCAACCACTTCTCTCTCTTTCTCCACTCTTCCACCTACTTTCCCCATCCTCCTACTCCCCACTGTGGAAAATATCTCCTAAAAATGCAGCTATCGTCATCTTTGCCAGAGATTTCTCCCTGCAACCACCTTCCCCTCTGTGAGTGAAAAAGAAATACTGGCACTGGCAGTATGGGCTGTGGAAGTGTGAGGAGAGGTAGGAAGATGCAGGGATGGAAATAAGAAGGTTTCTTTAAAATAAAAAATTCTACTCAAGTAGGAATTCATTTCCAGAAACCAAATAGCTAGAACCAAGCTGTGCTCCCAGTTGGGACACTCATGGACATTATTCCTTGCTGCCACAAAACTTAAGCAGTCATTTGAACTCATGCAATATTAGAGCATCATTGGCATTCAAAATTAGCAGATGGGAATGAATATGGTCTACCTCCCCTTCAAACTGGTGAAAATTGCAGCACATTAGTGGAACACAGTGGAGAATCCCAGATTTGGTGCCTGGTGGGTAGCCAAGAATAAAAACCAAAAAGATACCCCATGCATGTTTCTCGTTACTTCCACATTACAGGCTTGGGTGAGAGAGAAAAGGCTGAAATTAAAAACAGTCCATCATGACTTATATCTGCAGGTCTTTTGCACCAGCAACAAGGGAGCCCTACAGGCACTTACAACACACAGTGAGCTGGTGTGACTGTATTGGGGACGGTACGGCCCAGGCAGAGGAACAAGGCATACTCCTTATGGGAATGCCAGGCTTCCTCAGTCTCAAGTCATCACCACAGCTAGCACAAACTGCAGCTCTGCAGAGGACCTTCTGTGCAGTGGGAGGAAACAGACCTGCACAGAGAAGCAGCAATGTCAAGGCACTGCAAAGATGAGCTTCTGATCATCTTTGCATTTATGCATTCACGCCACTTACACAACCCTTCAGTCTGGCCACAGGCGAAGATGTGGCTCCTTTTTAAAAAGCAAACAAACACACACAAAAATATCTGTAAGGAAAAGAAATATCTGTGAGAGACACTTGAGAAATACTGTTGAGAAACATCATCTGGCAGGTTTACTCAATGTTGTATTTTGAGATTCTAGGCACATTTTTCATCCTAATGGAGCTGTTCTAGACAGATATACACGAGCTATTCAGAATAAGCTGAGAGGTCATAAAGCAGCCCTTATGAAAAACTCCAGACACTATTGCTAAAATGGTTTCCAAAAGTTGAAATATTTGGTCGCAAGTATTTTCTAATTGTTCTCCTCTCTCTGTGGCTCTGTGAACAAAACACCCCTGCCCAGAGCAGCCTGCACTCTTGAATTGTTCAAGGAATTGTATATGCACACACCAAGGATAACATATGGAATAACAGAGTACTATTGATGTTCAAACCTTTTATTTTAAACTCTTGAACAGTTTCGCCAATTGCTTCCTATCTCCTTCTGTAGTGCAATACTCCACGTTTCACCATCACTCCCAGCTACGTGCTTAAAAATTTCTGCAGTGTTTTAAATCATTCAGAAATTATTTCACTGTGAAAACTCATTACAAACAAGTAGCACTGTTAGCAGAAAGAGTAGGCAGCCCTATAAATTGGTTCTTGGACTGGGGTCATAACTCTTGGAAAAACAGAACCATAACACTATCTGTTAGAGTGGTTCCTTTGGCTTTGCAATTATTAAATACAGAGAGACAAGAGAGGCTATTCTCTCCAAGCAAACAACAAACAACTGGGTTTACCATGTAGCTTTGCACATGTCTGATCATCTTTGCATTTATGCATTCATACCACTTACACAACCCTTCAGTCTCGGCCCAGGTGAGTATGTGGCTCCTTTTTAAAAAGCAAACAAGCATACAAAAATAGAAATACAGTCTTTCAGCCTCACCCACTAATGCCCCATTTATACAGAGTGAACACTGACAGCCTAAATCATTTACAACTTGCTTTTTACAAACACAATTACACACAAGCTTCCAAGGAAATGTAACTGCCTGGAATACTTCAAGGACTGGCAGGCAGTGATAGTTGCAAAAAAATGTAAAGCCAATCCATTTCTAAATGCACAGCACTGAGGCCATAACTAGTCCTAAAGCTTGGCCAGGTTAACTGTCTTGAAAGCTGCTATAGAAGTTCATCTTAGCCTTTAAAAGAAACTGAGTAATTTCTAAATTCAATCAATCCTGGCAGCTACAGCTGGGGTAATATTGGGACTAATAATAGCTTTATAAAAGATCACAGTTGCATTCCCAAATAAGGAAAAAGCAATCAACTCTCCATATACATCTAAAATGAAGAATTTTGGATGTTTCTATAAATAAACTTTAAATGTTCTTGTAAAATATTCAAATTAATGTCACTGTTAAAGAACAGCTGAGCATAGGAATAAGCAACCATTTCAAGAGTACTAGGAGTTAAGTAATTAATTTGAGACTTAGTTTTCTATCTTATGGAAAAAACAATCTTGTTTTCACGGAGTTGCCAAATGTTAAGAGTATTTTGGCTTTCTGCCATGCTTTGGTCTACCTTCCCCAAACATTCTGCCAGTGAGCTATGATGGATGACATCTCTTAACATCCCCACACCTAAAATCGATGCAGACACTTTTTCATTCTGGGATATTGATGACTCTTTCTTTGATTGTCCCCTACACAGGTAGCTGCAAGATGCCACTTCAATCTTTGCTTTGCTGCCTAACAGGGTGTGTCTCTTCATGGTTGTTCTGTACATGTAGTGCCATTAATCATGCACCACCATGCCCTGCCATTGGGACTCAATAGCCAGGAGCTGCCTTAAAACGAAAAGGGGCCATTAAACCCGGGTATAGGCAAAGATCTTGCAAGGCTTTGTTCAGCCCAGCTAAACTCAGGAAGCTGGTTTCAGATAGCAAGGATCTGATTCACTGGAGATCAAAAAAACTTTTGAAAGTTGTTAGCTTTCGGAACTCAGAAGATTCTGGTGTTCACTTGCTAGCCTTCAGATAGAAAACAAGCTTAACAGTTGCAGTATCTTGAAGCAACAAGACTGATATTGTCCACCTGCTCTTCAGAGCAGTGTGATCTTGCCTAGACGCTTCTCATCGCAGAAGGGGAACAGAGATCTAAATTTGATACTAGCTTTTCTTTAGGGAAGAAAGAAGTAACAGTTAACTAACTGCAAGAGGAGATCAACCAGCAAAAGATTTGCTTATAAGTTATGAAAGGTTTTAATGTGTACAGTTTAAGGAGTCTGGGACCAGAGGACTGGGAAAGGAAACAAATACATAAATATGTCAACAGTGAAAGCGTAAATATAGTCCTAGCTAGGTCAACATAAAATTTTAGAATTTTATGGAAATGTCCAGACACATAAGACACAGTAATTTCTCTCTCCTCCAGTTTATTCTCCTTGGAGTAGGAAGAGCAGGCAAATCTCTACTTTGGTGTCAGGATTTTGTTATCTGATTCTTAATCTAGTTTCTGAATCCTATCTGAAGGTCAAAATACACCAAGGCAAACTATTCATACAAGGACACAATTCTGACCTCTTTGGGAAATCTTGCTTGTAAGGAATGAAACAAGCATAGGGATCTTACAACTGACCTTCTTAACTGACAAAAAGAGCCCTCTTCTCTCACTCTTTGGTACTATAACATCATTTATTGGAAGAGAAGGAGACCTATGACCAGGATGGGCATGGCATAAGCATCTGAAATAGAATAGCAATAGACAGACGTTCCCAGGAGGGTTTATGTGTGATGAAGAGCTATGAAGTTGAGACGAAAGTTTGCATGGCTTTTTCAAACAATACATTCTCTTCAATCTATGGAGATTTATGTCTCATTTTGTGAAAGTAGCAAAATGAGACCATCAGACCTTTTTAAAAAAAATGCAGAAGGACAGTGCTAGAACTCTTCTTTGAAGTCAACTTTATTTTGTACCACCATCACTACTAAAACATCCTTGTTATGTCCTTGTGGACACAACATTCAGAGATCAAGCAATTTTGTAATTATTCACTTCAGTGTGTGGTAATATTAAGAAAATTAGAAAATAAATTACTTAGAAATGCAGGGAAAAAAGGTTTGCTGCAGACTTCACTTGTAATCCCAGATGCAAGCAAGCACTGAAGCTTGCAAGGAGTGAACTGTGCTGAGAATTTAGGATAACTGAGTTTTATTCTTTACTTTATCAGTTACACTGATATCAGGCTCTACTTTATCAGTAACTCTCAGTTCCTGAGAATTCGTTTTGCTGTACTGTAAGTCTCCTCATTTATAAAATAGGGATAAAGCCAGCAATCTCCTTTCAAAAGAGGCCTGTAGTGTATAGAAGGAAATTAGTAGATATAACGATTACACTGTAATATACAAACGAGTTCTTTTCTTCTGTGTAGCACTGGGGATTAGCAGGAGTGAACTGCTCGTTAATAGCGTGGTTATGCAAAACAGAAGAATTAGACAAAACCCAGATTAGGCTAATTGGCTAGGTAATTCTGTTCCTTTTCTCCATCGAAAGAGTGATATGATACCATCTAGTTTTAGCCCAAAAGTGCTTTAATCAGAGAACTTGCAGGGACCAGTTAAGGTAATTTCTTTGGGAAGACACTTGCAACTTCCAAGACTCAGTTTTATACTGACATGCTAGAATATTTTTTGTTAGTATTATCCATATGAACTATTTTTAAATTATCTGAGTCTCTATACTACCTGTATACAATTTCTCCTTTTGAAGCAAATTCTAGGACACCAAAGTAAGAGTCATGCTAATTTATTAAACACTGTATCTGAGGGGGAGAAAAAAAAAAAGTTAAAAAAAAAAGCTTAATTTCTTAGGTGTTAATTTTCTAGACACTCAACCCAAACTCTTCCTATAAGATTCTGTGCCTACATGCTGTGTCCCAGGGCAGACATCTCCCACAGAATGGTCCATTGTCTTCTGGTAAATTCCTTTTTCTTACAGATTGACTGCACAAAGCAGTGTATCAAAAATAGCCCATGGAATATTAACACCTGAATCATCCTGGAAAATGTATGCAAGAAAATGTACCAAGACATCAGTACAGATGAGGAGGTTCTGGGGCATAGGAATGTTTTTGGACCCTCGTTACTTTGCCAGTGCAGCTGTAGACTACACACTAATTATGAATCAACCAGTAAACACTGGTGCTAAACACTGTCAGTATGCACTACAGTTTGTAATGAGGAGGGGAAAAGAAAGAGGAAGAGGTGAAATAGCTAATGTTCTGTAAAATCATATTCCAGTTAATTAGCACACTAACCTGCCTGTATAGTAATGCCTCAGTGTTAAAATATTGGTCTCACTGTACACTCCTATATTTTCTCTTACACAAAGTTGAATTCACTCAAGTGCAAAATATTGCCTAGATTACTCTCAAAACTAGAAATTGATCTGGAAGAGTTAAATACTGGAATCTGAACAATTTTCACTTTTCAGTGAAAATCTCATGCCAAAAATGTTCCTTTACTTCATCAGTAAGTTTTCCCCTAGTTTAAAATATTTGTGGGTTTTTTTAATTCATTCCAGTTTCCTAGGTATTTCTCAGGGGAAACAAATAAAAATTAAAAAAAATATGCTTTCAGCTAATCTTCTGTTAAACTGTTGTAGAAGGGTCTGATAGAGTCCTGCATTTCAGGTGGAGTGTCCACCTTAATCCCAGTGGATTACGGTAGAGTGGCTGAGAAAGGGGAGAGAGAAAGTATCAGTGGGGACTGGAGAAAGTCTGACTCAAAAGCATGTAAAAAAGAGTGAAGACCTTTCAGCAAAACCAAGACAACTGTAAAGGTAGTGAAGTGAATCAAGGCAGTGAAAAGAGCTCAGATGGCGGATAGATATTCAGAAGGCTGGAGAAAAGGGCAAAAAAAGATTAGAGGATGACTAGAAGGATATAAATTGAAGTGAAAATGTCACACATGATGTATTGCCTGGAAGCAAGAGCAAGTAATTGACAAATTTGGACTGCACACTTAGCATTCTTTTTGGTTGCCAACTTTTGTAATTTCCTTGAAAGTTTTATAGTAAATATTGGTGTAATTGTCTTCTGTATTTTTATCCTGAAAAGCCCTAGTTTCTGCAGTCATGGAATGAGAGTACAATCGAAAATGTTATTAAAAATTAAGTAAGTTAGCAATAGAGATTAATTTCTGATCCTTCAAATTTCAAAAGAAGTCATTGAACATATATCTTCAGATCATCCTAAACCCTCAAGAATTAAAAAACCCCAAACAAATACAAAGTACCAAATATACTGCTGTATGTGATCTCACAGTCTTTTGGCATCTGATTCAAGATTTTTTAATCCAAGAATCTGACTTATTGTGACCTGCATCTTGAAAAAATGACAGTTGTATTTCTGGTGTCCTGGGAAAAGAGATATTTGTTAGTATTAGCAACAGGACGCAATTCCTCTGTCACTCATGTCAACATAAGGCAACGTCAAATAATACCAGGAGGTAGCCAGACTTGTTCAGTAAACACTAAATCAGCCCAGCATGAATAATTTCCTGCATTTTTTATTTTATTAGTTTTGGGCTTTTTTATGACATACAATCATAATTTTGCCTTTAGATGGAACATTTATTATTAAACACAAATCCCTTCCTGCTTTTCTGAAACTTGTCTCATCACTCATGCATCCAGCTGCCCTTCAGAGAATCTGCCTTGTCAAATAAAACACATAGTACATATAATTTCATTATTATTTCCTAATTTGCTTATGCCCTTTTCTGCTCACTTGGAAAAGTGGAGATGGGGAAGAGAAGATAGAGACAAAAGCAATTGATATGTCTGTCGCAAGATGGTGAACCAGGGAGATACTGAAAATGAATATATTCCCTGTGCAACAGGGGAAACTAAAAAAAGAAATGAACCTCAAACATTAAACTACCGGCTCAGAGAATATAAATTTACATTGATATCTGACGATGCTCAAAAATGTCCCCTGGGGATGCACTGAAGTCATTCAGCTGGTGACAGAGCAATGAATAGGCTTCTAGGGGACATTATTTCACAAGGCTGAGAAAGGGGAACCACAGTACTAGGTATCCTACACCCTTCCATCAGCCGCTGCTATAAGAGGAAACTCTCTGGAATTCTCAATGAGATTCTTGCAAACAATAAGGAGCTGCAGGCAGGCACAATTAATGAGTGAGGCACTTCTAGATGAATGAAGATCACCAGACCCACCTTTTCATCAACCAAGGTGCTCGGGTCAGCTGTCCTGGGGCAAGTTGGGACAGTCTCATTTTGGTTCATGTTGGTATGACAACACAAAATTATAATTCAAGCTCCCTGACCTATGCTATAATTTCTTTCATGTGGACATGACAACAGCAGATATTTAGTGTCCTGAACATTAAATTTTATCTTTAAAAGGAAAGCAGACACATTCTAGGAAGGCTTGGCAGCACAAAAGATTAATCCAGTTACACCCAAGCTATTCAGCAACACATAGAACACCTTTCACCTCATTAGACTAACTGCCTCAGAAAAAAAATTCCTCACACTAACTCAGATCCAACTAAAACATATTTAAGCTCATTAGCAGAATAATTGAAAGCCCACATCATATTTCTGTTAGTAAACGTGAAGCTGAAGTATTTATGGAAACAATGCATAGCCACACTAATAAATTCACTCTGTATCATGTAAATGTAGAGTTAGAAAGCTATCACAATTCACAGCAATGTTTCAAAGAGCCAGTCAGTAAATTTGAGATTACTCAACAGTATGCAAAATCAGTAAGTTACAGTGGCAAAAACATGTTACAAATATCCCATTTCTGAAGATGGGAAGAGGTAAAAGTTATCCATGAAAGGTGTGTTCAAGTCATTAGGCAGAGTTTGGGCCTGGGACACAGTTCCCTGGGTTTCACACACAAATGGCTCATACTCTTGGTTGAAGTGTCATGGTTATTCTCTCTGACTCAAGCAATTATGATTTCTTTTTTGTAGTGTTGGACAGTTACATCAGAAAAGGTCATCCTACCATATCAGCAAAGGTTCCCAGGAGGGAAGCAACATTAGAAGTAATGAGCACATTTAGGAACTTGGATAAAATCAGTTTAGGAAAGGGAATCTGCTATTTTCCTGGCAGAACGCAGCTGTGAGATTCTGCTATATGCTGTCCTTCCTTGAGAGTTACAAGTGGGGTGTTCTACTTTCCAGGTAGAAAAATCTGTGCAAATTATAATGATGGGATACTACAGTGGTTAACAGATGTCCATCTCCTTTTTTTCTGTAAGAGCTAATGCGAGCTGAGATGATCAGGAGGATTCTTAGTGACTTACTAGCAATCACTTGCAACTCAGAGCACTTATGCTACGTTGCAACTCACATGTCCTGCAGAAACTCAGTGTCCTACCACACAGGATAATTTTATGTCCAGAAGGTTGTGCTGGAATGACAAAAACTCCAGGCACTGCTTGAAGTTATGTTTGCCCGTATTTTGTAATTGTCTGATCAAAGCAAACTCTAACATGCTGTTTCAAGTTTTCTGTCAAAAAAATCTTTCTGCACTGGGAAGAGAAGTGTGGTGCCAGCTAACAGCTGACAAGACTCTTCTAACTATTCCAACCAAAAGAGAGAATCTTATTAAATGAAATGGGTGTCATTACCCATAAACCCCATTTTTATGCTAATATACCAGTCTGTGTAGAAAAGTATCTCAGCATCAGTTTAAGACACAATTTATGCATTATTAAAAAATTTTATCACATATCATGCAAGCCTTCGCCCCACCTCAGTGATTGAACTTCTTGTGGGTAGTCTCAAGAGACAGGGAATTGTTATCTACCAGAATCTTGGGCATCTCTCTCATCATGAAGTTGAAAAAATTAATTTAATTACCAGTGGAAAGGGAGAAGTATGTTTACCATTTCTGAAAAAAATGAGCTAAAGATATATTAGCTCACCAAAGATAAAGCCAGTTTGCCTATGTCCAGTTTGCCTCTCTCACAAACTGTCTAGTCTCTTAGCAAACATTGGAAACACCTTTTATTATCTAAAATGGATACAGAAGAATTGCTTGCTTCTTGTAAATTGAGAAAATTTATTGAAAAACAATGAGGGAAAGTTTGAATTAATAATTATCAAGCTCCTAGATTCTGAGAAGAGGAATAAGATCTTTTTGAACAAAAATATCCATGAAACATGCACAACAATACATGAGGTAAAGAGAACCAGAATGATCCACAGTGACTTTTGCAAAAACATTGTGGAAAAAATGATTTGGGGGATTTTTTTTCAATTTCAGAATGAGAACAAGGGGTGCAAAAATCACTAATGGTCAAAAGCATCGTCTCCTAAGGGGAGAAAAAAACCCAGAAAACAAAAAAGAAAAAAAAGTGACACAGATATATAATGAAGGTATTTCCTAAAGCAGAGGTTTGACATTTTGCCACTTTCTGGGTATTGCACATAAAGCAAAGGAAAAGGAGGGCTAGAAGGACTAGACAGGATGGAAAGACATGGAGATGTTGAAATTTTGGAGTGATCTCCAAAAGGCCAGAACACAGTTACATCCTTTCAGTTCATGATACCAAAATTAGATAAAAGAATTTCTCAGCAACCAGAGACACCCTGCTTCTTTCAAAGCTGAGCCTGGACTGAAACCACAATGTGTGAAGAGTGACAAACGCAATATTGAAAAGGAAAGTAAAATCCATTCAGCAAGAAAACAAGTTTTAATTTATAATTACCCCAGGAGAAAGAAAATGAGAAGTTGGTTATAGCTTCCAATAGCTGCATGATTTTATCATCCAGAAATACATTTTCTCATGTAGAAATACATTACTCTGTGAGAAGATCTTAGACAAGTGCCACAGATTTCTGGTACATGAACAAAATTACTAAAAAGTAGTCTACTATTTCCTTACATGTTACAAATGAGATGGGGAAAATTGACGGAAGCTGGCATGATAGGCTAATGACATGACTCAAAACCTGTCCACAATTAGGAGTCTAGAAGCAGACTATTAGCAGTCTAGTAAACATCAGCAATCCAGAATCCTAGGCTATGCATCCCTATAGAAAACTCATTGCAAAAAGGAAAGCATGAACAGACTTTATTGGATCTTACTCTTCTTCCAGCTATATACCTTCCAAATATGTATTTGGCTATTCTCAAATTAGTTCTCGCTCAAGAAAGTACATATAAGGTTTGGAAACACCAGAAAAAGATTGAAATCCTAATTTTTAGCAAGGTTACTTATTAAATGAATAAAAAAAATATAAGGCTGCTCAAATTCGGTATCTACATTTTATTTCAGAGAACCACAATTGCCCTGTTTAGGTCTGATGGTGTAACATCAAGAAGAGAACAGAATTTCTTCCTATGTTTCAACTTCGTCAATTGATTAGTTTTACCTGGCTAAAATTACAGAGCTTTGCTGGATATGGTTTTAAGACCAAATAGACAATGAGTAGGTGATCAACAAGTCAGTTAATTTTCACATGAAAAACTACAACAAACAGTAGGTATGCCGTCAATCTGTTGATACAGCTACATCCAAATCTGCTAGATTTATTATTTCTTTATCCATGAGTAACTGCTACTCATCACACCTGGAGGTTTTTGCAGACATGGATGTTTCACTGTTCACCAGGAAGCTTTCACATGTTACAGGCATCCACGTGAGGTCATTACAGACAATGGAAAATAACTTGCAAATAATTCTTTGAAAAACTCTGTGGAATCACATATACAAGAGAACTCTGTACTGTTGAAGGGGAAATGAAAGAATGGATTTTTCTCTATCTTTGCTTGAAGAATTTTCAAAGCCGTAATGAAGGATTGCTCTGTTCTGGAGAGCTTCAAGTGTAAAGCCTGCAAAGCTTTCACGTCTTCACTCTGTAAATCTTCTCTGAGCTTTCCTAGTGTAACTGCAGATAGCATGAATAAGTACAACATGCAAAAATGACCCTGAGAGCTAAAAAAGGAGAGCATGGAATACAATGCAAATCAAATGCACAATGGTACTAAATACACAACTTTTGTCTGCTTTAAGAATACTGAGTCATTTGTTACATCTACTATCAGAAAAGGGAACACCATCCTCATGCTGTCAAAATGAGTAGTACAAATTTGCCAAATATTCATTAACATTTAGGAACAAAAATATTGAGCTGAACATTGATTCATGATGTCAAGCAGCAACAAAACTTCAGTGTGAAGTCTCCAAAAAGACTAAGTAAACAAAAGCCAGACTCATTCCTAGAAAGGAGGATAAAATAAATACTCTAAAAAATCGCTACATAGAAATAGGAGATTTCAGGCATCTTTGAGAGCATAGACATCACTGCATTCTAGGGTATATTAGTTTTATGACTGTTTTCCCTCACATATATTTATGAGTATTATAAGTATAATAATGAACACTTGACTCAACATTTCTAAGACCAAATGTAAACCTTAAGAGGAAACTTAAGAGAAACTCCATAACTACTATAGGGGCTGGGAGATTTCTTAGATCTGCAGTCAAGAAAGGAAAAAAAATGTTACACTCAGTAAAGTATTTTCCCTTCTTTTTCTCAATAAATGGTCATCCCAGAAGTACTGGAGTGCAGTTTAGAGTGTAGCTTGTATGAGCGTGGGAATAAAGCAAATTTTACTCCCTTATGAAGTCCTGCAAAGCTGTGCTTCACTAGCAGAACTACTGATTTTGGCCTCTGCAGCGGGTTGGGTTAGAGAGAGTCCTAAACTTGGCTCTGCACCACTCACTTACTTGATACAGAGCTGCTGGGCTCTGAGATCACTTCTCTAAATGTTGATTACTGTTGACAATTGACCTTCCTAGGTCGCACCAAGACAGTGCTAATCCCACGACATGGAATTTGAGTAGGCAGTACCATCAGTCTGTGGCAGGACTTCAGCAAGGCACACTGTCTGTCTTTCTGCATGAGAAGAGAATGAGGTCTAGACTTCAGCATCCAGATTGATGAGATGACCTTTCCTCTTTCTTGCTGGGGAAGTCAGCCAGCTTCGAAAAGTAGAGATTTTTAATTTTGTAAAAGTTTAATTTCCTTCCTTATTTCTCTGCCTCACCAAAACTGACAGAAGGAGTGTCACCAGCGGAAGAAATGAAGCTGCAAAACTGCTGAACAGTAGTTCTGATTGAACAAGAGGGAAGCATGTAGCCCATACCCAAGAGTCTCTAAGAGGAATACCCACACTTCCCCCAAAATTGTAGCAAAAGAAACAAAATGGGAATGGTCCAATAAGGGCTGTCTTCTATCCTGAAAATCTGTTTGGAAGCTGACTTTGTTTCCATAGTTGCTGGAGACATCTCAGGCAGAACACACCCGGTTTCATCTCTTGTACCTCTCTTAGAAGACAGTAAAGGTGTGAAAAATCCTGTGTCCAAGCATCTCAGGGAGCTTTTAATTCACTTTAAGATTGTTTTCAAAACAGATGCTTAGGGTATAGTTGTTTTCCAGTCTTGCGCCCTCTGTCTTTGCAGGTGTGTATTTGTACTATATGCCCATGTTCAGTGTGGATCTTTTTCCTAGACCTGACTTGAGAAATATTTGCCCTACTGTAAGAGTGCCAAAAATCATTACTTGAAAGAGCTGCAATCAGGCATGAAGTGGAAAAAACTGTGGCACTGCTGAAAACTTCTACAAGCTACTGCCTTTTACATAACTCTGAGAAGTTACTATCTAATGTGACTTGTAGGCAGATTAAAATTAACTTACCTCAGCCAACAGAAACTACAGACAGAGCCAAATGATTTCTCACAATGCATGTGTTTCTCTCTTCCACAATAGCCTGACTATAAGCTACAAGTCAAAGATGAGTCTGGTGCTAAATTCACATGGCTATGCACCTAATGAAGATAAAACTCTGACTCACAGTGATTTAATTTCAATGAAATATTGAAGAATGCTTAATTGGTTTCAACACCTCAGCAGTAGAAAAGAACTTGTTCTCTCATGACTAAAATGCATAACCATGTTTAAGAAAATTAGTTGTTTTTTAATGGCCATGCTGGCAACTTTTTGCAGTGCCATAGAAAAGGTGAATGAACAGACATGTTTATGTAACCACCAGCATAATTTCTCAATACATAGTGTAAACACATGGTAGCCTGCCCCAGGTTTCACCTGGGTCTTTTTTTCTCATGTGCACTCTGAATTTGTTTGCATATGCTGGCCTCTTTATTCTTTACAGTGTCCCAGAACTTTCATAGTCATATTTCTGAAGCCACTGGTATGTGGATTTTTTTTTTTAACCTTGCTTTGGAATGAATCACTCCACCCTCCCTCCAGCACGAAGACAAATGTGATTGCTGCTCCTGAACATATGGTGCAGCCTAAAAAAAGGGTTATCTTGTAGGAGTGTATCTGTAAGCATCACTTATCACACAGTCCCCAACGGAGAATTTAAGAGATGATAGCTTCTCTTTTTCTTTTTCAAACTGCTCATGTTCAGCATTTTTCTGTCTGCTGCTTTCCAACATGCTCATGATTCCTCGAGAGAGGAAAGCCCACTCCCATTACAACTGGCCTTTTACATATTGCTCAGCAAACTTGGATCCACTCTGCTTTCAGGAATAAGTTTTATGAGATGCAAAATAAAAGGTACAAAAGTTCTCTTCCTTTCTGTGTTCATGATTTCTGTGTGACATTATATCACATTTTTTCTCTAAAGAGAGCAACCTGTAATCATAGGAAAGGACAGATTTTCAAAGTTACAAATTTCTACCGCTGCTCTCAATTTGAGAGAGGAGATGTTAGCATAATATTTTATCCCAAAGCAATCTTCTCTGATCACAGAGTCTGTCTCCCTCAAGAACCTAAGATAACCTTCAGAGTGACCTATGTGATTACAGCAAAGGGTCATTTTTTCCTTGGAAATTCACTACAGTTTCAGGCAAATACTTTGAGGATATCAAAATGCTTTGACCAATATTAAAAGTATCTAACTAGAATAATCTTGAATGAAAATGCTTTATATAACTCAGGAGAAAACTACCTTGAGTTGAAGGAAGACCTGGCACTATTTTTGATTATAAGACAATCCCATACAGATGGAGATGGTTCCACCAAGGGTTCTGTGCACTGGCTAAATTACATTTAAAGCTTTGTAGAAAAATGGCTACTGTAGTTTCCCACAAAAATGTTTACATGACAAAAGCAGACCTGGCTGGGAAAACAGACTTACATACAACCCCTTTACCTAAACAGAAATTGCAAGTTTGATGACGGTTGGTGTCAGGCGTACACACTTCAAAGGATGGGAGGAAGAAAATTTTACAATGAATGCTGAACAACTCAGAGAAAGGTGAATTATAATTGTATGAGTCAGTAAGACCATAAAAGATGATACAGCAAAAATGCAAATGCAACAGCATTTTCATCTTGGTTTAAATCAGAGTATAGTCACAAGGATGTGCATAGTGGTCTTAGAGAGCCTCCTGGTACTGGGACTATTCACCCAGCCACAGACACACTGTCCCCAAACAGTTCCTTCAGTGATGATCAGCGTTTTCAGCCTGAGCTTGTGCTCACTAAACCCCACCAAACCTGCACCAGTGCACTAAGGCTGTGATTATTTCTTAAAATAAATCTGCTATTGCAATCTCTCAACTGCAGCCCTGCTGGCTTTGTGGTACTTGAAGCCCTGACACAGACATATCAATAACACCAGCAGAAGCAGCAAAGAGGAAGGCACTGATGAACAACTACCATCTCAGACAGCAATACACTCAAAAAGACACATCTAGACCAAGCCTCTCCCATGATGACTAACAGCACAGAAGGCAGACTGAAAGGCAGAGAGGTGCGTGATCAAAACATCCTTGGACGCAACAGTCTAAGGGACTGGCTAGTGAAGAACACCCCTACAGTCAAGAATGAAAGAACTATACATTTTCGTATTTTACCATCTCAGTTGTAGCCCAGTGCAAAATATCATTGTATTCTCTTCTCAGTTTACTCAAGTACAAGTGTCTTTTGCAAGCTATATTTTGCTGAGATAAAATCAAATGAAGAGAATCCAGAGGAAGAGAATAGGAGGCACTTAGTGAATCACAGCTTAATAGCTTACCCAGGGAATAAATAGGCATAGAGAGAGACTTTGATCCTGCCATATGCTTTCTGCATCTGTGGACATTGCTTAAGGTTTTGGTAGGGTCTTTCTAGACCAGAAGTCTCTGAAATGATCAGTACCTGTTGTTGCCATCAGCCTTACTTTCAGGAATTGCTAGGGAAGGGTTGGTCCTTGGAGACAGGAATTGTCTGAAAGCTTGACAGCCTTCTTCCATGTCAGTTAAAAAGTCTCTGCTTAGTTCTCAAGGAAGATGAGGCCATGTAATACCTATTTTTGATAAAGCCTAAGAAGACCCATATGACTGCTGTGACATGACTGTCAGTTAAAGTAATGAGTGTTCACACTCACAGGAGTTAAGGCAATTTAAACCTTAATGTATACAATTGTAGCATTAGCATACACAGAGATGTTCACTTTTATTGATCCTGCTGACTTTACCAGAAGACTCTGATTGACAGTTTGACTGCCTTTACATTCTTGTCTTTGTAGGGGGCTGGTTCCCAAATGTTAAGAGCAGCATGGGTAGTCATGATCACCTAGTCTGACATTCTGGACAGCAGAATCTAGCACAGGCTGAGAAGTTTATTCAGGGATTCTTCCACTGATCTCCAGCACAGTGGTTTACCAGACATGGGGTCTTGAGTATGCTCAGGGGATGAAAAGTTGTTGACTCCACCTCCTTCTGCTGGTTCATACCACAAATTTAAAATGTCAGGTTGTTTCCATATTGAATACACAGGTCCTCACTTCAGTCTGAGAAAGATAAAGAGTGGTTTACACATCTACATATGAAATAAAACCAATAAGCAAACAACAGACTTTGAGGCAGGATGGAGTAATGATCAATCTATTTAAAGCTGTTATGAATTATTAAAGTTCTGAATTTTGCTTCTGGAAGAGTCAGAAGATGGTATGAGATGCTATACTTGCAGAGAGGAGGGCAGGGTTGTTGAATTTTGGAATAAAAAGAATAATGTCATGAGTGATGGATGGTCTGTTAATGGCCAAGATGACTGTCTAAA
This sequence comes from Anabacerthia variegaticeps, assembly GCA_035583185.1. Classification (NCBI taxonomy): domain Eukaryota; kingdom Metazoa; phylum Chordata; class Aves; order Passeriformes; family Furnariidae; genus Anabacerthia; species Anabacerthia variegaticeps. Next base: position 28,601,538 of record JAWWEW010000112.1, on the reverse strand, counting down.
TAGTCAATTTTTTTATAAAATGATTGAGGGACAGGCTTGCGAAAGCCCAGGAGGCCACAGACTACCTGCCCAAGGCCATGATCAACATGAAGACAAGTATCCAAATAAGGAACACCATGGCATTCTATGCATAATAGGTATTTAAAGCCAGCTCTGGAGTGTCCAAAGATAGGTCCACTTGCTCTTGAAACATGCCTTTGCCTGTAAGATACCTTTGCGTGTTATTATCACTATTAGAAATGACATAGAAAAAAACCCAAGCATTTGGTAGCTTTTTGTGAAGGGCACAGGACTGCATGAACAGAGAGGAATATAAAACCAGTATCTTTTCAGCTTAACATGTTGGCTACAGTTTCTACAGTACTACTTGGTTCTAAGGTGTTTCTACTATCGCTTTGATCATCACAAAGTCTTGGGGGGAAGCCACTACAGTTCAGCCCAAGGGTTTTGTGCAGCAGATCTTTACTGCTTTCATGACGAGCTATTTTCAAAACTTTTGTTGTACAGATGAAACAAAGGTGATCTTTATCCTTTGCTTTTCTCCATTTAAGGTCAACAGCAAGTTCTCTGATCTACTGACAATGGCACATGATGCCTATGGAGGATATCCTATTGCTGCCAATGATTAATAGTTGCATTTCACTCTCCTAAGGGCCATAACTCACGCAAAGCTTCAAAATTTGGGAGCAATGGAACAGCCCTGCTACAGATAAACTCATAAATCCTTTCAGGCCCACAAAAATCACAATGTCACTAGGAGTTTCCTCACAAGTCAGGCTATAGCTTTCAGATTAACATATGCATTTAACACAAGAGTGGGGAAACCAGATCATTGATGGGAGATATCAGAGAAGTAATTTAAGACTGGCTATTGTCACTTTCTAAACTTTGTTCACTGTTGTTCACTTTGCAGAAAGAAAATGTCAGACAGGCAGACATCACTTATTGTCCACTGTATGTGTGTCTGTGGCAGACATTTCATCTGCAGTTGTGTTGGGAAGTGCATTCTGAAGCACACAATTTATCCCCAAAGCAGCAGCATAATAACATCACAAACCTGTTTTCAAAAGGGCTGCCTGTGGGAGTAGTGTATCGGTCACGTCGTTCAGAGATATATCTGCCGATTTTAGCCACCAAAAGCATTTCTTTCCGGTAGCTCTGTAGAACAATTTCATGTATCAAAGAAAGCTGGACTATGTTTAGTCTAGTGGATCATCTAGAAACGGCTCAGCCACTAAAAGATCCACCTTCCTGGCTGACCAGAGCTCAAAATCACTGTGTGGAGATGGAGCCTTGCCCCCATCCTGGCAAGATGAGGGTCCAGCCCTGTGGTGAGCCCAGCTCACAGTGCACCTGAGATGGGACTCTCATCTCTCAGAAAAGGGAGAGTGGCTGTCACCCAACTCTTTGAGCTGCCTCTGCAACCATGGTCTAAACTAGATGTTGGAGCTAGGTGGTATGGCAATCCCTCCTTGGGGAGCCAGGCAGTCTGTTTGTGTAGGCTGACAACTACACTCAACTTTTTTTGTAAACAAAACAAGGCACTTGAAATTGCCAAAATGCTAACTCTCTGCTACACACTGTAAAGTTCCGCTTTGAAGTTTAACAGAGCTTTTCTGGAATCATAAGATAAATGTCTCCTGTACTTCTTAGAACCTGTAGTCTATTAAAGAAAAATAAAAAAATTGTTAAAATGAAGTAGTTTGCTTGCATTTTTTCATTTTAACAAGACTATTCATTGGTTCAAGAAGAAAAAATATAGCCTTTTCAGATATTTATTTTCAAACACAGAACTTAGGAAGGTTTTTTTTCAGTGAAAACCTTTGAAATATTAATGGAATAAAATATTATTTCTCACATATTTTTCTTACATCTTCTATAATTTCACTTTTCATTTTAGGAGAATTAGATCTACAATTTTCTGAGTTGTTCTACCTATAGATATTTAGAATTAACAATGGCCTAATTAAGAAAAGCTTGAATATTTCTTTGAATAGTCAGTCTCTGCAAAGTTTTGGTGCTTATCCAGATCTTACTGAACAGCAGTTAAATTTCCATAGCCTCTGAGGCTGAAAAATAGGACTGAAACCCACATACAAGTCTGTTCTGCTTCCATTCCTGGCCTTCTCTACAGCAAAAGAAAGCACCTCACATTACCTCTGTGGTGCAGCAGAGAAAATAGTGGATTTTCAGGGAACTCTGTGTGTTAATCCATCTTCGGAAGCAACATTGAATTTCTAATCTCTGAGTCCTCATGACAGGTTGTTCCACATGTGAGTATCTCAACTGTAGTTATCATTATGTTTGTGACAGATATATGTATCAGTAACATCCTATGCTGACTGATGAAACTGTGTCCTAAGTATATATTCATCTGTTTGTGCTCAGTAAAATCCTGGTTATCATAAAAGGTATCTAAAAATAGTGGGGTGAGACGAGACAGCAGAAGGACAAACAGACAGGCAAATCATAAAACATAATCGAATTATTTATTTAGCAGAAACAATTAAAAAAAGAAAAAGTTATGCACAGAAAAGTCAACAGTCATAGATCTCACAGTTACAGTAGTTAGCAAAAAGCCTTACAAAACCTCAAGCTTGCTAATTCTGCATAGAAAATAAAAATGAAGAAATTTCAGCCTGGCCATGAAATAAATCATAAGTGGGAAAAGAGGATCCAGTCCTGACAAGAGGTCTGTTGTGACTAGACTCAGCTCTTGATTTGTAGAAAAATCCACAGGTGAACAAAATGAAAAGAAATAAGGAATCCATTAAGCAAAGTTACATGTAATTCTTATTTGGGAATGGACAGGGGGAGCAAAGATAAAGAAGCATTTTTCCCTCAAACTGATCCTTCTGTCTTCATGTACCTTTCTGTGTGTTCACATGTCACCCTTTTCAGATTGTGTCTTCCATCTTCATTCCTCTGCCTTTAGCTAAATGTTGTGCAGCTCTCTGCCTTTTTGAACTGCCATTAAAACAACATATTAAGAGACAGCACTGCAGATAAACAGCAATGCGTGTCACCTGGTAAGCTGTGCTGTCACTGCCAGCAAAAATACAAAACATCACACACTCAGATTTGAGCAAAACATCTGAGAATACCTAAGAGGGGCTTATTGTTTCACCTCAGTGAAGACTGTAGTGGGAAGGGGCAGTTGTGGTGGGATAAGAATGGTTTCTATTGTTACTGGTGGAGAAAGGCTGACAAATGTGATTGCTCCCAGGACAGGAACTTCAGCTGGAGGTTTACAGCTCCTGCAGCTGCAACTGTGTGAGGCAGAGCTGTTTGGTTTATGTCTGGCAGATGGACTCATTATCTGTGCCAAACAATCCCCTCCCTGAAGGAGCTTGTGTAAAGTGCACAAGTATTTTGCATTAGTTGGATGTCTCTTGGACCACATGTTCAAAGCTCTTACAGGCACTGACATGAGATGCATCTTGTAAAACATTGGTATTTTGACATCAAAGTTGATCGGATATCTCAAACGAAACATAACTTTGGTGTTAAAGTAGGGGTTTCTGCTAGATCCTGTTTTTCTTGTCTCTTTAAAAAAAAATAAAATAAAATGACAGTTATACCTGTGGAGTGCCACAATGCTCTTCTACTCCCCAGCACCTGTGAGTGGTGCTCTGCTTCCACCCTTGCTCTGCCCCTTCACCATGTCCTCTGTTCCTTTCCCACTCACCCACAGATGGCCACCGATTCTCCTTGTACACCCCAAGCATCCCTTTGCCATTGCACAGACTGAAAGCAGTGACAATATGGGGGGGAAGGAGAAATTTTGCAGTGAGGGTAGAGAAAGCAAAGTGAACGTGATTAATTTAGGGAGGTTTGATTCCAGGAGGAAAGTAACCCCTCAAGGGGCATGATGTATGGTGGGGATGGGGCTGTCGTTCCCAAAGCTGTAACATCCACAAAAAGATTGATAGCAACATTTCTGTATTTCCAAATGAAATATTTCTAAAGGGTTTTTTTTTCATAAGCAAACAAAACAACTGTTATGGAGAATTTTAAGCTTGATTCTTGACAGAAACAGATGTTGCAATATTGGAATTTCCCATGGGACAGATATTCCAGCGTTTGTTCCATTTTAAACAGGGCTAGAAAATAAAACTGAGTTGATATATGGTTTGCTTCTTCATAGCCATAGCAGAGGCAGGTGTTGGAGGGTGTGCTAGACAGATGTTGCATGCTGCTGCATTGACTATAAGGCAAACTATCATTGATCTGTGGTTTTTTTAATCAGTTTTTAAATCTGCTCCTTGTTCAATGTAAGGAACAGTCAATTACATTATGGTTCTGTCCCATTATGTGCCAGATTAAAGTTTGCTTTGGGTAAACTGTGGCACTGGCTTCAATATTTCCCCAAGTTAACACCTTTTGTTTGGGAACTAGGAAATGTGACCTGATTTGAAAAACAGCCTGTAGCTCTTTCAAGTATATGCTTCCTTGTCATCAAGAAGATTAACTGGTGTTAAGCAGAGGAGAGGAAAATGGCAGAAGCCAGAAAGCACTTGAATATCATGTCCTCAAGGACTTTAAGAAGGAAGAAGGACTCTGCTTTTGTGGCTGTTCCTGGACTCCCTTTGCCACCTTAAAACCATGGAAAGTTTCTGGACTGAAATCACGTAAAGAGGATAGAAAACAGGTTTTAACCTAGTGCAGACACGTACAGTTCCACTAACTGATGGACGTGTTAACCCAGCCTTAACTGGGGAGGTATGGAGACCAGGAAACTGTCAGGAGACATGTCCCCATGATCAGCAGAGCTGGACAATTCTCAGCACCATGTAGCTGTAAGGTCATAGGTCAGCCACCCTGAGCTAAAGTGTGATCCTGAACAAGTTCATAGTAAATGCAGGTTCAAAATATTTTGTCATTACTATGACTAGCCATATTCAGGGGGTGCCAAGAAAGAAAAAAAAATAGCTACAGCACAATCCCACATACACAGAGTGAAAGCAATGAGGCAGCAAAAAGTCTTACTAAGACTTCACTTAATACCTTCTTTGATGGATGAACAACATCTAGTGGCTCTAAATGGATAGCTATGAAACAGCAAGGAATGGAGAAGAGTCATCACTACGTGGTGATACAGACTTGAAATTGTAGGACTTCCCTGGAATTAGGCACCACTGGAGAAAACACACATTGAAATTCCATGCTGCAGCAGCATAAGCCTTACCAATATGTGTGCTAATAAGGACAAAGAGGAGCTCTCCCTGCCTGTTTCTCTGTGCTGCTCCTTGACTTACTTGGGTTTTTCAAGAAAGACCAGACATTTTTGATTAACTTCTAGCTCAGCATTTCAGTGAGCACTTACATTTTTACCTACACTACAGACACCAACAGAAGCAAGATTTATATTCTGACAAGTTAAGCCTGCTAAGGAAATAGGAATTGTTTATTTATTTATTTAAAGATGCAAAGGCCAAATTCAAAAAGTCTAATACTTGTAAGATAAAATGTTTCTTTTAAAGGTATTAATATAGAGGTTAAAATCACTTTTTTGGTTTTTTCCCCCAGAGGAGAGCTTTATCATTATTCTTATTTTCTACTCTAAAGCCAAGCCATCAGTTTTAGATCAGTGTGTTAATATCAGGAGTGTGACACCTCTGCCCTCCGAAGTGCTATACCTTTCACTCCACTTGGATAACCAGCATATTCACAAACACCAATGAAAACAGATACTAACACCTCTGTTACCACACAGTGAAATACAAGGAAAATTCTAGGAGAAAACCAGAATGAAAGCTGCTTAAGAACAATGAAATAAAAGGATTTACTCTGGAAAATACTCCAGCTCTGGCATAATTATATAATTAAACCACAGCCAATATAATTATCTACCATGAGAGCACCTGAATGGGGAAAAAAGAGGAGAGATGAAACAAAAAAAATATTATGCTTTACTGAGAAAAAAAACCCAACCACCCCAGAAACAAACAGCCAAAACCTCACGTGCTTCCATTAGGCAGAGTTTGTATAGCATAAGGTCTAGCCATCTCTTCACCCCACACCAACCTGGTGCTGTACAAAGGTGCAGTACTATTCCCTGAAACGGGACTGTTGCAGTCCTTCAGGCTTTTGTTAATACTCTTCACAGGTGTGAATCCTGCTCCCAGTATTCATTTCACCTTTCCCCTTTCAAGCCGTTCTTCACCTCACAGCGTCTCCAGAGAAAGAAAAAGGAATTTAAACTACTAGCCATACATACACATATAACCTTATGCTCTCAATATTGCTTATCTCCCTAAGCAAATCATACAAGAGCCAGAGGTACTTCTGCACTGTTTTCCTAGCAAAGAGATTGCAGCATTGGTAGTGCCACTGAGAGTGCAGGAGGTCTGTCTGATACCACCCAGAGAAGACAGGGATGACACTGCGCTGTGTTCAGCCAATAGCTTCTGAAAGCCAACAGCCAGGCCTCTATGAGGCCCTGGGCTGGAGGAGCCAGATTCTGAAGGTGACTCCTTCTCAAATGGCTACTCCTTCTTCTGCCTGCTCAGGTGCCCTCACTTCATTGATACAGCAACCAGAAGAGGCTGCAAGGACCAAGGCGTGGAGGAGGGAAGCGGAGGTCCTCTTGGTGATATTGTCTGCTCAACTAATGAAAACATTTGGCCCCTGTTCAGGGCTGGAAGAGAAGAGGCACAGAGAGACACAGGACAGTTCCAAGCCAATTGTGTTCATTTCTCCTCCTTTCTCCCATTGCCCAACCTTGGCAGTGCTGAAAAATTCCTCCCCATGACACTTTCAGGCCTTGAAATTCCATATGCACCAGAAAAGCAGGCATCAGGCTCGTAACACATCCTTGCCCCAGAGTAACCGAGCTGAAACTCTGCTTCTCCATACTCAAATTAGCAAGACTGAAGTTCACTTCGACTCTGTGGTACAACATGCATGGAGACTCCATGATCGCTGCCGTGCATCTTCCTCATTCGGCACCAGCCTTCTGGAGAAGAGGCACAGGCATCCCCCACCCTCCCAGCACCAGCAGAAGGACTGATTCATCAAGCCTGACTCTCTGAGGCAATCTGCCAGACGACAGAGCTGCCGGTGGGGTGTCTTGATGCTGTCAGCTGCCCATATGTCTATTGGGCAGCTCTTGCCTGTGCAATCCCCACTCTGAGAAAAATTCAGAGCACGGTTTGGGATATCTGCATAAGAGCCAATCCGGCAATCTAAGCCGATTAAATAAATGGATAATTAAAAGAAAAATACACTGGATTGAGCAAATAGCTCTTTTATTTGTTTTCTTGTCAAAATGAAGTAAATTATGAGGTAATAAATATATTACAAGCTTAGGTGAATTCAAAATGATGCAAGGGGAAGGGGAGGGAGGACAGATGGGCAAATTCATCACAAATTCACACCTAGTGCTGGCTGTCTCAAACTGTTCTTCTCTGCAAATAAACTAATCCTTAACCCAGGAGCAGCTGAACAAAACAGGGTTATGGTATAGCCCTACCATGTGGTCTCCAAGGATTTTTAAGCCACCCTAAAGCATGGCTGTAGCCATGTAACGGGTGAATCCTTTCCCATCCAAGGATGCCATACTAAGTATCTCTCTTTCTTGCCCAGCACTAGTGCATCCATCTCTCTTGCTCTGGCACATGGGTGATTTTGCTTCCACTGTACAGTGCCCTCTGCCAAAGGCTGAAACCTGTTTCCTTTCTGGGCAAGTCACTTTGTTGGATTCTTGTCAAATGTTCTGGGATCTAATATGATCATGCTGTGATTCTGAGACATCAGCCGGGCTGTGGCAATAAGGCAGATGAGCCTGCTGACTGGGCTGCTTTTCCCTGCTATGAAAATCAGAACATTTCATTTTAAACATATACAATTCTCAATGGAATTATAGTTTTGAGGTTTCTTTAGATTAAAGTACTAACTCACTATCCTCACCTAGGACAGGATTACCATTTTGCTTGGCCCTATTACATATTATTATGTATTATTGAGTATGCATCGATACTATGCTCATATTAGTCTGTAAAACAAGAGACATTTGGGGGAAAAGGGTAGTATGACAATGAAATAACCCATACCATGTTTTCAAAGATACCCAGTACCTCACATTTTCTTTCTTTACCAATGAAAATTTGAGCTACATTTCTCCTGTGCCCTTTTAAAAACAAATAAAGGATAAATTACTTTCTTGTAGTACAAGCCTTCATTGAAAACCTGCAAGTACAGCACTCAAAAAATTACATGGACCATGAACTTGCATTCTGCCTCAAGTTTTAAGTTCCTCAGCTTGTCTGAATCCTCTTCTTTCATCCTCCCCTAACCAAAGAATTAACATAAATACTATTGCCCATCCAAAAAAGCCCAAAACCAGGTTTAAATGAGAAACAAGTGTTGCATTCACCTTGTACTGCATGACCTGAAAAGAGACTTTTGTTCACTTTGAGTGCATATACTTTGCTCAGAAAATCTGCATATTAAAGGTAAATGCAAAAAATAACCAGACTTTTAAGGGCTTAAGGTAATCAGGACTCTATAATATACTTAGTTCACTGTATTTTCTTTCTTTCTTTCTTTCTTGTGCCATGTCTTTTCTAGTTCTATATTTTTAAGTCATTTTTCTAAGAAAACAGGCTGTATCATTGCTATTCTTTGTCAGGGTTAACCAGTTCAATCATTGTACAAAATAAGTACATTTTATTCTGGAAACAGCCTAAGCATATAAGCAGAAAGCCTGGTAAGAAAGAGGAAGGGTATAATAGGAAATTCAAAGCAAGCAATTAGATAGATGAGTCTGCAGCTATGCCAGTGAAATAAGGCACTAAGTTCTGGCTGTGTTTGCAATTTTGACTTATTTTCCTCTTCCATTCTCCTTGTTCTGTCTCATATATTTGATAGATAAAATAGTCCTACATAACCAAATACATATAATTTCTTGCACAACCCTCTAAACAGTGTTCTCAGTCAAAATTCAAGAGGCCAGCACTGGAAAGACAAGGAGTAACAGGAACCTTCTGCAGGATTCTACCAAGAATCTAGAACAACATCAGCTTTGAAGGGGGCAAACAGGCTTTCGCGTGACTTCATACTGGAGCTGTATGGGGTATGGCATCAGAAAGCTGGGGAGGCAGGAGTTGTCAAGGCACCCTCTTTCACCTGCCCACAGCCTGGAACCTGCACGTGAGCATGTGGGAACTAAGTTAAGCAGAATTATCTCAAACTGGCAAGACAAATTCTAGTCATGCAGTGTTTTAGAACTCAATATGGTCTTAAGCTTTTTTGTTTATTGTAGAACAACTGTGGATAAAAATAAATCATCTTCTACTTCAAGCAGCTAGTTTTCAACCATTGTTTTTACTATGTGGTCACCACACTTGAAGGAGATTTCTTAGCAGTCTGAATTGTTAGCGTCCCAGTTGAAATGAAGGGACACTCTGACACCACCTGGAACTCAATGGATCAGCACTAGGGAGACAAAAAGTATTGGGAAACTGCTATAGGCACGACCTGAAGTAAAAACTCAGAGATCAGGTGGAGCATCTTGGGTGGTTAAATGTGCATTACATGTAAAAATGATGGGTATGTTAAAACTTTTCATTTAGAGATCAAATTGTTGACTCTCCTGAAGCTTAATCAAAATTTTATTTCACTAGTTCATCTTGGCATCAGATGTGTAACTTCTTGTTGCAATGACAGGTGGGGACAAATACTGGTATTTAGGTTCTGAGCAGCTGAGAGAGGGGATGTGACAGAGGTCATGGGCAAGCATTATTTCATCCTCCCCTCAGCTGAAAATGCTGAGCCTTTAGTGAGCTGAATTAATACTTGGTAGCAGAGATAAAACAGCTGTCTTATGCTGAATCACAAAATCACAGAATATTCTGAGCTGGAAGGGACTCACACAGATCATCAAAGTTCTGTTCCTGGCCCTGCACAAGGTAGTCCTAACAATCACACCACATGCCTAAGAGCACTGCCTAAACCAATTCTGATTTCCTTTCCACCCCGTGAAACACCCCTGGCTGGGGTGGGGTTACTTTCCAGGAGCACAACAGGAGCTGAGATGAGAATCAGGCTCTTTGCCTTTGTACTCAGCTCCTGAGGCTGAGCTCAGGGGTAAAACTGCAGCATACCTCTCCACGTACCTCAATAAATGTTATTTGACAGTAACTAAACTTTGAAGGAAACAAGAATGCCTCCAAGCTGGCAGAAAGTGCTGTCCTGCCCTTCTCTGCTCTGGCGGGGCACTGCAGCGTGGTTGGCAGTAACACAAACACCCTCTCACAAGCCCTCACATACATCTTGCATGCTCATGTAAAGGGACATGTCTCCTGTAGGGATAAGTGGCCATTTATTATTTTGCTTTTCTGTGTCAGTAATCGAGCAATGAAATAGTGGTCTGGGTAGCATTCTCAGGGTCTGTCTCTGCTCATCATGAGCTGGATTTGCTCTGACCAATGGATTCAGTTTCTGTATAAGGATAAAGTGGATGATAGTTGGTCACAACAATCTAGGATGACTCTAGGAACATTACTAAGATGTGCATCTACTTTTATTGCATATATCATTTTTATTTAATATTTATTTCATATTTTGTATTTCTATTTTCCACTTCATTATCTGATAATACATATAATTTTTCTCATTTTCACTACATTTTCTTTCTTATTCTTTAAAGATTTCTCATATTGCAAGGGGCAGGGGGAGAGAAAAACAAGCACAAGCAAGCAAACATGCAAAAAAAATAACCCTAAAAAACCCCTGTCCTTGTACTTCTCCCAAAAAAAGGAAACAAAATAAAAATAAAAGGCTAGATGAAGATTTTTTCAGCAGACACAAACTCCACCCCAGTCCCAGAATACATGCTTCTGTGAAGCTTGCACTTGCTGAGAGTCCTCTGGAAGCCAATGCACACTACTGTTGCTGACCACTCCAAATGACCTGCAGTACCAAATGTCCACATCAAACTTTCCTCTGCTCTGCTTATATAAATTTTGCTTCCCTTTGGGTCTGTGACATCACTTTTTTATTTTTATACAGTGGCTGTCTCTATCTGTTAAATAGAAAAGATTAGTACATGATGTTTAATGTCTTCACGTGATGTTTTTTTTCCTTCCAGTGGTTGTTTTATTTAGTGTTTAGCTATACAGATGCTTTGACCAAATCAAGATTTATATTCTGCATGCAATGCAACTGGAATAGCTCAGCTCACATGTTGAGGCTGAGGAGGAGTTTTTGCTCCAGCTGTGAGCCACGGAGGAAGGTCATTGCCTAGCAAGACTGGAGACGGGGTGGAACCAAAAACTGGGTAAAAGAGTTGCAGATATTTATCTGCAAGTCTTCATTTTTCCAAATCATGAGTAAGGTCAGATGCTCAGGCCCATCAGAATAAATGAATCCTCTGCCTTTTCTAAAGTTACATGTATTTCTAATTTTCCTCAGAGAGAAAATAACATAAACACACTGTTGCTACAGCATCAGGCTGTTGAGGCAATTTCCTCCAACAGCAACAGGACAGGGCTTCCTCTGCTTTCAGTCTTTAGCTGGAAGATTTCCACACAATAGGCTTTCTTAGCAAGAAGCACCAGACAGTGGCATCCTCTCTGATGCATGACCTGGTGCTCAGGGTGGCACTGCTACTTGAGAGAACATCCTCACAGGACGTAGATATTACCGAAGTTTGCAGCACCTTAATAATAAAGCACTTTCTGACTGACATGCAGTTGACTAGATGACTGCACAGGTATATTTACCCCACCATGCTGTGGGAAATTCAGATCCAGGTAATTACTTCCCACCTAGGTTAAAGTATCCATAAGTGCAAATGCCAAGGTTATTTTTGACTCGTGAAATGGAGCTGCACAATTACCTGATTGCTAAACTGCAGCCAATATTTAACTGAGAAGTGACAGGATAGCAGGGATCTCTGTTCAGCCAGTCTGTAAAGCACTTGCAGTAAAGGGAGCTGTGGAAATGTAAATCATGATTATATTGTTTAAGTAATCAAATCCATGGCACCATTGTTTAAATAAACTGGAGACGTGGAACCATTTATTCATATTTTAATGCTTAGACTGCCTGCTACATAAAATATATATGGAAAAAATAAGCTTTCAGAAACATATAAAATACTGGGTTTTCCTAGTGCTGAATTTATAAGCTAGGGAGACTACAGTGATACAGTAATTCTTAATTTGTACAGCTGTTTTTATCACTCTTAGTACAAAATACCACAAAATAAAACAGACCTAAATCTGTCATAAATCTACTGGTGGTGTCGCACTTCAGATGCATATTTTTAAATGGCTGCATCATTGCTTTAATTCAAAACACAGCCAGCAGGCTCAGCATGACCTGGGAAGTTCTACAAAACACTTGCATATTTATTCGCTTTTGAAAAAGTAGTGAATGTATGTATTTCATCAATGCCCACCGGCCAAAACTGAGGTTTGGTCCCACATTATGTAGGGGTGCTCTACACATAAAAAAACCTACAATCTCTCTCCCCTGATGCCTTACTTGAATTCAAGTGTTGCAGTTATGTAATGTTGCATCTTAATCATTCATGGCTATCCCTGTTGCTGCAGACCACACGAAGACTTCAAAGCAAGTCTCCCTATTCAATTATGTGGGCCCCTGGTTCCATAACATTTTCAAATGTGTTTATCCCTATGAAGCAAGGCAGTGCTGTGACGCAGGCTACAGGTGGAAAACAGGCCTGAAGATATTATTTTCTAAATGTTTATGTTTCAGTTCAATCCCTTATTCAATATTAATTAAGCATACTACTGCCTAAGATGCACTGATCATAAGTCTGATGCTCTTACACATTTAAATACTTTGGAGAGTCTAGACTGAGAGGAGTAGGTAAGATTTCCAAGAAAGAGCGCATTTCCTAGTGTTTGCTCCTTTAAGTCTAGGGACAGACATTTCTTTGCAGACCTTAGTTGTCTTCCATCCCTTTCCCTGTTGGACATTGGTTACTCTTTCTGCATGTTTTTCCTTCAAATAAGAAGTGATTTTCAGTTGTGCAATTTGTAATAATTTTCTGGTCTTGGCTAAAAGTGATGGTTAAAACACACATTTAATGTCACCAGTGTGCGTTTAAGGGTGGTTGATATTACAGAAAAGATGAAAGAATGGAAAGACTGCTGCATTAAAACCCACATAACTTCTGAGCACAACCAATTCACTTGGTTCTGGCCTTTGTACTGTACTTTTCTAGAAGAACAGTTACAAATATCTTTTCTTCAATGATTAGCTCATAGTGTCAAACGAAGTACTCACCTCCATGGCTCCACTCAGGACTATGGAATCACAGAATGGTTGAGGTTATAGAGAACTGTTGAGGGTCATCTTGTCCAACCCCCTCGCTTAAACAGCTTCACCTGGACCCAATTGCCCAGCATCATGTCCAGATGGCTTTTGAGGATCTCCAGGAATGGAGACTCTACCACCTCTCTGATCCACCTGTAGCAGTGCTCAGTCACCCTCACAGTAAAAGAATATTTCCTGATGTTCAGATGGTACCTCCTATGCACTTTCAGATTGTGCTTCTGGCACTGGGGACCACTAAAAAGCCTGACTGTCTTCTCACACCCTCCCTTTGTAGGTATTGATGAGTTCCTCCCTGAGCTTTCTCTTCTTCCGGCTGACAAGTCACAAGTGCTCCAGTTCCTTAAACATCTTGGTGGCTCTTTTGGGGACCCTCTTCAGTAGGCTTGTGTCTCTCTTGTACTGGGCAGCCCAGAACCAGACACAGTACTTCAGGTGTGGTCTCACCAGTGCTGGGTAGAGCAAAAGAATCACCTTCCTCAAACTTTTGCCAACACTCCTCCTAACGTAGACCAGGATACCATTAGCCTTCTTCGAGGCAAGAGTGCACTTCTGGCTCATGTTCAACCTTATGTCCATCAGGAACCCCAGGTCCTTTCTTGAAAAGCTACTTTCTAGGCAAGTGGGCCCTGCATATCCAGTGCATGAGGTTATTCCTCTTCAGGGGCAGGACTTGGTTTCCTTTTACTGAGTATCATAGGGTTCCTCTCAGCCCATTTCTCCAACCTGTCACAGTCCCTCTGGATGGCAGCATGACACTGGTCTATCAGCCACTCCACACTGTTTTGTGTCACCTGAAACACTGCTGAGGGTGCATTCTGTGCCATCATACAGGTCATTAATGAAGATATTAAATAGAACTGGATGTTAAATAGGTTGTGGACCATCATTGACTCTTGAGGTATACTGCTAGTTACTGTCTGCAACCAGAATTAATGCCACTGTTCACAACCCTCCAGGCTCAGCCATTTGGCTTGTTTTAAATCCACCTCCCTGCTTATCCATTCCATACTTCATCAGCTTCTCTACAAGGATCTTATGAGACAGTGCTGGAAGCCTTACTGAAGCCAGGGTAATCTCTTGCCTTGCCCACCTACCTAGTTTTTTCATCATAAAATGCTATCAGGTTTGTCAAGCATGACTTTGTGAATCCATGTCGATGACTCCCAATCATGTCTCTTCTTGTCCAACAGGTTCCTGGAAATGGTTCCCAGAATTAGTTGCTTCATCACCTTTCCAAGGATTGAGGTGAGGCTGATGGGCCTGTAATTCCCTGGGTTCTCCTTCTTGCCTGGTTTGAAGACAGGAATTATATTTGGTTTCCTCCAATCTCAGATAACTTTTCCAAATATGCCATTAATTTTCAGAGTTAATGGCCTTTCACTGACATTAAGCCAGATCCCTCAGAACTTGTGGGTGCATCCTATCAGTGTCCATGCATATCCAGTTTGTTGGATTGAAGTAGCATGAACCATGACTATACATGACTATAAGAGACCTTATTAAGGGACAGTAGTCTAAAAAAATTACTTGCCGTTCTCAGAGAAATGTTAATTTCCACTTTAAAAGGGTATGCCCTCATAACCCATGTAATGAACAGAAGACACCTGCTGGACATGAGGAGGTTTTGTAACATTACCAACAGTTTCCATTTTCTCCATCTAGGGTAGCATGGGTTTGAACAACAAAAGATTAACAGGACAGTTAAGGAGAGTGGAGAGAAAAGGAAAGTTAGAATGAATAAGCAACAAAAATCAGAAAAGGGAAAGAAAATAAAGAAAAGCAAGTAGAAAAAAGCCTCAAACCATACAAAAAACATAACAAGCTTTCCTTCCACTCTTCCTAGAAAGAGAGGAATCCTGCTTCTGTTCCAGGTGAAACAATATTACCTTGACAGTAGGACTAATAAGAACAGTGCAAGGATAAGTCAGAGAGAAAGAAAGAGTCCACTGGGAGCACACAGATCAGTAGTGATGGTGTTCACCTGCATGTGACACACATCTCCATACAGGCCCCTATGGTAGGATCCTTTTCAACTGGAGCAAAGGTCACATCACAAAAGAAGTTCTGAGATACCACTAAGAGTTAAGTGCACGTTCCATTAAATAGGAAACACTTCCTTCTGCCAATGATATAGTAAAGATAATACAGCATGTCACCTCTGGGCAGCTTCAGGCTATTGATTTGGTGTCCATGTTAGGGCAGTTGTTGTCTTTGCAATTTGACATTGACCAAGCTGCCTCTGAGACGTGCACAAGCTACCACTCCTATCCTCCAGCTTCTCCTTCACACTCTGGGAAACTGTTGTGGAACAGAGTTATGATCCAGCATTTGCTCATTAGATCACTATCAGAAACATGCATCTTGAATACACTGAAAGAGATCAAAACCTGTTACTAGCTTCGGGCGAAGGGCCTGAGATAGCAGACACAAGGGAAGGTCAGATGGAGAATGCAGACAAACAGTACTCCTCCTGCTAATTGTCATTCTAACGGCACTGGTATATCCAAAGCCAAACTTCAGAGTCTGGTACCATTTTAGCTCAGTGTAAGTAGGAGGCCCAACAGACAGTACTTGCCATTATCTCTCAAAACTTGAATTTTCATGGGGCCATTGTCCCCTTTGCACCATCAGCAGCTCCTGCCAGTGGAAGACCACAGCTGGGATGGAAGACGGAATGGGACTGGTATCCTGGGTAATGATCAGGAATGATGTTGACATCAGTGGGGAGGGAAGAACTCCTGCTTTCACTCTTTCACTATGAGTACAATGTTCATGAAAAATTCTTAGCAGAAAATGCAGCAGATTTCTTTCTTTTGTATGTTTCTTACTAGTGGGATTCCTTAAAGCTGAGCACAGCCAACGTGCCTCAGTCCTGCTATACCAGCTATCTTAGCATATTTAAGTGCTCCTCATTTTAGCAGATAAGCAGTACCACGTCCCATTTAGCACATACAGCACTTTATAGAGCAGAGAACTGTAGAAATCCTTTTCCCTTAGGTTTTTCTACATGCTCATTGCAGTGATATGCATCGGACCAATTAAAGCAAAACAGATTTAGTTAATTAACTCTAAGGGACTGAGTGGTTCCCTGACTGGAAGTCGTAAGAAATGCTTTTGATATTATGAGTACCATTGATTAACTCTCAGACACTGGACAATCACTTCATCTTTCTATGCTTCATTTTTCCCTGGTGCAAAAATGTAGAGAAATAAAATTTGTTTTCTTTGGTGAAGTACTTTTGAGAGCTGTGAATGAAAAGGGTTATGCATCATCAATGAATCATCAAAAAGGCCACATGGAAGATTTATGGAAATAGCACTGTCCTCACTGTGCTTCTGAAAACCTGAGCCACAACCAAGTAAAGTAACAAAGGGCCAAAACCTAAATGAGAGGCAGCACTGGGAACAGGATAAAATTTTAGGGTTTCCTAACACCTTGACAGCCACTTATTCCTTCAGACCAGGCTGGCAAGATGGCATCTTTCCCTCATTTCTGCCTGTGGCACCCAATTCTCACCCATCCAGCTACCAGACAGTATGTCTTCCCTTCTGCATTGTTTGTTTTTTTGCCTGGTCATCCTCCTTCTCAGAAAATTGATACATGCAAACACTTCCAATACCTGACAACTCCTGCAAACTTCTATTTCTGGTTGCAGAAATATTCCTGTTCACTGGGCCAAATTCACTGTACAACAAATATATGATTACACACATCCTTCTGGGTATTTTTTCAGCCTTACACTCAGATTGTAAATACGGATGAGATTTTGCCAAAAGCTTTGCCTTGGGAAAAAAATTGGCACTAGCATGTTTTCTTTCATCCTATTCATAATACTGTATCATTACTTAGTTTTATCTTATCCTTTCATTAACTCCACATAGTTGCAAGTCCCAAAGCTAACATACAGGTTCCACTGTACATTAACAAGGGGAAAGCAAATAATTTCCACCTGCTAATTGATTTGATTATCTCAGCATATTTTTGTAACTGAGGAATGGAACTGGACAGAACTGAATTTCCTCTGATTATTTCAGTATTTGAATAAATACCCTTAAGAAAAAATTGTTCTTTGGAGTTGCTGGTCAATATTCCTACTTTTGGCAATGAGGGAGTGAGTTTATGGTAGCTAAAGAGGTCACTTTGTTCTTTCTGTTCTATAAGTGATTCAGATAAATGTACTGCACAGAAATTTGTCCATGTCAACTAAACATTCTGTTCTGAAGAAAGTTTAAAATCAGATTTCATTGTAAAAGAAGGCTGAGGCAAAAATGTCACATGAACTTTTGCTACCTCTCATTTTGACTTCCTTATGGTAAAGAAAACTACATTATGGTAAAAGAGAAAATAACAAGGCCTGTTATGGAACCTGGAGGCTGGGTACTGTGACTGGATGTGTGCCTCAGCTTTCCCCCACAGGCAGCAGGGGAAGGACAGAGCAGCCAACAGCAAATAACAGCAAGCCTGCCGAGGAAGTCAATGGCTTTGACTGTGTTTTGGACACAGTTTATTCTCAAATTCGAGTCAAACTCCAAATCCCATTATTCCTCTACCAGATCTTGTTTTTCTCCACTGCTTCAGGATGCTTATAAAGCTATGGGAATTGATGTGTTTGGTTCTACTCTTCCATGAGATTCTGACTTGTATGTGAGCTTGTAGCTCACATACAGCCAAACAGAGACTTCAGTTCAATGTATCTGATATTGCTGCCTTTGCAATTAAAAGGAAAGAAAGGGTGTTTTCTAGGAATTCAGCATCAGGGAGTGAAGACACTGTGTCAATCATTCTTACAATACAGAAGGAAAAAACAGAAATGCTGTTTTCCTCTACTGTTCCTACTCATTATGAATGCCTAAAATTTATTATTGCTTCACTGCAAAAGTGACTCTTGCTTTACATCATTAAAAGTCAGAGGAGTTGTAGAATTGGAGGAACATAAGGAATATTGAGGGCTGAAATTAGATCTATCTCTTCTTGCATTTAATATCATCTAAAACATTAAATGCTCCAAAGTAATCAGACATTACAGTTGCGTAAAACAGTTCTTAGTGAAGTAAGAAATGAGCTCTTTCATATAGGTGAAAAATCTCTTGTTAACAACCACAAATCTTAAATCACAGAGTAATTAGAGTCTGTGTTATGGGTAGACAGCATAAACTTCCTCCCACATCGCTTCCTCTCTCAGTACTATGTTTCAATCCCACCTACAGGAGGTGGAAAGGGAAATTTCTGACTTCTAGTCTTCAAGTTTTCCTTCCTTTGTTATGCTTAGTAAGGAGGCCACCAACTGTGGTACTATTTTTTCCTAAACTGGAATTTTAACTGAAAACAGCTGTTGTTAGAGAATGAATACTACAGAGGTTCGTAATGTATGGCTTTGACAGAAAAGCAAAGACCAACAGGCAAACTGACAGAAAAAATACAAATTTATCAGACACCACTAATGGTACCAGTGGCATCGCTATCTCATTTCAAAGTCAAATCAGTGACCTAAGAGTAAAAGACAGTTCTGCCCCACTGCCATCATCAGAAGAGCAAACAACAACTGCATTTACCTGTAGATCAGGACTTCATCATCTGAGCAGTTATACTGCAGCTGATACATTTTCACCCGAGGGGCCGACTTGCTCACTGTCCACTTGACCAAAGCTGAGGTAGTGGTCACGTCTGACACCAGAACAGCCCTTTCTGGTGGGCCTTTTGTTTCCCCGCGATTCGACTTGGTGGAGCTGGTGATGTCTGAGAGCCTTGATTTTGGTGGAGCTGATCGGCCCGTGCCATTGCTGAGATGGGGGAGCTGAACAATTGAGAGTTCAATTGTTGCAGTGGACTCTCCAGCAGCATTGGCTGCTATGCATGTGAAAGTTCCATAGTCCTTGGAGGTGGTGATGAGTATATCTAAGGTGCCATTGTCATAGACAGCTGTCCTCGAAGAGTTTCCGATGAGACGGTCATCGGGGGCCACCCAGTGAATGATGGGAGTGGGATCCCCAATGGCTTTGCATTTCAGTGTGGCAGTCTGCCCTTCTAAAACCAGCAGCTTGTGAGTATGTTGTGTAATAAGAGGAGGCTCACAAACAAATTCTTCTTCCCGTACGTACCAAAAGTACCGTCCCTTTAGACCTGGTGGAGAAGCACAGGTTTCCATATCATCATCTCTGTCAAGTCGCCTTAACCACAGTAGCTCACAGTTGCAATGCAGTGGATTACCCCCAAAGCTCAGAGACAAAGGTGGAGAAAATGGGGTAACAGCTAATGGGATTACTTGAGATCTGGCAAATATAGGGTCAGGGGGAAGTTTTTGAAGTCTATTGGATGTTAGATCCAATCTAGCCAATTTCTGAAGATCTGCAAACGTACCCTCTGTTATATAATCTATCAGGTTGTGGTCTAAACTGAGCTGGTGCAAGTTTATCATCTTTCTTATAGATTCCCAGGGAATGCTTCGGAGGTTATTATAGGACAGGTCTAAGTCTTCCAATGTCAGCAAAAAATCCTCAAAGGCTTCATCAGAAATGCTGCTTAGCTGGTTGTTGTTTAAAATCAAATGCTGAAGGTTAATTAAGCCTCTCAAAATATCCTCTCCAATGTCAGGCAGCCTGTTGCTGTCCAGATGTAAAGACCGAAGGCTCTCCAAGTCAGTGAAAGAATAGGGCTGTATGTAACTGATGGTGTTTCTAGACAAAGTAAGGTCAACAAGTCCAGACATATTGGCAAAATCTTGTCGACTGATATTAATGATAAAGTTGCCCCCAAGACGGAGTTCAACAGTCCTTCGATCTATGTCCAGCGGTACAAAAAGGAGACCCTTGGAGGGACACAAAGTCCCCAGAGACTCAGACAGGTTCTGACAAACACAATATTTGGGACAAGCATTGACTGTAACAGCCATTCCAAACACCAGGATGCTGCAGAGCAATTTTTCCATTGTAAATCACGCAACAGGACCTGCAAGAAACAAAAAGAGTTACAAGAGTTACAAGGCAGCTGTAATGATATAAATAAGTTTCCTCTTATTTTTTGCCTGACATCTACCTCTGGAGAGACTCTGTAGTGCCTCCTCTCAGGACTCAGGAGTCACATCTAAAGTACTCCAAGATGGGAAGGTTAAGTGTTATAGGAACATGTTTCTCCAGATAAAGTACTTATTTCTAAAAAAAAAAAAAAAAAAAAAAAAAAAGTGAGTTTGGTTCCAACTCTGAACAGGATAGGAATTTAGGAATTGTTAGTACTTATGCCTGGAAACAAGGTCTTGTGACTGCCTATTTTCTAGTTAAAGTATTATAATTTGTATTGACTGGCTGGTAGTGGACAAATCCCACCATCAGATTGCATGGCTTACTAAAAATCCTGAAAGATTTCCTTTGGAATAGTGTCAGCTACTTTGGGAGTAGAAGCTAGAAGCAGTGTATAATTACTTACTGCTGCATAATAATGTGGAATTAGTTTTAGGATTGAAGCAGCTGATTTTATGGATAAAAGTAACTGTGCATTTACCCTTCAGTAATGACCATGTAATTTTCTGTCCAGTTCTGGGGTGAGCCACTCACCCACCTATAATAAAATTAATGATACAGTATAGGAAACAGAAATCACTTGAGTAATTGTCACCTGGATTCACCCTGTGCTCAGCCAACCTATGGAAAGGATGACAGCATCAAGCTCCAAAGAGGATGGATCCAGGAGAAACCTGTGATACCTTAGTCTCCTGGTAAGCTTTTTGACAACCTCATACTCTCAGACTGCAATCCCTTCGGTTGTAGTGACAGCTAAGCTCTTGCCTGCCTCCACAGCCTTCCCTTGCATCCTGCCCATTACTCTTTGCACCATTAGCTCCCTCCTTTTTTCAGCTCTCACAGGCTTTTCCAGCTTGAACTGTATGGTATGTGTCTGAAGAATAAACTAAACATTAACAGGCTGTCTCAGAGGACCAGTTGTAGCTGGGAAAAGTTGCAGGCCTACTTCAGGTTTGGGAGTATCTACTTACACAGGTTTGTTGACATTCTTACCACATGTGCAGGACATATATAAACTTGCTTTCTTTCCATCTCTCCCTCTCACAGACCCTGCTATCAAGCAAGGCTGAGGAATGGGTAGATCCATCATTTCTAATCCTCATTCTCCTTCTGAGGAAAGGGGCAGGTAGGCAAATAGCTGTATTTTTGTAAGGGATCCCCCAGGCCCCTTTGCTGAGGTGGTGTGTTCTAGTCTCCAAGACACAGGTGAGGACCTGTGGCAACAGCTACAGGCACAGTTCAGCTTGTAATTTTCACCATAGCCATTTTGCTTCTTTTTAACCTACATCCACCGTATAAACTTGGATCACTGTCTTGGTCTTTAGTGTATGCTATAACTCTTCTCAATCATGTGTGCTCATAGGCGTAGCAGGTTTTTGTCACTCGTGTTGCAAGAGAAGTCATGGCACAATAAGAGATAAGACACCATGATGTTAATCGATTGCTCCTGTAGTGCCTAATCAGTGTATGACAGTCACCAGTGCCTAAACTGGTTTTATAATTGCTGTACATGATAGTATAATACACAGAGTCTCACAACAATTCCATTAATTAGTACTATGAGGCCACTCAAACTCTTATGACACAAGAAATACACTTGCCAAAAAAGCTACATCACAATTATTTGCGCTTCATCACACAACTGAAATTACAGTTATGCAGACATTTTATAATAATTAAAAGAAATTACAAAAATTTAGTAAACTCCCAGTAATACATTCCAAATACGAAATAAAACCTATCATGTGGGTAATTTTTTAAAAAACTCTTTGAACAGGTCTTGCTCTACCTTCTTGTGAAAGGAATGAAAACTGGAGTCCTATGTTTGGGACTCTGTCCAGGGTTCCCAATTTCTCCCCTGGGTAAGATGTTTTGGTATCTACTCTCTAGAATATGTGAGATGAGTCAGAAAAAGGGGCTGTAGAAATACAAGATGCTATAAGTGCTGAACTATGTATAGTATGTTCTTTACGGCAAGGTTTTCTGCATGGTGTGATCATAGTAATTATATAGTGCTATTACTATTTCATGGGGAGGAAGCAACTGAAGCATCTGTGTTTGCTGAACTTTACAAACAAGATGAAAGCAAGACACTTTTACACTTTTAGAAAGGATGGCTTGAGAAGAGTAATCTTACCTTCCATAGTAAATAAAAGGCTACCGAACAAAATGTTAGGAGATTAGCAAGTGTGTTATTGATGCAAATCTGTGGCATACTTAGTAAAGAACTATAAATAACCCTTACATTATTATCAATTGGTAGTTTGCTAACAGGCAATTGGCTTTTTCAGTCTTAATTATAATTGTGTTCTGCAGCTTTAATTTAGTGTATTACCCTACCAGCTGAAATGATAAACAAAAAGCAGTTTAAAAGGGGGAGAAATAGATACAGTTAATTAGTAATAAGCCCTTTCATAGCTTCTCCCTCATCTACATTCCCACCCTCTGAATATCTATTCAAAAATGTGAATGCACACTTACGACAGCAGTGTCTCCTTTAAGTGTCTCAATTCTCTAACCACATTTTTTCCGGATGCTGTTAAATATCACAGTGCTTTGGGGAGACAGTTGACTCTAAGCATCAGAGTGAAATACAGTTATGAAAAAAAAAATGAGGGGAGGAGCAGAAGTTAATTACATAAAGTAGGGAGTGAAGCACTGAGAGAAGGATGTGAAGCAGGAGGCCTAAATGGCAAAGTAAACCCTGATGGGGAAACCATCTGTGGATGACTTGAAAGTGCATCGTCTGCCCGAGTGTGCTTGCACGTGTGCATGAAAAAGACACAGAAAGTGCAGCATGTGCTTTTACCAGCAAGAGGACAAATCAGTAACAGCATTATTGAGATGGAAATATCATGGCCACTGTCATTCCAGTTATTGCATGCATTTGAAAGTCTTGATGTAAATACTGCTTGTTTGCAGAGGAAATTTCTAGCCATTGTGATCTTTTGTTAGTGCTGTTATTTCAGCTGTCTGAGCCTTGGGCTTCTCTGCAATGTAAACGTTGAAGTGAACAGTTCATGACAAAACAAAGAAGGTACAATCCCAAGGGCCTATTTATAGGACATTGGAGAGAACAGAATTGCACAGAGCTCCTTAAGGAGAACATCTGGGGTTTCCATAGGATGCATGATTTTCCTTTTTCTCTCCAGCCAAAACATGTGGGCCAAAGAAGAGATAGAGAGTCATAGAATAACAGAATTGCAGAATGGTTTGGGTTGAAAGGTACCTTAAAGATCATTTAGTTCCAACCTTCCTGACACAGCAGGATCAACTTTCACTAGACCGGGTGCCTCAGAGTCCCATCCAGCCTTGCCTTGAACACTTCCAGGGATGATTTGAGGGAACACTGCATTTCCTGAGTGTGCACAATTATAGTAATATCTTTTAAAATCTAGACCCTCCCACAAAGTCAAGGTAATTGCTAGTTGTCAAGGGGATGGATGTATAATAAAAACTGGTTTTATTTCAGTTCTGGTAATTTTCATATAAGACAGAAAATAAAGTGTCAAGGTAAGGGTCTGTTTTTGCTGACCAGTTTTCTCGCCTTGTTCCCAAAATCTCTTGTGAGCTGCAATATCAAGAATTTTATGGGCTGCTAATGGCAGCCTTGTGATAAGCTCACCATTCTGATTTACATTTTAAAGATATCTATCAGCCTGAAAAAAGCATATTTCTCACAGCAAGTCAGTGAATCTGGAAGAGTTCCTGTCTCAGTGCAAGATGAAAAATAGCCCCTTTCGTCCTCTTAGAACATGGATTGGTATGAATTAATATGTGCAAGAGCTGTAAACCTTGGTGTTTTGTATTCAAATTTTTCCTCACAGAGATACAAATTCTGGGATTTGGCATCTCATTTGAGCAACGTCTCCAAGGCATTTTTTAATTCTATACTCATTGAACTTTGCATATAAATTCTAATAACCTTTGCCTACCACAGCACCAAGTACCAGGTAACTGTCAGAAAAATAAGCTGCAGCATACAGACTGGGGGAAAAAGAGACCAAAAAAAACACCAGTGGAGAGGTGGATGGGTAGTGGCTCCATCTCCAAGTGTCCTGGGACACAGTTTCCAGGGACCGTATGGGTGAGCTAATACACCTTTCTTCATTTTTTTTAAGTACTGTGGAGGAATTGAATTTTCTATTCTGGGAGCTGCCATTTTCCTTGTTCTTCATGTACTCATCTTTCTTTTTTAAGAGAACTTATGTGACAAGGAAATCTAACCCATAGATGCAGAGCTTGACCACCCCAGAAGTAGTCCTACTTTGGTAGTATTCAGAAAGAGCTAGGCTGAAGAGATGGATATGTCTACATGAGGATTTTAATTTTTCATAGTGGCTTTGATCCAGGAGAAACATAATATATTTGCAGCTTCTCTGCCGAAGATATGGACCCCTGGATGCTGGACAGTATGCGTGTCTAGTGGCCTTAGAGTGCTAATGTAACGGAACACACTTACATCCTGGGTCCTAGGAAATGCAGCAAGAGATGTTAAGTCCATAGGAAACCAGGTGTAGGTCTGTTGGATACCACCTTGCTTCTACTAGCACTTTGATGAAATGAAGACACCATTATAAGCCATTAGAGGTGTTAAGAAATGTGCAAAATTAGCCAGGCTTTTGAGATTCATTTTGTAAGAAAATAAAACTTAGTGAACACATTCTGTGTACTT
Source organism: Anabacerthia variegaticeps (assembly GCA_035583185.1). Classification (NCBI taxonomy): domain Eukaryota; kingdom Metazoa; phylum Chordata; class Aves; order Passeriformes; family Furnariidae; genus Anabacerthia; species Anabacerthia variegaticeps. The sequence goes on along the minus strand of JAWWEW010000112.1, from coordinate 28,576,538 downwards.
CTGAGCATCTGCCTGTCTGGCACTTCCCTACAATATATTTGGGACATTTTCATCACTTCAGATAAAATCTGAAGTGCAGAAAGCTCAGAAATATTTACTACTCACGCTTTTCAAGAATATAGACTATAGTAAGTTTCATGAAAGCAGAGGAGAGAGACTTCATTCGCTTTGTTAGACTTCTGCAAAGGAAATCACGCATTGTGAGTCCACCTCTTGTTGGGCATCAGAGTATCTCCATGGAAGACAGACATTATTAATATCCTGCCTACTGAAAAGACTTTAACCTGAGTTCAGCCTTTTTAGACAAGAGGAAGTCCACTCTGCTGTTAAGATGCTCTGAGCTGTACAGTGTCTAATAAGCAGTAAACTCATTCTGCAGTCTTAACATAATTCAGGACTAGGTCAGACAGGGACACACATCCTGTGGAAGCCAGACTTTCTTCTAGTTTCCACCCAAAGGGTATAGGTGTCACTATCTCATTATAACTAATCTCTAGACCTTGTCTGATCTGGCATCATGCCACTTGAAGCTTGGACTGAAAAGCCTTCATGCACACACAAAGAACAGAGCAAAAGAAACACGGACTTGAAATTACACTTAGCCTAAATTTCTTGTGCTGCAGAAGATGGAAATTTTTATTCTAGAATGATGTTTACCTTCAATGTCAAGGTCAGTTTCACTTGTATCTGTCTTGAAGTTTATGGTTCAATTTTTAATTGCTGAGTGCTGATTGTAGTAACTAAATTAATTTGGTCTGTAGCATGAATCCAATAGGCATGCTTGATTTACTCATTTATTGTGCTACTTTAGGTAAATACCTACACGAAACACATAATTTCCAAGGGAAAACATTGCATCTCAGAACCACTAGAAACAAGTATTTTGAATGCTTCATTTAATACCTTTCCTGAAGTGGTCTCACGAAATCTCAACAATCTCACAAATAGGTTTTGTCAACACAGACTGATATTTATCAGCGTGTAAAACTATTGGCAAAATAGGCAAAAATATCTAGCTCTAGCCAGAACTTGTGAATGATATATTATAACCTTGTAATCATAGTCAGATTTCTGTTGACTAGTGGGATTTTACCTGTGGAAATAGCTGTACTGGAATTATTTTACCGTCATTGACTGGAGGGCACAGGCTTTATCTGCCTGATTTATTGGGACAACAAAGTGATTTTTGATAATGCCCAAAATTTAAGTGTGCTGACAGTTACTTGTAAGCATACAAATAAGAGAAAGACACCATTTAGAAAATCCAGGTGTAGATGATTGGTAAACAGACACACTTAGCTAACAGTACTTGATATATGTTATCTGTATTTACTTCAGCTTCATGCAATGGCACTTTTCTTCAGGTACCAGACATTGTCCCTGAATGGCCTGATCCACTGTTGAGATGCTCCAGGCAGGGAGCAAAAGAAGTCCCAGAGCAGCTGAGCAGTTACCTGGTGGCTCCCAGCCAGCGGAAGAAACAATCTGTTGTCCCAGGCTTGGGGGTGTGTTGCATCAGTAACAGGTCTATCTGATCTGTTTCCTAGAGCTTTTCATTGCAGGCACACCTGTGGAAGATGGTGATTTCCCAATGAGAGGGACACAGGAAACGCAGAACAGCATTTTCAACAGCACTAAATCTAAACGGCTTGGGCTGGTTTGTTGGTCCCCTCCAAACCATCTGGAGGTCCATTAATTTTTGTTTGTTCATTTACTGGTCATCAAAATTTACCTTTTCTTCCTGTTTTTATGCTGTGTGCCAGTCTCCATCAGACTTTATCCACAAAATCATGAGTCAGTTAAGCTGAGCCCTTTGCTATTTTTAGCCATTCAGTTCATTTATTTATCTGGTTCTTTACAGCAATCCCACATTTTGCTTTATCAGCACAGTGGAGATGTTACCAGTTATTCTCTCTCTTACTCATTTGGGGAATTCATAGGGAAGCTGCAAAGGTAGTAAGGAGCAGCTGTCTCAGAGATATCGCCTATGGCATGAAACATAAGTGTCTATCAACAGAACCTATTGCTTTCTGCAAATACAACTGAAGGCCTGTTCACATGATCTGAATCAAAATTGCCCTTGGCTCTGAGCCATAACAGAAAATCCCCAGGTAACTCTTAATCTCTAGCTTACTTTAATACTTGCAAGAGTTTTTATATATTCTTATTTCTTTCTACATCAAAGGAAAAGGGAGATAGCTAAAACCAGGATTCTCTTCTTTGTCTGGGCTCGCTACCTTTTTTCTTTTTATTTCCTTTTGTGTGTGTGTGTTTTTGTGGGTTTTTTTGTTTGTTTGTTTTTGGTTTTTGGGGGTTTTTGTTACTGATAACTTAGCTCTAGAGACAAACTCTGTCCAATATTCCTTAGGAAATATTCTTTGTTTGAAATGCAGACAGCAATTTCCCCTTTACGTACAGCCCACATGCAAAGAGGCACTAGTAGGAAAACAGAGGCATACATCCCGAAAGATCGTTTTCTGATTTTTCTCATAAATTTAATTGGGCACACAAAGTGACATGCAAAGATTTGGAGATCCTTTGAAACACAAGCAAGGCAAATTTGAAGTACACAATTAAAAAAAAAAAAAAAAATTAAAAAAAAAACCAAAAAACACTTTTGCTGAATGCCCCAAATTGCTATTCCTAAGGATATTAGCAGGGGCATTTGGTAGCAAAGGCCCTCCTTACAGGGAATACAACCCCAATATGGCTTCTCATTGTGCTCATGGTACAGTAAGAAATTAGCAGAGTTCTGAGAAGGAAATGTGAGAGCCCTGCTATGCCACTGCATGACAGAACACATGGTCTCCACAGCCTCTGGGATCTTTTATCAGCCTGGTAAACTTGTTACTGTACTTTCTTGCTTTTCACTTAGTTTGGATGGGACTAGATGTGTCTGTTAAATTCTTCTTTCTAGTAACTCTCACTTTTTGATTCACGTACAGGAGGATAATTCACTGTTTCTCTGAAGAACCTAAAACGTCCACTATTTCTATCACATGAACAGCAGCTTCTCAGAGTTGTAGACTTTGTTGCATCTGGTTATGTAGTTACCTATTTCCAAACTGCTGCGTCACTGGATGGGAAAGAGAAAGGAGGTATGGAGTTTTGGTAGCAATACCTGTTCTTTCATATCAGATCCTTGATGCACTTTAAAAAAGAGACAACTTCCACCTCACTTTTACAGGTGAGTAAGAAGATGCACAATCTGCCTCAAACATCTTTTCCCAAGATTATTCACCAAGTCCCTCATTGAAAACTCAACTCTCACAATTCTCTTATTTTCTCTTTGCACAGTGATTTTTGCATGTGTAAGGCATGCCACTCTACATTTTTTTTAATACAAATATAGTGTCATGGACAGTGTTTGCATAATTACATTGAAAGGAGAGACTGTGGTGCTTGCATCTCTGGGGAAGAAATCTGGTCTTAAGCTGAATGTTAACTCCTGGATTATTTCAACGCTGTCTTGCTGTGTAAGTAGTTTTGGATGAATTTCACTTAACTTCTCTTTCTCCTCTGTAAGATAAGTATTGACTTCTGTTAATCAGTTCTTCGCAAGGTATCTGGAGACTGTGCGTGTATGTAAAAACAGTTTATGCTGCAGTCTGTTGTCATGGCACAGGAAGGGAGATCAGTGGCAATACACAGTTTGTACAGCCTTTTCCATAGCTCAGTCATTTGTTCTTTATTATCCCAAGACTGACAGTCAACAGATGTCCAAGGCAGTGGATGGCTGTGTATGGCTGAAGTGACTAAAGTCCCCAGTGCCCCATTTGCTGCCCTGAGTATCTGCAGCACAGAAGCCCTTGAAGGATACTTTGCCCACTTTCCTTACATCTCACACTCTTCTTCAGTGTCTTAATCATAGCTTAGAGTCCCACCTTTCACCAGTAATAAGTTCATATATAGTGGAGTACATTTCTAAATCTCCTGACTGTAAAGGAACCTTGACTAGTACACATGAGTGCACAGGGAAACAGCACCAGGACAGCAAATGGAAAGTAAACAAAAAGCACTCCTAGTCTATTACTTTATAAATAACAACCCTACAAGTGTATCATGACATTACAGTCACACTAATGAGGCTGAAGGCTGCCACCCTTTCCAAAAGGGCAACAGAGCTGGTGAAGGGTCTGGGGCAAAAATGTTATGAAGAACAGCTGAGGGAGAGAGGGTTGTTTAGCCTGGAGAAAATGAGGCTTGGAGAACCTTATTGCTTTCTACAACTACCTGAAAGAAGGTAGCAGTGAGGTCAGAGTTGGTCTCGTCTCTCAAGTATCAAGCAGTAGAACAAGAGGAAATGGGCTCAAGTTGTTTTAGAGGAGGTTTAGATTGGATGTAAGAAAAATCTCTTCACCAAAAGGGTTATCAAGTGCTGGAGCAGGCTGCCCAGGGAAGTGGTTGAGTCACCATCCCTGGAGGTATTTAAAAGACATGTAGATGTGTCACTTAGGAATGGACTCAGCAGCGCTCAGTTAATAGCTGGACTCAGCGATCTTAAAGGCCTTTTGCAACCTCAACTATTCTACGATTCCATGAATGTGCTATTTGATAGAATCATAGAATGGTTTGGGTTGGAAGGGACCTTAAAGATCATCTAGTTCCCACACTCCTGTAATGGGCAGGGACACCTTCCACTAGACCAGGATGCTCAGGGCCCCATCCAGCCTGGCCTTGAATGCTACCAGAGTTGAGGCATCCACAGTTTCTCTGGGCAATCTGTTCCAGTGCCTCACCACTCTCACAGTAAAGAACTTTTTCCTAACATCTAATCTAAACTTACTGTTTTTCAGCTTGAAGCCATTCTACCTTGTCCTATCACCACAGTTCCTGATAAAGAATCCCTCTCCAGCTTCCCCATAGTGCCCCTTCAGACACTGGAAAGATGCTACAAGGTCTCCACACAACGTTCTTTTCTCCAGGCTGAAAAAAAAAAAACCAACTTTCTCAGCCTGCCTTCATAGAGAAGGTGCTCTAATCCCCTTATCAATTTTGTGGCCTTCCCCTGGACTTGCTCCAACACTTCCACGTCCTTCTTATACTGGGAGCATTAGATCATTATTCTAGGTGGGGTCACACAAGAGTAGAGTAGAGGGGGAAGACCACCTTTCTCAACCTGCTGGCCACACTGCTTTTGATATGGCCCAGGATATGATTGCCTTTATGGGCTGCGAGCTCACACTGAGCTTCCCATCAAGCTCCATCTGGTCTGCAGAGATAGTGTTCCAGGAAAGATGGAAAGTCTTCCAGGTTAGTTTAAAAGAAGGGAAGTGGAAGGCAAGATGAGGAAATTTGATTTTCTGCTACACTTGCTATGTTTATTTACGAGGAAACAAAAGTTTTCAATCCCCAGGGCTCTCCACGTAGCACCTTTCACTGGCACTAAGTCAGCAAAAAAAGAACAAGTCTCTTAAAATTAAAATGAAGCGAAAACATGTGATAAAATAAAATATATAAGACCTCAATATTTCAAATATATATTCTGCTTCACTTCACAGTTTCTGCTAACCAAATATGCACAGAATGACAGTCTTATCAGATAAGAGCAGCCAGCTGCTATACACTGCATTTAAATTTATATTGCAAACAACAGGCTCCATTACCCAAGGATTTTCTTGTTGCATTCCTAATACTGTCTTTCTGCATGCTTTATTGTTCCTCATTTCCTTACATACTCTTTGCTTTCCAGTGTGTACCAGCATATCCTGATATTTGTTTCACGTATTTTTGGCTTTTTTTACTTAATCTGTCTCTGACTAGTTTTCCCCTGTTTATGCCTCTAAACGCTTCCTGTTTCTCAAATACCATCTCTAAAGCTGCTGTCTCATACACTCTTTGCTGTTTTTTTGTGCTTTCTGCTGCACCCCACCCCCGCTCCTTCAGTCCCTAATCATTTGATCACTGCAGTTCTTTGATGTGTGAGGCTTCCAGTTAAGGCCCAATTTAATTATGTTTTTCAGAAGACTGACCTCTGTGGTCCCAATTTGTTCAAGACATTTCCGTCATTGATCCAGGGCCAGATCTCTTTACTGCCTGTTCTAAGCTGGATTCCTGATATTAGAAGCACCCATGTATTAGCACTTAAGGTCAGTTTGCATATATCAGCAGTTAATTGCACTGATTTATTTGTAGTAGATACAACACACTTCCCTGCTCTTAGGTCTAGAAGCATTAACACAAAATCAAGGGGAAAGAATTAGAGGCATTCTCATACTACAGCAGATGTACTTGCTTCACTAATCATAAGCATTCTCAAAGAATAGATTGCATTTTTCAGTAAATTGCAACAAATCCTAGAGGTCTGTTATATTTATATCGATTTTCTTGGGCTATTACAAAAGCAACAACTGACGCTATTGGACTTTGCCTTCTTAAATTCTCTGCCTATCATCCACTGTTCAGGAAATAATTAGAAAGATGGTTCAAATTTTGATGTGGGAAGTCAGATCTATGCTTTCAAGAAAGAACAAGAGTCCTGTAGAACAATTACAAAGGAAAACACACTGTCTTGATGATACCCAAAGTGGGTAAAAGCTATCTCTGTTTATAAAATACCAGTCTGACATTCATGAAAAACTGCCCTATATTAGCAAACAAACATCTGTGTTCTTCAACAGAGCAGTACAAGCTTCCTATCTACAGCAAAAAGTGTCAAGGAAATCCAAAATACGGTTTTTTTTATCCCAGGGAGGGAAAACTGCAATATTTCAGTCAGGAAAAGTGGGGAAAATGTCCACGATGATTTCTACTGTTGATTGCTTTCATAGGACCTGCAGTTAGTGAAGGATGCGGAGCTCAGTGACAACAACACAGTAAAGGCTCTGGGCCACTGAGCTGCATGTGCTCAGCAAGCATGAGGTGTGGCAAAGGTCTCTCTGAATTAGACTGAGCTAATTAAATACAGCTCTGTGCTTGACAGGATCTACAGATGCCTCAATCCACTTTGTCCAGTTCTACCCAAGGATGATGTCACATCTAAGTAGACCAGCATGAACACGTTACCCTTGCCTGCTGCCAAAAGCTACCAGCCTCAATAAGATCAACACAAATGTTACACTTGACCTGACTGAGAAGTATCAAGGCAAGTGAGCCTCTGGATAAAACCAGAGCTGTTTCAGGACCACAGCATTCATTCCCCAAAGCAGGAGGCTCAAACTGGGATGGCATATCTGCTACTGTGAGAGAAAGGGGGCTGGACTTCTGGAGTGAAGTGCTGGCCTTTTAATGTGAGAACTGCCAAAAGACTAGAGTTATCCTGACAGTTCCTAATTCGTTGCCATGATCATCTCAAGATATTGCCTTTCATGTTGATGGAAGATTTTTTTCTTCACATGCATTTTTCAGCTTAAATATAGAATAAAAGTACTGTCCCTTCCCTTATGCTACCTGTATACTTATAACTATGTGGTGTGCGAAAGCAGAAATTGTTCTCAGGAGATGGATGTTTACATAAAAGAGGAGATTAAAATAAGCAGATAATCATAATCCAGAAATAAATAAAAAATGACGCTTGGATTATCACAGTTCTCTGTGATTTTCCCACATATATCTAAATGACTCAAGAAGCACATCTCCTACTGCAACCAAGAAAATCAGAGTAACACCTTGCAGTCTTAGAAATATTTTGTAACACCCCAATCCAACATGGATTCCTGATGAAATTTATCTGCTGAATACATACACAACTCATTTTCCCACTTCTGAGTTTGCTCACAGCAAGGTCTGCAAACACATGTACATCCATGTAATGACTCAAAATGGGAACGGAAAGGAAGTTTCCATCCTGCAGGAATTAATTCCTGCTTGGCATTTTCCCACTTATGCTGCCTCATGTCTGTTGGCTCATGGAGGATGTTCTGTATGTCTGAGTTCTGGAAACTGATCTGTCCCCTCCTTTTTCTGCACTAAATTTTGAAGTTTATATATGAAATTTTTATAACTTGTGTCAGGTTTGCCCAAGTAAAATGTGAGTAAGGATTTTAAGACATGGCTCTCTGAATCACATAGTCCTTGAAAAAGCCACCAAAAATGGCAAAAAAACCTCCTGGCCAATGTACACCACCATGTGACTGGGAGCTGTTTTACAAGAACATCTCAGTTCCCCCAATATAGAGGGACTCAGTGGTGCCTGCTGACTATAAAAATAGGGATGCTGAATACAGCATCTGTGACAGGCTGTCATTGCCTGGATAGCAGTGACTGACACTTCTTTGCCCCAAAAAGCATCAAATCTCTGTCTTGGCTGGAGAACCCTAAACAATCACAGCAGTGTAACCTCCTCTGAAGGTATTTCTTGATTTCATTCAGATAATCTTGTTTACTTTATCTCTTTTCAATAGCTTGTTTTTCCTTGGATCTCTGACATGCACTGGAGTACACTTATGCTCCCTTTTCTATTCATCAATAGTAAGGGTGCACTGTGGGCATGTTAGATGCCAAGGAGTCTCTCATTTCCTTGGTAACAGCAAACAGTTACTAATCCACAGCAAATAAAAGTGAAATGTAATGCAGACACTGAGCTAAGGGTTAGGATGCTTGATCTCCTTTTCTGAAAATTTTGTCTGTAATCTCTGTTTGACTGCTATCCCCCTCTATCCTTTATTTTCCTCAATAACTGAAGAGACAAATTATGTCACCCACTACACAGTACTGAACTCAAAATACAATGTTCAATAAAAGGGTTTAATAACACTTTGGTGGTGACACATTGGGACCTAGAAAAAAGACAGCACAATAGGAAGTGGTAAATACACGTCAATATCCACCTAGTTAATTCAGCTGCAAGCCACATTTGTGCTGGTGTGCGTCACATGTACAGAGCAGAAGCAGGCAGTAGACACAGCATTTTGTGTACAGAGTGAGACCAGAAACTCCACTGGGGGCTCTGCAATGGTGGTGCCACATGGCAGGGAACATTCTCCAGAACTTACTGGAGCAACTATGCCTAGTACATCAAAGACCTCCCTTCAGACCAAAGTTCCAAAGGAGAATGCAGCTCTGCACATCTGGGAGTGCAGAGGTGCCTTGGACCTCATGGTAGGAGTGAAGCAAAATGAGCTCTTTGCCCACAGGTGTTTGCTGCCGAGGGGCCTGCATCACCAAGTGATGGAGCTGCAGGAGCAGGCCAGCAGACTGGACACCATCAGAAATTAGGAAAAAAAGACCAACTAGATCTTTTCCAAGACTCTTCAGGTACAATGACCCAGCTGTGCTGATGGAGAGTCAACCATCTGGAAAACAGCTTTGCATAAAAGGACCTGGGAGTCTTGGCAGACACCAAGTCGAACATGCGTCTGACATACGCCTTTGCAGCAAAGAACAGCAATAGCCTTCAGGCAAAGTGTGTTGCCAGAAGTTCAGGGAGGCTGACGTTGTTCCATACTCAGCACTGGTGAGACTCTTCTGAACTGCTGGGTCTAGTCTTGGCCTCTCCAGGACAAAAGACACACAGGCATACTGGAGCAAATCCAGAGAAGGTCCACAAAGATGATTAAAGGTCTGGAGCCACTCTGCTATGGAGACTGAAACAGATGGTACTGTTTAGCCTTGAGAAGGCTCAGGGCGAATCTTATCAATGTGTACAAATATCTGATGAGGGGGACTAAAGAAGCCAAAGTCTTCTCAGTTGTATCCATTCACAAGAGAAGAGTAAATAGGTACAAACTGAAATACAGTAAATTTCACTTGAACACAAGAAAATACCATGAGGACAGTTGAACACCAGAATGAGTTTGCCACAGAAGCCAAGGATCCATCCTAGGATATGGTCAAATCCTGACTGAACATGGTCCTGGCCAACCTGTCCTAGCTGACCCCGCCCTGCTTTGAGCAGGCAGGTGAACTAAATGATCTCCTAAGGTGTCTCACAAAGTCAACTATTCTGTGGTGTAAATGGGTTGCATATTTTGATTTGCATTCTTGATCTCAGAAATAAAACAGCTTCTGCCCTTGCACTGTCTCCATTACCTCTCTTGCAACTTTGAGCATAATAGAGACAAGTAACCAGTAAGTTCTGTAATAATGAACTCTATTCATAAGGAAATTAATTTCTAGTGAAGATGATTCTGTCAAACTGGCTCTTATTATAGCAAATACCTCTCTCCAGCACACAAGCTAATGATTTCCCTCATCAATCACACTTTGCAGTCTTGGCTCAGGCACCAGACATTGCTGAGAAGAGTCCACATTCATGGATCAATATTCCATACACAAAGCAGGGTCAGATTGGACTGGTTGATAAATTATGGTAAACCCATTGCTAGAAATCAATCCTTTGTTAAAATGACTGCTGAGCATGATTGCACCTGAATGATGATTAGGGAAGCAAGGGTCCTAGACTCCCCTTTCCAAGATTATTGGCCACTTATATCAAGAGAAATTACAAATTTTTTACTTTTTTTTTTTCCAGTTTAGGTAAATTGTGTCAGCAATTGAAGTCATCATGTCACTTTTCCTTATGCCTACCATAGGAGAGGGTGACAAAGAGGGGAATAGCAGGTTGGTGAAGGAAAGGAGATTTGTGCTCATCACTCCAAGGAGAGAAGCTGAGAACACGGATAAAATAGGCTTCATTATGACATAGAAACAAAAGAAGGCAGTTCAGTCTCTCTGGCTTGTCCTGACTTTCTGTCTTTCCTGGCTTGATGTTTCAGTACAGCAATGTACCTTGTAACAATCATGTAAATTTCCTATGGTGAAAGGTGAAGAATAAAGAACATCTGGAATAGTGCATTTTAATGTCTTTCCAGAAAAACTGTTGAATATAATGTGGCTATAAATACAATCTAAGGAATTCAAACATTTAAAGAAAGTCTCCATCCCCAGAGATGTAGATGCTTGTCTGTCACCATGTAAAGAGCCTCAGAATACAGGGATGACACAAACAATGTCAGAAAACAGAACCTAACATAATATGGAAATATTTCCTTCAAGTATCATATTTTCCATTTGACTGCAGCTCACGTTGAAGAATATGGGGAGACACTATAATGAAAAATGATGGAGGAGAGCCACATGGAAAATCTGCAAACAGAAAGGAACACCCTAAATCAGTGATGGAGCTTTAGAAATACCTGTGAACTGCTTTACTGCTCCCCAGTACATGAGGCTCTGATAACAAAGCAAGTTTTGTTGCTACCTGTGGAACTGGGTATACCATCACTGCAGTGACACACACGCCCGAAATATTTACAGCATGTTTCATCTCAAATACAGAAAGCTTGCATCTCTGTGTCAAATAGAGCCAAAATAATCCTTCTGTCAAACTGTTCATAACCTGACAACCACTGCTGTTCTGCTGAAGCATGAAAGAAATATAACTTCTCTTGATAAAGTGTCTATTGCTGAGGAGCCTTCAGTTTCTAGGATTTTACCACCCTTAAAATCCAGTAAAAGTGTGAGTTACTCCGTTACCAGCATGAGTCAGGAAGCGGCTGGAAACTGCTTCACATATGATGCAATGCACTGAAATAAAATAAACATCTCAAGGTTTGGATACACTCACATGGTGTTCTGCAAGAAATTGCTGGCAGGAGGAAAATATTCTTTAATGACAGGGCTGATTTTACAGGCTGCCCTACACCCTCTTTGTACAGAAATGAGCTAAATAAGAGGTTTGACAGAGCAAACATGAAGAAAAAAAATGTAAACAACTGGAGACTTCTTGACTCGAGCTATGCCTCAATTGCAGGGGTGTTTTAACAGGAATCAGTTAAAACCTTCAGCATTTAACCCTTGCTTATAATTCCGTATTTAAAATAATTAGCAAAAATATGACTTGTTCCATCAGTTTAACAAAATTTGGTCATCAGAATTAAGGTCAGATGAGATTCTCCACCTGAGTCTCCTGATCATACATAATTTTAAACAGTGTTTTCCATCCTGTAGTGCAAAAGGAAGGTGAAATGTAGCTATGGGACTTGAAAAGGGTGGTTTAAATTGGTCACAAATTCATAGAACATAGAATAATTATACAAGACCTGCCATTTTTCCTGTGAGGTTTCACCCTCCATAATTGTTTTATATTATACTACTTCAAAAATTATTTATTTCAGGATATTCTTGAGACCTGGTATTTCATAGCGTTGCTGTTGTGAGGTTTTCATGGCAATTTCCATGGCTGGAAATGGGAAGAAAAGCGGGAGACTGGAGATTACTGACAGTAGCATGAGTGCATACGCGGAGCTTCAACCTTGCCATTGTGTCCCACTCTGGCTGCTGAAAACTGCAATCAGAGCACATTTCACTAAAGAGATGGCACATCATTGATACATAGTCTTTAAATGGTTTACAGAGTATTAATTTCACAGATGGGTCCAGGGATGTTTTAATAGAACTATTATATCTTTTTTAGGAGGACAGATTGGAATAAAGAAAAAAAAAAAATGAAATATATATAGCAATGACTAACTGTCTACAAATAGTTGAAACATCTGACTGTTAAAGATGAAAAAGAATTGTTTAACACATTGCAGAAGTATATAAATCATCAGAATCTAGTGTGTATAAAACAGCAGAAGATGAAAAGGAAAGATGATCTTGTTGTGCATAGGCAATTAAATTCGCTGCTTTGTCACAGACAACTGTTTTTGTCCTTTAGAAACTCTCTTAATATTTTTTAATGTAAGTTCTCTGTCTTTACAATGAAAGCAAAGACTTTCACTCCTCATTCTTTTCTGTCTTGTCAACACATTTGAAAGCAGATTGCCCTGAAATTGTTTCGTTCTATGCATTCACATAGTATATGCAAATTATAAACCAAATTGCTTTGGGGGCCTCTCGGCACTGCCCTAATTAAATAATTATACTAGTACAAAAAGTGCCTCATAAATGTTAAATGTCATATTCCACCTAGTCTAATTATATTATGTACCTAGTGTTATAATGTATAATAAATTGCTGTTTTTAAAGGATAATTTAACCCGAATATTAGCCATCTCAGTAAAGGCAAAGGCTACAATTTCAAAGAATCTTAGTGGTTTAGGAACTGCAGACATATTTCCAAAAAGCAAACAGGGCACCTACAGGCTTTGGGTATCATTGTGAACCTTTGGGAATCTCAGTTTTGGTTAAGTAATTTATGAAATTTTTATTAAGGTATGAAAGACAGTTAAGGACTTCTGAAATTTTGATTCCAGAAGTCTTATCTGTGAAATAGTCTCCCAGAAAAGCAATGGGAGTCATATGGCTAAAAAGCATATTTAAATGGTCTGGACAAAGCACTCAAATTTTGTCTCAAGGAAAATCCTACAGCAATGAACACAGACTCCACGCGAGAAGGATAGACCACTATAAGCTAACAGGTCTTCTTTTGATCTCTCACTTCAGTAAATCTTTTGAAGAACACTATTTTTTTCCTAATGGCAAAACTAATAGAAGAAACCTTTCTTCAGTACAGCCTTACACTCACTCTGTTAATACACTGGAGAGGAAAGCTCCTTTATTAATATACTCTATACTCTCGCACACATATCAAATAATATGTCAAAAGATAAGAAAGGAAAGCAAAGAACTTGGGTGACATTTGTTGACATTTCCAACACAGAAGAAACAAACAAGTTGCGCAGTTGCTGAATGTTAAAAAGGCCGTGGAGAGTGAGTTTCCACTCATCAATATGGCCCTCCGGGCATTTTTAACTCAGCCTGATACTGTGTTCCCTAGCAGGAGGTATTCCTGCAACAGGGGAAGACAGGGATGTCTCCTTTCAGCTCTCCGAAGACCTCAATAAAAAGGTCACCAGATCTTTTATTTTAATTTACATTTTTAAAAGATCAAGTTCACTTTTGAAAGAGAATAATCAAGATGCTCAGACTGCATCTTAACAAATCATCAACTCCAAACAGAAATCAAACTCAAAATATAAGTGTTTTCATTTTTATTTAAAATTCAAAAAGAGATTGAAAGTTCTTTTTTAGCTTTTCTTTTTTGAAATCATGTTAAGATCCCTTTAGAGTGCAACCGAGAAACATCAAAAACCTTAATGTGGCCTTAGGGTGGCTTACTACAAAGCCATGTGCTAATAATACCTTACATTTATAACTCTTTTCATCCAGAAGAGCTGGATCCCCAGGCAGTGTAGATACTGTGTATGCAGGATTAATAACTTTGAGCCCCTTTACTGACATGTGGCTCTTCCTGTGGGGGCTTAACATCCAGCCCCCCAATGCCCCATACTTTAGAGCTGGGGGGACACCCTGTGTTATGGAAACTGTATGCAGAACTTCAGCAGAGCAAAAGGCAAACTGATGAGCTAGAACTCACCAGAAAATGCAAGCTGTGAGCCCTACCCTTGCACAAGGTGTCTTGGGCTCACCAAAGAAACAGCCACACTGCTTCAGGAAGACTTTTGGAGGCTCTGGCTAAGCCCAGGTATGTACAGGGGCTCCCACCTGCCATCCTGACAGTGTCCTCCTGGTGCAGAATCCCTCTCCCTGCAAGGCTTGTCATATGAGGAGGAGCAACTCTCTGACCAGGTCTGACCAATGATCTCAAAACCACAGCACAAGCCACATAATTTATGAGGAAAATCAAAGCTTATTTTTTCTTGTAACAAAGATGAATCTCATGCTTCAGTTACCTTAGCTTTACAGAGCACCAGCTCATCAGGCAGTAAAATCTGATATAATGAAATCTATTAATAAACCACCAGAATTACTCTGAATTTGGTTTTATCACTTGCTAATTTTTGGATTTATATTAACTTAATGCTTGTTATTTTACCAGTAAATATCTGTTTCATTGTACACATTTTAAAAATGGTGAGGGGAAAGGGTCATATACTAATTTATCTCAGGTAAAAGAAAAACACATTTTCCCTATGCATAGGAATGTGCCCTTATACCTATATTCAAACAATGAACAAATCCTCAGTGATGCACATCAGTATGTCCAATTTAGAAGTCAACAGAGCAGTGCTGATTTACATCTAATGTGTCTATTTCTAGATATTAACTGCAACAGTAATAAAATAATGATAAATAACAATCACAGTTCACATTATTTAGTGGCACTAATCATAGAATATCTCAAAACATTTGTAAGCTAATTGCACAGGGAGTTGCACCCACAGTTACATACACACATAGAAGGATCACATCAGTTGTTTAGATTTTCTGTTCTGTATCTCATAGGTCCAGGATCCAATACTGACTTAATCTTGTTATCTCTACCACCTGCACTTTCATGTTATGTCTTATCAAGTATTTATCCATAATACCAATCCCTATATTTAGGATCATAAAAACATGCTCTTTTTCAGACTTTCTGCAAGCAATACCACTGGTACTGCTTTTATTTCAATTCTTCCTCACTTATCATTGTACTGTGGTTTATGCAAATCTTTAAATTGCTCATTTTTAGGTTTAATACCCACTTTATACAGCTCATAGCTTTATATTTTGGATAATGAAAAAAGCAGAATTTAAACTGCAGAAAAAATTTGTCAATCATTCTTTCCTGTCATCTTCTCAAATAAGCTGGAATGTTGGCACTCATTCTATAGCTCTAGTGTAATTTACATTTTTAATAAAGTAGCTTATTTGCTGAGCTGTACCCTTCCCCCTGCAGTTGTTCTATGGATTATATCTAGTTTTATGAATCCTGAGTGAACCAGATTTCACAGATGCTCATTCCTTTTCTTTCTGGTTTGTGGTTTTTTTTTTTTTCTGTGCATAACCTGAAATTACTAGCCCAACAGGCATAAATCCCTGCCGACCAACTACACACCTCATAAGTCAATCCAAAATTCAGCCTTACGCAAAGTACTAGGAAACTTTCACCTAATGAAGGAAACCGACTTACAGCTGAGTGATGTGGAGAAAATAGGGCATGACTGTCACTCACCATTAATGCTATTTACTACCGTCTCTATCGCTGCACAGCAGAGTACCTCACAAAGCCTCTCTTAGGTGGGGCCAGCTAAGCCTGTAACTCTCTGTGAGCACTTGATGACAAAATGCACCCAAGAGACAAACTGCTGCCAGGTTCGGTTTCTACAGTTACTTTGATCAATTTTATTTGATATGGGCTTTCACATCCATAAGCCACCAAGAATAAAAGTACATAATCTCAGATATGACTTTATAGCTTTTAAAAGAAAGGAGGACAACGCAAATACAGAGGTGTGAGATGTAACTGAGTCCTTTTGAGCCTGTAAGAGCTTTGCTGGATTACTTCAGTGTTTGGCAGCAGCCTCTGACATGGACAGTGACACATTTCTAGTAGTAATGGTGGGGACAATGGGACAGAAAAACACCCTGTCTTTACCTCAGACAAACTGGATGTTGTTACTGCTTATCAGTATGGTAGGACCAACATTGCTCCACAATGAGTCTGACAGAAGGGCAGATACCAGTCCCATGGCAGTATCGCACAGTAACTGCCACCTCTCTGCAGCTCTAAGCCCCAGCACATCAGATACCTGTCCAAAAGATATCGTCTCTTCTGTTCCCTACCTTTCCTACTCTTTCTTCATTCCTCTTGTGATAGACCTGCAGCTATGGTTTTTTTGTCCCTTGGGTTCAGTGTTGGGGCCAGTCCTGTTTAACAGCTTTACCAATGATCTGCATGAGGGGATCAAGTGCCCCCTCAGTCAGTTTGCAGACAATACCAAGCTGGGTGAGAGTGTTAATCTGATGGAGGGTAGGAAGGCTCTGCAAGGGAAAGTGGACAGGCTGGATCTATGGGCTGAAGCGACATGAGATTCAGCCAAGCCAAGTGCTGAGTCCTGCCCCTGGGTCACAACAACCCCATGTAGGGCTACAGGCTTGGGAAAGAGTGGTTGGAAAGCTGCCTAGCATAAAAGGACCTGAGAATGCTGGTCAACAGCATCTGAATATGAGCCAGCAGTATGCCCAGGTGTCCAAGAAGGCCAATGGCACCCTGGCTTGTATCAGAAATAGCATGGCCAGCAGGACCGGGGAAGTGATTGTCCCTATGTCCTCAGCACTGGTGAGGCCACACCTCAAGTATTGTGTTCAGTTTTGGGCCCTTCACTGCAAGAAAGACATTGAGGCACTGGAACATGTCCAGAGAAGGACAACAGAGATGGTGAAGGGTCTGGACGGTAAGTTCAGTGAGGAGCAGCTGAGGGAGCTGCGGTTGTTTAATGTGGAGAAAAGGGGGCTCACACAGGGATCTTATTGCTCTCTATAACTACCCAAAAGCAGGCCATAGCAAGGTGAGGGTTGGTCTCTTCTCTCAGGTAACAAGATTCAGGATAAAAGGAAATAGCCTCAAGTTGTGCCATGTTTGGACTGGATATTAGGGCAAATTCCTTCACTGAAAGGTTGTCCAAGCATAGGAACAGGCTGCTTAGTGAAGTGGTTAAGTCACCATTCCTGGAGGTATTTAGAAGATGTGTAGATGTGTTCCTTAAGAACACGGTTTTGTGGTGGATTCAGCAATGCTGGGCTAACAGTTAGACTCAACGATCCCTCTCTTTTCCAACCTTAACGATTCTATGATTCTATATGCCACCAGTATTTATTCTAACTGGCTGATGTATTGTGACTTCTCAAAAATAATATTCAGAGTTCAGATTATTGAGCACCAGGCCTTTATTATTATTACTATTATTAATTCTTTACTTCATGAGTTCTCACTTTTTTATACGATTAGTTAGCCCTGTTCCTGCTGTTTTAAATAGCAAATATTGAGGTGACAAAACAGAGTATTTTTAATAAAAATAATGGAGGGGGTTTTATCAGTTTTCAGTAGTTAAGTGAAAGTTCACAATGGTCGTTCATTACATTTTATTCCAAATCCAATTTCACATGTGTTTTTGCTTACATGTTTGGTTTCTATTCTCCTCCCCACCTGTCCTGTTTTTCAAGTGCAGATAACAGGGAGCATCTCTAATGCAGACAGAACGCCAGAGTTCATGTTCAGAACTAAAACATTCTATGATATTTCCCCCACCTCATTTAGTCAAAGCAACTGCATATCTAGAAACAAAACAATTTGTTTTAATCTTTTCATTAGGTGAAACACCAGATGTCTTTAACCTATATAGTCCCATCTAACTCTTGGGGCTATTCTTATGAAGTCAGGTTGACTGTTCAGTAAGTCTAAGGTCATTCTCAGTGGTCAGTGCAGTGAGATGGTCTTTTCATCATACCTCACCAACTGAATAACCATCTTGAAGTATATATTTCCATCCGTTGACAACAGACATAGGCTCAAGTGACTGCCATGCTCTCAGCTGCCAGAAGTTAAACAGGATGAATCTAGACCTGACTGGTTTGTGCTAGGAAAAGGGCAAACATGCATTTCCCCAATGCACATTTTTTATTGTATTTTTACAGCAGCAACACTAATATTTACTTTCTAACTGCCTCACCTTCCATCCTAAAAAGTTGCAGGTCAGTATGCCAGTTTTATTACAGAGGTTGAAATTAATTTTAATGTGATAAATTTATACTGTTGCCCACAGCTTTACTAGAAGTGACTTTCTGCTCCAGAGCTTTGTGATCAGAAGGAGCAGCTGCAGGACATTGTTCTAATAGAAAAATGGCTACGTAGAACCTTCTTGAATATAACTGCATGACCTTGAGATAGGAACTGGACAGTGAATCCTTCAACAGTCCACTGAAAAGCAACAGAGATTCAACATAAAAGGAAAGCTCTGACCTTTACATTTAAGTCTCCTGCAGTTACTAGGGAAAAGAATTGTGTCTCCTCTATAATGTTAGTCAACAGTACTGTCCACTTCAGATGCAAAGTAATCCTCTATCCCATACTGGGAGATAAAACAAGTAGAAAAAAGGCCAAATCCTTCCTAAGTGACTCTACTCTTCCCAAGAGGATGAGCAAATGTCAGCCAGCTGCCCTGAAGTAAAATCTTTACCCATTAAAATAAACGTTAGTACATTATCACTTAGGTCAGTATGCGACAAGGCACAGAATTTGCTCCAGCAGCAAGGTTTTAATCTTTGGGCTAGATTCATTCAAGTAGCTCTGGAGGTCTCAAATTACCTATTCCACTGATCTGCAGCCAGTAATATGCCTGTGAAGGGATTTAGTTGCAGGGACATTACTGGCAAGAAGCACATCAGGTTTTCTGTAGTGAAGATTTTGCTAGTGAAAGCTTGACAATCTGAACAGTACTTCATAAAAACTTTCTGAATTATTGACTAAATATATTTCCTGGTCATTTTGGGTATTCTTTCCTTCTAGTCACACTGCACAGACTTAAGTTTGCACATACAGGAGCAGAAACTGCAGGTAAATTCTGTGACTCCTTTGATTGAAATCTAGACATAAAAAGGATTAATTATATTTATTAATACTAACATGACAAAATAGGCCAGAAGATCTGTAATGAGAACACTCAATGAAGAGTGGAAGAGATTTTATTTTCATTTTTTCCCTCCTGACACTACATGATGACTGTGCTCCTCTCCCAACAGCATTGTAGAAACACGGCTACATGCAACACACTCAAATAATGACATGTGCAAAGTTGATTTCTACCATCACCTTAAGCAAAAGCTTTTTAAGAGCCATGCAGAATTTCAGAGGGATCAGTGATTTATGCTAGCTGAAAAGCCCTCAAAAAGTAGACAATCTCCCCGTTCTTTACTTTTTATTCAGATCCATCACTCTGCTTGATAACAAATAACAGATTGTCTCCTCTACACACATTGACACCCAGAGCTCAGTTTGTACACGAAGACCCCTTAGATAGAGCTCAATATGTTGCTTCTTGGCAAATTTAAGATCTCTAGGACCTCCTTAGGGACAGTCCTAAAAATTAATTTTGTCAGGTGAACAGAACTATCATTTGCTCTTTAAATTTGCTGTAGTGCTGTCAACACTTTCTTGAAGTGATGACTGAACAGGCGGATTTATTTCAGAGTGGCTGACAGCCAATGCTCTTTCTACTAGACCTTTATTTTAGAACTTGGCATTAGATCTTGCTTTTAAGTACTTAAGAATAAAGCAAAAAGGAAAATATGTATGTTCACTTTTCCATTCTTCTTCACTTTGTTTCCTGCCATCACATTGGAGCTGCACCTGTAGCAATCAGGTAGAAAAAGTGGGCTATTCATCAAGGTGTAAATTGACATGTTACTTTTATCTGAAACTAAGCTAAGTCCAACTGTTTGTAGGGGGTTTTTTGGTGTGTTTTGTTTTATTTTGTTTGGTTTGTGGTTTTTGTTTTTATTTGTTGGTTTGTTTGGGTTTTTTTGTGTTTTTTTTGTTTGTTTGTTTGTTTGTTTTTTACCTGTAAAGGAAAAGAGCAAGTACTGCAATGTTTACAGGGTGAAATTTCCCCAAAGAATTTGGTGGATTGGCATATGATGTGACAGTTGCCTGTTAGAAAACTGAAACAACCAACAAAAAACGCAGTTAAAACAAGCCTGTTGTGTTACAGATTCTTCTAGGTCTCTCAGTCAATATGTTGCTGCTTAAGGTTTCAGTACTTGAGACTGAGATACCCTCCATCTTTCTACAAACATGCTATACCTAATGTGTAGCATTACTGATACTGTAATTCTGACTCCTCTTTCACCCTCTGCTCCTGCCACCCCAGACAAAACTGTGTTACTGCTGCAAGCCACTGTTTCCTCCAGCATTTGGTGCCTCTGCACTTAAACAGATCTCTGTACATTGTGTTTGGGATGGGACTTCCTGCCAAGGGTTCCCTCCACATACTTTTCATTGTGGAGCATCAAAATGTAATATTATTTGGAGGTTGAGGAAATGTACTATTGGTATTAGGAAGCAAAGGAAGCTCATGCTACCCTCCCCACACACCCATATCTCACTTGTCTCTAAGCCAAGATAAGACTTAGAGTAACAGAATCATAGAATGGTTTGGGTCGGAAGGGACCTAAAAGGTCCCTGCAATGAGTAGGGATATCTTGTGCTAAACCAGGTTTCTTAGAGCCCGGTTCAAACTGACCTTGAATGTTTGGAGGGATGGGACCTCTATCACCTCTCTGGGCAACCTGTTCCAATTTTATTTCCAAGAGTTAGCCCATAAGCACCTTATAAGTGATCCTAACAATCAAAACAAAACAATTCAAAAGACTCAATGTTTGTTGTAAATTCGTCAATGCAAAAAGGAATATGACAGCTGTCTACACGGACTTGAAGATTAAGGGTAAGAGAACTTGCAATTAGAGTTCCAACAAAGAAGGGAGGAGAACAAGACGAGTAAGAAATTTTACTAAAACTCTAAAACAAAATTATGAACTCTGAAAATATTCTCAGATAAAGGCAGGAGATCTGTTCTACATACAAAAGGAAAATAAGTTTTCACAGACTAATTGGAAAAAGTCCTGTTATAAAAGAGTGTGGAGAAGATGACTTACTGCTTTTGTTTCCATGTTTCCAGTGCCCAGCTGCTGAATTTGATTTTGAACATAAGGGATCCCACAAAGCATGTGTTGTGTTCATACTCATACACAATCAAGACAATTAAGGATTAAAACCTTTCTTAAATCCCTATAAATCTGTATAGTAAGATTTCTGCTATGATATTTTTAAAGTTATTTCTATTGTTAGAACTAAGTTGATGGGAGGAACAGATGAGCTTTGACATTTGACACTAGAAGGCTTTTTCAGAAGTGTGTAAACTTTGATTCTTTAGTTTTGCTCTTTTAGTTTATGCTCAGCTTTCCTTGGCTTTTTAGTTTATAATTCTGACCCAATGGTTTCCACACTTTTTTAATGTTAGGAAATATCATTCTTGAAATTCCAGGGACTCCTTTAAACTTTGATTTCTCTGAATACCTAAACATTCATTCTCAGCAGGGTGTAGAAGGTCCAGGACCCCTAACTAAAACAGGAAGGGCCAGTCAAAAAGAAAGCAATGCTACCTGCATGATTTTAATGCATCAGAACAACCCTTTAAATTACAGTATAAGCTTTGAAGTGTGCACTTTGTATAAAGTTAGAAGTTTTTTAAAGAAAAAAAATCCACCAAGCTAACCAAAGAATAGAACAAGACTTTTTTTTTCCTTTTCTTCTTTTTTTTTTTTTTTCCATGACAGCTTAGAAAGGAATGTATTACAGAAAGGTAAGTGATCCCTGTCAGTGAACTCTTCAGTTTAGTTTTTTAAGTACATCTTTTCTGTTCCCACGAAGTGAGATTTACTCCTCATGAAGCAGAGGTATGCTTCTGTCATTTGAGCAAGAATATCTCAGAGAAAGCAAATCTTTTGTACAATCTACTTCAACTCAGCCAAGAAAGGTGAATATTGCCTCTATATGTCATTATTACAAATGTTAATGATTATACTGTGCACTGGAGATAGAAATGATGCCATAGCATCATGAATTGTCTGGGTTGAAAGGAACCTTTAAAGGCCACCTAGTCCAATCCCAGTACAATGACCAGTGACATCTTCAACTAGATCAGGTTGCTCAGAGCTCCATCCAGGCTGACCTTGAATGTTCCCAGGAATGTGGCATCTACTGTCTCTCTGACTAAACTGTTTCAGTGTTTCACCATGCTCATTGTAAAACATTTCTTCCTTACATCTAGTCTAAATCTGCTCTCTTGTAGTTTAAAACCCTTATTCCTTGTCCTATCGCAACAGGCCACATTAAAACGTTTGTCCCAATTCTTCTCATAAGCCCCCTTAAAGTTTAAGTCACTCTCCAGCTCCCTTGTACTAGCCCCCTTTAGTACTGGAAAGTGCTCCGAGGGTTCCCTGAAGCCTTTGCCTCTCCAAACTGAACAGCTCTAGCTCCCTCAGTCTGTCTTCATAGGAGAAGTGTTCCACTCTTCTTACTATTTCTGTGGCCCTTCTTTGGACCTGTTCCTACAGGTCCATGTCTTTCCTGTGCTGAGGGCTCCAGAATGTCATCTAATTTTAGTTGCCTGAAAGTAAAGGCTGTAGTTCAGAGCTAATTACCTAGACTAAGCTTAGAATGCCAAGCACTGTTATAGTCAAAGAGCAAACAGGCATCCCCAACAGAGGATTCAGCCCATGCTAGAGCAAAAAGACAGTATGGATGAGGGTTTGTGGTGCCTGTCTTGCAGCCCTGGTGAAACTGCAGCAATCAGCTTTCAGAAGATGTGTGGTATGATGATCTCTAGGCACAATAAAGCTGGCTGGACTGAGTGTTTTTTCTCAGACGCTGCCTTCATTTGACTTCAGAAGTATCACTTCCAAGTTGAAAGCAGCCAATGAAGTAACAAATGCAAAACACCTAGGTTAAGAATAATATATAGCAAATAATCATTTCATCTGGAAAGGCAAGTAATTTCTAATACATTTCTCACCTTCCTCTGGGAACCACTGGGTAAAAAAAAAAAAAAAAAAGAAAATCAGCATCCAGTAAAGTCATACATAGCTGTCTTTTATTACTTTTCTATTTCTCCTGAAATTTGATGTAGCCATCAGGTTTTGATGGCTACTCTCCTATGCCCTGGATGTCCCACATATATTTAGGGAAATAGCTGAAGGCAAAGAACATGCTCAAGACACTTAGAAGTTGGCAGCTATTACCTGCATTTCCAGAAAGGTCAAGACTTTCAGGAACAAGCTTTTTATATGCTAGCGCTACTGGTTTAGTAGAGTCTGTTCATGGTACTCAGTGGTGTGCAGACGTAAGTTGCAATCTTTGGAGTGAGATTAGAAGGCATCATTCTGGTGGACCTGATAGCAGGTCATTGGGATGCTTGGGCTGTGGGTCCTTCAGGAGACAACAACCACAGCTGGGTGATGATGTTGTCACATGGATGTTCGGCAGTTTCCAAGCCATAAGTTGAACGATTCTCATCATCATTCATAGAGCTCAAGACAAATCTCTTTTATACCAACAAAGATTTGTCCATCCATGCAGTGGGCTTTGGAGCAGGCCAGGATTCAATTTATGCACTCAATGCACACACAAAAATCACTGCTAAAATTGACTACCCCAAAGGCAGTCTCAATAGCAAATAAAGAAACTGAAAAAGACTGTAAGTAAGCAGTCTCATCACCCTAGAAGCTTTCAGGGAGAGCAAGAACATATTGCTGCTGTTTGTGTAGTACCTGCCCTTTGATAAACAAAAAGACTCCAGACTCAAGGGCTGCCAATCTGCTACTTTCAGCAGCACCAAAATTATCTCCTGGAAGCAAAAGACATGATGATTTCTAGCTTCATAACTCAATTATCTTTCTTTAATGTCATATCATAAATGGTGAAGTCTGACCTGCAGCACTGTTACTCCTCCCTGAAGGCACACCAGCATCACTTGCCTGCCCATTCATCCTGCTGTCTGTTTCCTGTCCAGAGCCATAAACTTCAGTACAACATAAAACTCCAAACTCACCAGCCACAAAGCCATGAGAGGCAGTTTGCTCAGCATGCCATCTGGAAAAAAGCTTTACTGTTCTTCCAGACAGCCCACAGGAACCACCCACTTACCGTTACTGACCTTGAACTTGATCTATATTGATATTGTCGATCCTTGTTAACATGTTTCTAATAGAAAGTGGGGAAGATGTTTTTTCAAACTCTTCAAGCAAGTTCTTTCATTCACTCTGAGTGTGGGGATTGGGCCTCCTGACTACAGCACAGTGCAAACAATCTGGCCCAAAGCCTTTGGGAGGTGTTTTGACTAAATGTCTTATCTACAGAACACTTTGTCTGGTTCATGACAGCTGAAAACCCTGGTGGAAACAATGGGAAAACGTTGGCAATCAGATTTCTGATGTTCCAGCAGTCACCAGTCACATGTGAGGAAAGAAAAGGAGAAACACAGATTGGCCTTCTGCAAGAAGATCCAGCCCCACAGACCTCCTGATCTCCTGTATCGTTTGGGTGTTCAGAAAACACATTTCAAAACACTAGGAGCTGTATCAGAATTAAATTCTAATTGAGATTCTTTCATTCTCTCATGTTTTTTCCCTTGACCTTAGGGAAATAATTTAATTCCCCCTGAACTGGTTTTCCCTAGAAATAAAAGAGCAATGATTTTCTGTCATACACACCTTAAGTGACAACATATTTTTTAGCTGATTGGTGTTTGCCAAAAGCACTGAAACCTGTCAAGAAAAATGCCAACCCCCAGTAGTGTGCCAAGGGACACAGAAGAAAAATGCTGAAGTCATAGTAGCTTTCCCTCAGTGGAAAGTTTCTGGCTCTACGCAAACAAATATTTTTTTCTCAGCATTTACCATCGACTATATGAATCATTTGCATTGCATTTTCACAGCTAAGCTCTTTAAAAATAAACTTAACATCTCCTGTGAAAAGTGTTTTCATGGGATTTTAAAATGCCCAAGAGCATAGTCTGGTACACCGGTTTCAGATACATGCTATTGCAGTGTGCAGAGATAATGGGAGATAACTGAGAAATAGGGAGGTAATAAACATACTTTGTGCTGAATGGCAAAAATAGTTTTTAAATTTAATTTGAGTGTTACAACTAAGAGGTGCTCTGCAGTGGGGGAAGGAAGCTGCTTCTTTCTTTCATGGCCAATAGCAATGTAAGAACAACTACACTGGTTCACACCTGATATTGATATAGTCCATCCCCTCTGCAATACTATTCATGAACACATGATTAAGGCAGCCATATATGATACTCCTCTCAAGTGTCTGCTACTGTGTTGTATCTTGTCCATTGCATACACCTCCCCAAAAAAGACAAAAACTTATGCTTTTCCAAAATACTTTTAAGCCAGGTCTCCAGCTGTACCATCCAACCAACAGCATTTACCAAAACAATACACACATAAAAATGGAAATACTCTATTTCAGAATGAGTCAATATGACCACCTTCATTGTCAGTGTACTAATTTTTAAGCTGAGCACAATGATTATATTTTATTACCATATGTAAAAGTATCTATTATCAGTGAAGAAATGCTCAACTGTACTTGGCAGCATGTTTTTTTACTCCTATGAATAGTGTTACACCACAATGAATTCTATTAGAAAGATCCCATTCCATAAGGAGTGGGACTTTGGGTGGGAGCCTTTTCTAAAGCTGTTAATATTCCCTAATTTTACTCTTCCTCTGACCTTTTCCTCCTGTCTTGTGCTTTGGGTATGGTATTCCCACAGCACTGCTTAACTCTCCAGGATACTAATCCAAACTGAGTGTATCTTCATACTAGTAGCACCTGTGAGGGTGCTTCAGCAAACAGGGCTCAGGTTGGTTTTACTTAGCTGCTGGTAGATGTACAGTACAGCACCATGCTATAGGCTGGCTATTCCAGAGAAGTAACCAGAATTTCTCCCTTTTTTCAGGCACCCCTGGGCATGGATTCTACAAATAGCTGGCAGAGATGCAAAGGACCCATCTACCATGTTCCCTGCCCTTCTTTTTACTTCAACACTTGTGTGAGGTAGCTACGTGACAGCATGCACTCACCTTAGCAGTTGATAGCTGGCAGTAAATTTGTCAGAGAAGAATTCCCTGTAGCCCACTGGCCCCCTCTAAAAGTTCAGTTTTGGCTCTAGAGGATACTAAATAACATCTCACCCACGCCACTTAGTAACAATCTCTGTCATTGTTCTTCCAAAGGAATTTAGATCAGAACTATGTTCAGGATGTGAAGATGATGAAACTTTTGCAACATTGTGCAAAGGGAAAAGAACACAAAGAGTTTCCCCATCCATATTTAATCTGGCTTTAGCATTTCTTAATATGTTTAGCTTGGTCTTTGTTTTGCAATACACTACAGGGCACACTCCCTTGCAGGTGAACTGCTCTCACTTCAGGTTTCCTCTCAAACAATGATGCTCCCTCACCCAGGCTTGGAAGTACAGTTTTGCACCATTGATTGCATTAATTTAAATAAGCAACAAACAACCTGTCAACATATGCATGGCAAGCTTTTTTTTCTCTTTTTTAAGTATGCTAAATTATGAAAAAAAAAGTTTACAAATGAGATCAGGGAAAAATAAAAGTTGAATAGTAAAACAAAGTGGTTTGTATCTGGTGGGAGAGAAATAATTCATCTCAACCTCGAGGAAAACAATAACATAATCATGTTTAATTTATCACACAAAGCACAAGATGTTAATTACTGCTGTCCAGTATATACAGTTTCTGCAACAAACTGTGACTATTTTAATTCCATTCACCCTTTCCACATTCCCATAATTAAAAAAAAAATAAATAATAATTTTTAGAGCAATGGAGACTCTCCAAAACAGGCATGGATAGCATTTGGTTGAGATTCAATAAGCTTTCAGGTTTTTTAGCTTAAGATGCAGCAGTTTCAGATGCCTGAAAACGGGCTGTATTTTATCCTAGAAAGACCTAGAAGGAGCAGTGAATATGCTGCTCTTCCACAGCAGTTCCCCCAGTTACTTCATCTGGGTAAACTGACACACACTCCCAAATTCTTGATGGTTTGGAGTTTCATTGTGGAAAATATGACACAGTGGTGGATACCACCAAGCCACAAAACATGCCATGCTCTAATGTGAGATCATCATAACTGCCTCTTCTCTTCTTTGCTATTTATTGTCCCAGTGTGTTCAATGGTTGCTCTTGACTATTTTCTCTCTTCCCATCCATCTTTTGCCTTAAGTAAGTAGACTGAAAACTCTGAAGTGTTGGTGCTCTCTCTCTGCATGCAAACCAGAGCACAGGCAACAGACCTTCAGTTGCAATTGAGAGCTTTCAGTACTGCTGATAAGTAGTACAGATTCAATTACACAGACCAGACACTTATTCTAATCTCAGTTACCCACCTGTGCAGATGCAAAATGACTCAAAAGAAAACCCCCAGTGTCAGTTTAATAAAGTACAACAAATACTCTGTCCAACAATTACTTTGAAGAGAGTTAGTTGTCCATGCTCATGCTTCTGGGACTTTTTTCTTCCTTACACAAGTGATTTTTTTTTTTTTTTTTTTTTTTTTTTTTTTTTGCTTGTAAAGAAAATCCCTCCGATATTACTTTCTTGTGTTTCTAACAAGCTTATTCTGAAGCATCTCAGCACCAAATCCTTGTAAGGAAACTGAATACACACTGAATAATCCAAGTTCTATGCAAAGGCAGCCAAAGACAGTAGCAGCTAACGCTCACTCTTCTTGTGTTATTACTAAAAATTAGAAAGCATAGCCAAGAAAACAAGCCATGCTATGGGAGACTGATTTGCAGCACTCTGAGGGTGGAGTATTTTTCTGGCTTATCCTGCTCTTGGCTTTAAACATCTGGTACCAACACAAAGAAACTGTGTATTTTCTCCCTGCTAATTGTGAAGTACCTGCCTGATTGCTTATGACTGACAAGTGTCTGATAACAGGAAATGGTGGCACAGTAGGAGTTCAATAGATTAAGAAGAATGAGACAGGAAAACCAATGATGGGATTCTTCATTTAAACATTCATGCATACTGATTGAGGACTGTCAGCCTTACATTTGTTGGAAGTGCTTGGATACAGGAATTGCTAAGCATCAACTCTTATTACCATCAGTGTTTGCATCACCATAGCTGTTCTGAGACCTAGTCACAAACCAGTTTCTCTGTGGGTGAATGAAGCACAGAGAAGCATCCCAATGAGCCTGTTCCCCAGCTGCCTGAAATCCCTTTTTCACAATGCAGCTGCACCATCATTCCCAGGGAGCCCAGTGCACAGCAGAGATGTTCTTTGGAAAGCCCCATGTCAGCTCTGTGGTCTCTGAACCTCGACAAGTAGGCACTAAGCAGGAAATGCTCCAAGGCAAGCTGATGATGAGAACAAGTGGCTGGGTTCATCCCCCAGGTTTGTTTTCCTGGGATCCCAGGGATGGTTTAGCCACTTGCAGGGACCAAATCACCTCCAGCAACCTCAGAGCTGCAGACAGACAATGTGCTCTCCCTTAGTACTTACACTGCTGGTGATGGCATCAGGCAGATGAACCAGGGACCAACAATGGACTTTTTACAAAGGACAGATAAGGCCTCAAGGGAAAGGTTTGTTTGAAACAGATGTTCTTTGTCTGCAGTTTATCAAGAAATGTTTCAATTTCAAGATGAAGAGCAAACAAAGTCAGGAAAAGAAGCTCGTGAAAAGTAACTACTCTGACTTTGAAGCACCCGTAATTGAACTGAAAGCAGGAAAGTGATATTGATTGAAAATCCAAAGTAAAGCAGAGTGGTCCACTTTCAGGCATAGCAGACAGAAGAGCAAAACTAAACAAGTAGCCTGAAAGGTGGCCATTATTTTAACAATGTGAATTAGATGTTAAAAATGTCAATTCGTTTTTCATAGCCCAAAATACTATTTATAGCATAGATAAAAAACTTCTAATTTCCAATAAACTATCCTGAAATTAATATCTGGTATGGAATCCTG
The DNA here is from genome assembly GCA_035583185.1 of Anabacerthia variegaticeps. Lineage (NCBI taxonomy): Eukaryota > Metazoa > Chordata > Aves > Passeriformes > Furnariidae > Anabacerthia > Anabacerthia variegaticeps. The sequence goes on along the minus strand of JAWWEW010000112.1, from coordinate 28,547,293 downwards.
CTCAAATTGCTCAAGTATATCATTGTATTGAAGTCATTAAGCCAGTACAAATGAATAATGGCAGCACGAGCTGGCCTTTTATTGGCATGACTTTGAAATGGCTGCCTTACTCAAGCATGCCTATAAAACACTCTTTCCATGCTATCATGTATTCCATTTACTTCCCTTTTAAGAGAGAGGGGAAAAGGTTATTTTAGAAATACTTCAGAGTAATAAAATCTTTATTGCTACAATTTTTTTGTATCTCTTATGCCTGTGAAGCCAGTTGATTTAGTTATGTCCACAGTTCTGGGAGTGATAGAAAGTCAGTACTTACACATTTTGTACACCTCTAAATATTACTTTAGCTGGAGTGTCTACTATAGAGGGGTGTGGTTTGCAGTTTTAAGGTCATATAGCTCACAACTTGACATGAATGAAAAAACACATGCTGAGTATATCACAGACTCACAGTCCCTCTTTCCAGTGGGACACAGCAGGTGTTTCTGGCTATGTTGACTTGCAAGGCAACAAATCTAAACAGGGACTGAATTGAAACCTGTTACTGTAAATGAAAGATATGAAAGACTGAGAAGGAAAATCTGCTAGAAGTAGAGAAGAATATAAACACACACACATATAGGTTTGGGATCTTCTGAAATCGGCATGAGTAATACATACTTTCTAAGCATTATTAATATTTAAGTACTCAACTGCATATTTGGAACACCACCTTCTTGCATTAAATTCCAAACCTGCACTATTGTCCAGTTTATCTATTTACTGTGCAATGAGCCACATAAGTATGTCTGTCATTCCAGCTGAAAATTTGCTTTTTATTCATTGAAGCAATTCTGTGCATTACTGTGGAAAAAGCACCATATTCCTTCTACTATTCTTATCTTCCACTGCTGCTGGCATAGAGATGACAAAAAAACCCACAAAAAAACAAACAACACAACCCAAAAAAACCCAAACCAAACCAAAACACCAAACCAAATAAAAAAAAAACCCTAAAACCCAACAAAACAAAAACAACAAAAAAACCCAAAAAACAATAACAGAAAAAAACCACGAAAACAAACACTATGCTCAGCTATCTGAGCCACTATTGTTATGAGAAATGAGCAAAATCCTATTCTGCCTTGTTCATCAACAAACCTGTCAGCTAAATGGTGATTGAGCTACCTTCTCTGGTAGCGGCACAAGGGAAACAGAGGAATCCTGGTGCAATTTTCTGAGTCTGAGGTTGCAGTGCTGGCAGTTAGAAAAATCATTGTGTAACTTATAAATGGAACAAATTTGCTCAGGAAGTCATGGAGAGAAAAAATATGGAACCCCACTCTGTCGTTTTGACAACTGCCTTCCTTCAGTAACTGCACTTTGAAAGAGAAACCAACGTCATTTGGAAGAAGATATCTGCTTTCTCAGCTGACACCAGTCTGCTGAACAGCAGAATGACAAATATCTCTGTGGCTATTTAATTATTTAGGGCATAATATGCTATTTTATTTGACAATCTGTTTGCTCTGTGGATAAACTGCAATGTTGAGTAATTTTTCCTTATGAAGGAACAAGATTATCTACTCATTAAATAGCTTCATTGGCCAAATAGCAACATCACACTACAAAGTGAAACTATTTCTTTGAAAAGAATGGAGTAAAGATGCCTGGAAGTTACAGAAGATGCTCAGTCCATGCAGTGAGTGAGAGGAAGGGAAGATCTGGGGACTTGAAGCTGCAGTGTTGCCTGTATGGGCAGAGGAAGTCAGGCTGCCAGGGAGATACTGAGGTGAAGATCAGCTTTCCCTTTTTGGCTGGTTATTTTGGTTCGGACTTGAGGGGTGGGGTCCAAAGTGGCAGTGCTTGTGCCATTGTTTCCCCCTGGGCAGTAAGCCAGTCCAACAAGTGCAGTGATGGATATTCCTTGGCTGCCTCTCAAGGTGAGAATCATACGGCTAACAACATCAAGGCTGTTCACGGTTATGGTGAATCCTCTTACACCCCTTCTAGGGAATGTGGATGCTTGCTTACCATTCTGAAGTGCTGTACACAAATGCTACGTAGCATGGGGAATAAATAAGAAGAACTAGAAATATATGTGCAGTCACAGGGCCACAATCTCATTGCAAGTAGAGAGACATAGTGGGAGAGCTTACATGACTGGAAAGTTGTTATGGATAACTATGTGCTTTTTAGAAAGGACAGATCAGGGAGGCAAGGTGGTGGAGTTGCTCTTTATGTGAGAGGGCAATTTGAATGTATTGAGCTCTATCCAGAGACAGATGAAAAAGCTGAGAGCTTATGGGTAAGAATTAAGGGACAGACTAATATGGGTGACACTGTTGTGGGTGTTTACTACAGGCCACCTGATCCAGAGGAGGAAGTTGATGAAGCTCTCTACAGGCAGCTGGAAATAGCCTTGTGGTTACAGGCACCTGTTCTTCTGGGGGACTTCAACCACCCTGATATTTGTTGGAGGGACAAAAAGGCTCTGTACACACAGTCCAGAAAGTTCCTGCAGATCACTGAACATTAATTTTTGATGCCAGTGGTGGAGGAGCCCACGAGGAAGGGTGTGTTGCTGGACCTTGTACTAACAAATCAGGAGAACCTGGAAAACTACCCGCCAGTCAGCCACACCTCAATCACTGAAAAACTGATGGTACAGACCATTCTGGGGGTCAGAAGGTAAAAGAGGTAAAAGAAAATAAGGTCATCACCAAGCATGTAGAAGGTCATTAGGAGTAGTCAGCATGGGTTCACCAAAGGGAAATCATGCTTGACCAGGATGGGTTGATGAGTGGAAAGCAGTGGATGTTACATACCTCAACTTCAGTAAAGCATTTGACGCTCTCCCATAATGTCCTCATAGTTAAGCTCAGGAAATGTGGGTTAGATGAATGAACAATGAGGTGGATCAAGGACTGGATGAATGACAGAGCTCAGAGGGTTGTGATTAATGGAGTTGAATCCAGTTGGAGGCCTGTAGTCAGTGGTGTTCCCCAGGGATCAATACTGGGTCCAGCCTTATTCAACTTGTTTATCAATAACCTGGGTGAGGGGATAGAATGTACTGTCAGCAAGTTTGCTGATGGTACAAAGATGGGGGGAGTGGCTGATACACCTGAAGGCTGTACTGCCAGTCAGCAGCACCCTGATAGACTGGGGAGTTGGGCAGACAGAAACCTAATGAGGTTCAGCAAGGGCAAGTGTAGGGTCCTGCACCTGGGGAGAAATAAGTCCAAGTACCAGTTTAGGTTTAGGACTGGCCTACTAGAGAGCAAGTGTGCTGAGAAGGACCTGAGAGTCTTGGTGCATAACAAGATGGCTGCGAGTCAGCAGTGTGCCCTTACAGCAGGATGGCCAATGGTATCCTGGGGTGCACTGGGGAGAGTGTGGCCAGTGCGTGGAGGGAGGTGATCCTGCCCCTTTACTTGGCCCTAATGAGGCCACATCTGGATTACTGTGTCCAGTTCTGGGCTCCTCAGTACAAGAAAGAAGCTACTGGAGAAGGTCCAGCAGAGGGCCACAAAGACGATGAGGGGTCTGGAGCATCTCTCTTATGAGAAGAGACTACAGGAGCTGGGCCCACTTATTCTGGAGAAGAGGAGACTCAGAGGGGATCTCATTGATGCATATAAATATCTCAAAAGCAGGTGACAAGAGGATGGTACCAGACCCTCTTCAGTGGTACCCAGTGACAAGATGAGGAGCAACAGCCATAAACTAAAACACAAGAAGTTCTACCTCAATATGAGGAAGAACTTCTTTATATTGAGGGTTGCAGAGCACTGGAACAGACTGCCCAGGGAGGTTGTGGAGTCTCCCTCTCTGGAGACATTCAAAACCCACGTGGGCATGTTCCTGTATAACTTGCTCTAGGTACCCTGCCTTGGCATGGGGATGAGACTAGATGATCTCCAGAGGTCCTTTCCAACCCTAACAATTCTGTGAATTTGTGGTTGTCTTAGTTGGCTTATAGAGCCCTGGGTGACACTGGTTTAATTATGACAGTATACCACAGGAACAAAATCAACAAGCCTTGCTACGATTTCCTGAGGCTTCTGTACCAGTTAGTGGTTTGATCCAGAACCCCGAAGGGATATGGATGGTTCATCTTTCCTAACCTGATTTCATCTGATGTGCACCTTCAGATGGAAATGCTCCAGAGTTCATGGAGTAAGTTATATAAGTGAGGACAGCAGGCATTTCATGATGCTTTGAATTTGCTGGGTCTGTATTCTGCATGGTGATAATAACAAGCTCTAAGCTATCAAACAGTGCTTTCCATTTTAATGTGGCCAAATGGCTTCACAGAGCTCTCTCTGTCATCATCATCATTTTACAGATGAAAAAGCACAGAGAAGTATTTTTCTTGAGGCTGTATTAGAAACCAGTAACATATCTGAAACTAATACCTAGCTTTCCAATCTCCTAGTCTAATGCTCTAAGCTACTATTTTACCCTAGAGGTAAAAACATGGATAAAAAAATTTTTCATAACATCATCAAGCAGCATAGTTTACATCACCTGTATCAGAAAGCAATAATGAAAATAGATCATTTTAATAACTGACTGTTCTGGGCAGCCTAAAATTTTATCTGAACAGTGCTATACTAAATGCCAAACTGAATATCTTAGGAGCTAATGGACATATGAGAGCTAGACCATGTATCCTGGCTTAGATTAGAGGTCCAGATGAAAGAGCCACCTCATCCATTTTCTGCCCTCATGACGGTCAAAATGTTTAGGAAGGAACAGAGCAAATGTTTATCTAGAATATTCTCAGAAGACCCAAAACTTTGCAACGTTCCGAGACAAAAAATGCAGCTTGTATTTAATTGCCCAATGGTTATGAAAGCTGAAGAAGGAGCTCTACTAGTTTATTCTGAACCTAAAACAAGTGAGTGGCAGTTGATGCCTCATAATACTTGCATAGGAAGAAACATGAATAACTTCCCATTCACCCTCTCCATTTCCAGGAGAGAAACAGAGATTTCTCTAATTTTCTAGGCTTCTGTCACTCAAGGTTAAATGCAAAGAACAGACCTCAAAAGTAAGTTTGGTCCATGCTGGCTAGTGTTGGGAGAGGTCCACAGATGGTCCTGTGAAAAGAGGGACTGTCCTCAAAGATTCAGTAAAATATCATAGGCCTTGTCCCCATATGACTTGCTTGTGAATTTTACTACTTGGACTGGCTGACATAGTGTTAATAAAACAAATAACTCTTCGTCATCCACAGTAGAATAAGAATAATACAATATGCCTGCCCATTTGACTTTCTGTCTTCTCTGACTCTGCCAGCGTAGCTTCTTTTTGGTGTCAGTGTCAGTATGGACAGCAATTCATTTGAAATGTGTGATTCCAAAAATTCATTGGACATAGATTGACATGGTACCGCTGACTTTCAAAGAAACAAAATTTGAGGTGGTGATCTGCAGATATAGTGTTCTGTGTCATGTTGACGAGCCTGAAAGTGCAAATATCTCTGTAGAGAACTCTTGAAAATTACACGGTCTCCCTGCCCCAGGAGAAGCATACATGGTCCATTTGCCTTTTTAATAAAATATTTTTAGACCTTTAAATTTTTTTAAGGTGAAGATGGGCAACTTAGCTTCAATAAATGGCTTTCAAAAAAGGGTGTCTGTTGGCCCTACAGGGTCTTTTAAGCCCTTCGGCTATGTTTATGGATGTGATGCTGCAACTCCATTCAGAAACAGCCAAGCTCAGGCTCAAGAACAAAGGTAACATAGTGTTTTGTATAGGCTAATTCACCTGCGTTTATAACAGTATTTGGCCAAATAAAGCACCGTGATAGCCCAGTGGGACTGTTCCCAGACCAGGCCAAAGTTAATCTGAACATCTTTGTAGGGCGTTTCTTCATATGAAGTGACAAGACTATCCTAAGGCCTTTGATACGTTAATCCATGTACCACTGCCTAACTAAGCTCTTGTCTAGATTAAAAGCAAGACTTGTTTTCCAGGAGCACATGAAGGTTTTCCAAGTCTCGGTTTGCCTGTCTGCATTGAAGTGCAAAACAGTGTATGTGGCATGCTTTAGTATGGAAAGGATTTCTAAGTATGCAATCCCATTGGTCATAATTAGCAATATAATGCCTAATGATCATTAGTCAAAAGAGGTCTTCAGTTACTTGATTTTCATCCAAAACCTGTTGATTAGTAATCCCCTGTAGTTGGGCCATAACATTCTACTGAAGCATTGAAGAGAAACTTGGCCTGAATGTAATCATTGCATTAGCATTCATCCAAGTAAAACATCCCCTTTTGTAGAAAGCAAGCATATTTCTACCTTTTGTTAGCTTTTGACAAGAAGAAGGTGTATTAAGCATAGTAAATGTATACAGTACAGAGTGTTTTTAGACCAAGCACATGGAAAAATACTTTTTGCCTTCACAACAGTGACACTTCCTAGTGCACCAGTAAGGTATCACTGAGCTGTCATCAGCTGCAGTCTCAGATGGGAGAGAGATGATGCACATATAGAAATGCAAAAGAAAAACACTTAAAAATAATTACAGATACGTTATCTAAAATTAATCACAGGATTATTGTTCCGGAGATGTTGCATTTTTTTGTGATAAGCAAGCAGGTTAAATTTCTTCAAGAAAACATAGACCAACATAACAGCTACCAGTATGTTGATTTTGCCCCTATGCCTTCTCTACTGAAACCTTGGGAACCTCTTGGAGTGCATTGCATCTAATCAAGCTGCCTAAATTAGTCAGTAGCAACTACTCTCTGTGATCGCAGTTGCACATAAACCCCTGGAACACAAAACACATTTCAGAAGAAGTTGGATCAACACACACATATGCAGAACATTGTCAGTGAAATAATGTATGCCAAGAGTAGAGAAATTCCCTTTGAGTTTAAATACACTGAAATGCTACCTTCTGCTCCAGATCACATCGACAGTTTCCCCTTGATGGGACTGGCTGTGACTGTTGACCCCTGTACACTTTTCTGATTTGTATCATACAAGGTTCATCTCATTTTCTGCTTCCTTTAATGGCTGTATTTCCTGGCAAGTCTTAAGAGTATTTTACCTTGGCCTCTACACTACCTACTTTTAGCCAAACTTTTACACCATATGGCATAATATTATTATTCCCACATCTCAGCTGATTACTGCTTTTAATTCATGGCATATTAATGAAACTTCTGTCTTTTTTGGAGTATTTGGAGAAAGCAAAACTATAGTTAGAGATTGGGCGAAAGTTTCCACTTTGTGCCACCTACCCCAGGCTCTCACAACTTTTAGACCTATTCTTGACATCCCTTGGAAACTTCAAATAAATCTCTGAATCCATTTGGCAAGGCTAAAAATTTACATAGCAACTCAACATGCAAGGAGCTACTTTCACTACAGACAGGAGCTACTTCTATCTGTGTATTTTGGGGGGTTCTTTGCACCTTCCTATCTGATGAGTTAGGAGGGAATCTCTTACTCTTAATGTTCTTCCTCAGTTGAAGTCCATGAGGGATGACAGCCCCTGAAGCTGCCCTGCTAGAAACAGATATGCTGTACTGTCAGCAGATTACAGGACAGGAGTTTTCTTGTTTGGCAGTTCTAAGTCCCCTTCCAGCTATGAAAGAAGGTGACAGCAATAACTAGGAAGAGAAGGAAGATTAACGGTGTGTATAACACTGTAGAAATGAGAAATAATCATACTTTGCAGAAAGCTTTCTGAAGGAAATGGCTCAAGAAAGGAGAATGCAGGAGCCAAGCCAGTAACATCTGTAACTAGTCATTTAGCCAGTTCATGCAACTGCCTGATAAACTTCAGGCAGTGCCTGATAATAGTTATCTTCTGACTAGAATGCCATGCAAAGCAGGGAGTTCATGATTAATGTCTGACAGGCACAGGGGCCGTGTTACCAAGCAACATAACTTCTTTCGCAGACCCACATTTCTACTTTGATTCATTTCCATTTATTTTCTGCAATGTATGCATTACGGATTGAAAGGAAGAGGTACTATAAATATCAATAAAGCATCTGTTAACTCTATAATTTTCATCAAGATTCAAATAAGTTCTAACTGACACAGAGAAATTAATATTTAATTCACATTAACTCTTTCACAAATAAAACGTTTCATATAGAAATTGTGTTGCTTAGGCTAAGATTCAGTTCACTAGCTCTTGTGGACTATGAAAATGCTTTCTAGGGTTTTGATGTCCAAAGAGCATTCTGCATTTTGCTCACAAAAATATACACATAACATGAGACAAGGCTATTAGAAAATAAGGTGGGATGGCAAAGGCAATGAAGGAGATAGATAAGTGAAAAAACAATCACTTCATTATACCAGTTGCTATCAGGAAAACCACTTTATCACGGGATATGGATGGGATTTGCCATGATGAAATCGTCCTACAAAAGAGCTTCTAATTCAGTGGACAACTGCATGATTAGTAACATATTTCACAGTAACCTCCTGTGAAAGAGCATAAGCATCAGTAAGACTGTGGATGGTTGCCTAGTTTTGAAGAGTTAAATAATGTTCTGGATACCTGTGTCCAAGTTATGCTTATGCCAGTGAGTTCTTAGGTGCTGTTCAGCAACTTTCCTAACATTTTAACATTTTCTGATCATTCAATATGACATTTGGTGATTCAGTTTCTAGAAGTGCTGATGTCTTCTATCTGCAACTAAAACCAATGATTCTGTGCCCTGAAACAACAAATTTATATAAACTATAAAGGGACAAAATGAAAGCAAAGTGTTCCAAAAGTAAAGAGATGCTTATAACAATTATTTTCATTGCCATAACTCAAATCTTATAGGGTAACAGGAGAATAATGGAGGATGGCAATATGGATTGGATTTGGAGCAAATAGTCACGGCACCTAGTGGGACCTGAAGGGTACAGTTAGGTCCTTTTGTATACTATTCACCTCCTACCCTTTTCTTTGGTAAAATCTAGTGATGTATCACCTAAGGGGGAAGACAACAGAAATCCAGAAGGGAGAAAAAGGTGTGCCTAAATACACCTTCACTGGGCTATAAGAACAGCTGGTGAAGTTGTAGTCCTGAAATTTTAGAGATCAGGAAACATACTGGCAACAGCTTTTCAGCTTTGATCATGGACCTGATGTCCAGAATGTCCTCTTTAATAGCCATGAACCAAAAAAGAAATACAAGAGAAAAATTTTGCTTCCTTCAACAACAGAGTGAAAGTCACTTGCCAGAAAGAACAATTTCCCTGTGGTATCCAGAGGTCATAAAGCGGAAATACCAGTCTTTGCTGAAGTTCAAGAGGGTCTAGAGAAATCTTTCCACAGCTGTTTCTGAGTCGGGTGTTAGCAGTCCTGATCACTGTTGAAGGTTTATTATCAAGCAAGCATGACATGCAGTTGCTGCAGTGTATCTCCCTTAACAATTGACAAATAAGGACATTTTCATATGACCATTCTTTCTTTCAGATAGTTTGGACTAATACGTCTCTACCAATACCTGCATCTTCCTCACAAAATAAAATGCTTTTCCTGCTCCTCAGACACCAAGAAGTATGTGTAAATTTGATGAGATTCAGCTATTTTTATAAATCAGTAGACCAATTCATCTTCTAAGTGGACTCCTTGGCTTATTTTTCTTTTCTGATCTTCTGCATATCCCAGTGCCTATTGGTCCTTGTGAGCCAGCTTGTGGTTCTCAGCACACTGTGACATAGGAATGTGCCCCACCTATGCAGCTATCTATATATACAACACAGATTAATCACTTTGTGCTTTGCTCCCAGTAAAAAGAGTTTATGCTGATTTTCTATACAGACCTGAGTCATGTCAAGTCCTGGAACCGCTTAAAATCAGGAATGTCCTGTCTCAAAGAGGAAAAAAGTCTCATTATCTAAAAGGGACAACTGTGTGTCCCCAGTTCCTCTGACAACACAGCCGCCTGTGGAAAATGTTGCCTCTATAGCCATAGATAAATTTTGATTTTGTGTAGGAGATTTCAATTGATGGAAATTGATAATTTTTTTCATTTTTTTTTAATAGATGTAAACATCAGCAGTAAGGTTTGAAATACCCAGAGCCAATGAAGTTCTTACTTTTGATTTCAAAGAGCATACCGGTTTTCCCCTCATTGCTGACTTTGGAGGAAAATGTTTGAAAATTTGAAAAAGCCCATCTGAAAATGTGAAAATGGTTACTAAAAATGGCCAAAGACAGTATATAACTTTGCAGATGCATTTAGGGGAAATATTACACTTGTGTCCTTTAGATTTGCTTACAGTAAATGTTGAGAATTAACTCTCAGTACAACTTTTTTTTTTTCCTCTGAGTTGAACACTTATCATGTCAGCCCCTCCTTCTGTTATTCTTGTTCCTGGTCATATCTTTGATTAAATTCCTAGGTTAATTTATAGGAATGACACAGCAAACCTGGCAGCCATAATCCCTTTAGTAGTTCAATATGTTTATGAGGTTTGAAGGATGTTAAATGTGGCAGTTTAAATGCTAAGCTGAGTAATCAGTTCATTAGGAGTTTGTTCAATGTGTTTGCCATCTGCAGCTGAAGCATGCAAAACTGGACTCATATAATTCACCAGACAGTTTAATGTATGAACAAGATAAACCCCTCAAACACTGATTGACAAGCCCCGGAATTTTGTTAGCAGATTTAAGTGCATGTTCACACCCACACACATGGATAACTTATCCACTTTCAGCATAGAGGAACAGTAATACAAATGTATTTAGCAGTCAGGTCAGGTATGCACAAACTCCACCTCCAAGATCCTGACCCAGGACAGCCTCAGTCAGCAAAGCCAGGCTTCAGGGGGTTGAGGAGGAATCTGGAGAGCTCCATCACAGCCGTGCAAATCTTTCTGTTGATTGCTATGGAGCCCATACCACATCTGTGTGATAAACTTGCACACTGAAATACCCATGGCTCTATGGCGGCCTGTATTTCTATCTGGAGGAACTACATTCCCCATTGCAGCAAAACTATACTGTCTTCTTGAAGCTATTTCAGCCTTTTGAAATCAAACTTCATTTTATGCTGTCCCCTTCTTTTCTTCTACTCCAGCCTGATGAATACTCATTCTGCAGCCTGAATGTGGATTGCTGTTTTTATTTTTACATCCCATACACATAATTCCTCTCATTGACCCTTATCTCACTCTCCACTGAAAACTTTATCTCTGCTAATGTTAAAAACCAGCCACAATCGTCAATAATTCGACAAAGCTCAGAAACAAATGACTAAAATTCCACCCAAGCCCCCATGCTAATATTTTTTTCTGGCTGAGTTTATACCTTTAGACTTTCTAACTCTTAAGATGCATGGAATATAACAATTTAGGGGGAGTTCAAATCACTGGGTACGTGTCAGATCTGATAGCCTCCAGATGCACCACACATCCCTAATATGACAAACACCCTCGCCTAGACAGCAAGAGGAATTTGCTTAGATCACTTACAGCGTGAAGAAAATGGCCAGAAAAGGCTGAACCACCCCAGACTCCATGGTTTCCTGAGCACCTACCTCTTTCTTTCAGAAAAGGAAGGTGCCTCTATCACAATAATGAATTACAGACTTTTCCTGTCAGTGCTGAAAATGTCTGTAAGGATAAACGTGAAGCAGCACCTCCTCCTCCAGCACTCCATTAGCATTCACTCAATTCCTTGCTAGCATTCTATTAAATGCAGAAGCAATTCATGAAGCCCCGAGTATTTCACTGATCAAAAAGTCTCTTGAGGTTCTGCTTCCGCAACAAAAATTTATGTAAGGAGAAAAAGGGGGGCAGGGGAGAAACAGCACAGCAAAACCCTGTATCATGGCTTGGCATGATAAACAAACCTGTGAAGGAAGGGTGTGCTGTGGAGAGAGGGAGGGTTGAAGTGATTATGTGGCAGAGAATAATCTTCCTCCCCAAAATGCCTCTGGGAAGGAGGAAGTAAGAAAACATGAGAATCCCGCCAGTACACACAATGACCCTTCAAAGCACCATGGGGAACCCACTGATGAAGAGCTGCTCTCTAATGCCTCCTGCCAGCTCAGTATTTGCCAAATCCCATTTACTTCTAATCACTCACAGACAGTTGCTTGGCCTTAATCTGCTCCCTCTTTTTTTCTGGCGCAAAGTTGGAGTTAGGCTTCAGAAGCTTGGTTCTGGTGTGTGTGAAAGTAGGACTGTGACTATCTTCACAGCCCACAGAGAAATAAAAATGCTGACTGACCTGCCTTGGCAGCTGGCTTGGACAAGTCCAGGAGAAGCAGGTGGGTAGAAGGGTGGCCGTGTGAACCTGCATGATATTATTATAAGGGTTATCCTTATGGGAAGACAGAGTACACACTTAGGATATGGGGCCCGATGGGATTCATCCAAGAATCCTCAAAGAGCTGGCTGATATCATCACAAAATCTCTCTGGATGATTTTTGAGCCGTCTTGGGAATCCAGAGAGCTCCCAGATGACTGGAAGATGGTGAATTTTGTCCCAGTTTTCAAGAAAAGCAAAAAGCAGGACCCTGGAAACTAAAGGCCTGTCAGTCTCACTTCAGTGACTGGTAAAGTTATGAAGATTATTCTGGGAGGTATTGAAAAACACCTGAAAGACAATGCAGTCACTGGTCACAGCCAGCACAGCTTCATGAGGGGAAAGTCCTGCTTATCCCATTTGACTTCCTTTTATGACCTGGTTGATCAAGGGAAGCCAGTTGATGTAATCTTTCTGGATTTCAGTAAAGCTTTTGATGCTGTCTCTCATAGGATCATTCTAAACAAAATGTCCAGCCCAGCTGGATAAAGATATCATGCAGTAGGTGAGCAACTGGCTCACGGGTCGAGCACAGAGGCAACAGTGAAAGGGGAAACATCAGACTGGTGACCTGTCATAAGTGGGGTTCCACAGCGCTCCATCTTAGGCCCTGTGCTCTTCAACATCTTCATAAATTACTTGGACACAGGACTGGAAGGGATACTAAGCAATTTTGCAGATGACACAAAACTGGGAGGAGCTGTTGACTCCCTCCCACCTGCAGAGACACCTCAACAAATTGGAGGACTGGGCAATCACCAACCATATAACAAGGGAAAGTGCTGGAATCTGCACCTGGGACAGGGAAACTCTGGATGTACATACAGACTGGGAAATGAGATGCTGGAAAGCAGTGCCAGAGAAAGGAACCTAGGGATCTATGGCATTTTGACGTAACTCTCAGGCACAAGGTATGACTCTTGAGGATGGTTCTGTGCAGGGCTAAGAGCTGAACTCGGCGATCCTTGTGGGTCCCTTCCAACTCAGTATATTCTGTGATTCTGCAATATTCCCAGTAGGTGTTCTGGGAAAAAATACTTAATGAGAGACACAATTACTTTTCTGACAGCTCAGGGAAGAGAATCTGCTTACTTGAGGGCCATATTGACATTGATCTTGCTCTAACTTCTTTCATAACTCTGCTCCAAGAACAGAGTTACCCATTCTTACTAATCCACTGACCTTTGCAGCATACTACACACAAGGTCTGGCTGCCTTTCAGAGGCAAGCCCAGTTTTCTGAAAGCTCCTTCATGGTACAGCAAGGACAAAGAGAAAAGGGTGTCCTTACAGATGTCAGTCACCCAGGCAAAGCACCAAGGCAAACTTAACCTGGATCTGAGCAATGTATGTCATTCTCTGTACGACCAGCTGTTCAGCATGTCCAGCTTGCTTCAACCCTTAAATTATGGCAATACATAAGGGCAAGAAATTGCTTTCTGACCCTTCCCTACATACCTTCAGCAGCAGAAGCAGTCAGCTGACAGCCTGAAGCACAGTGGCTGATTGCATTTTGCATGCAGAATGGTGGCTGTTATTATTGGTAAGAACAACAGTTGTTACAGTACAACAAATGTGCCTTAATCATTTTCTGCTTATGTAACACACCATATACAAGTATTAATGCAATCAAGTGCACTCTAAATACTGACTGCAGAAATATTGCCTGCAGTCTTCTTTTACTTGATAAACTGTTACTGAATCTAAAGGTCTGGATAGAAAAGCACTGTGCAGAACCTGGGTGATTTGAGGGGATTGATCCAATGTTTAGATGTTTCATAGGCAAAGTGGTCCTCAATACTTATGGATTTAAACTCTAGTTAATGAAAAGTGGAAAAAAAATTCCACCTATGCCTCTGACCTCTTTTGCCAGTGGGCCATCAGGACTACTTGCACTGATTTCTGTCTTGTTATTCTGAATTTAGAATCTTGTATGTAAGAGCAAATGAAGCCTGTATGCAGCAACAATTTTATCTACCCTGGAGAAAAAAAAAGAAAGAAAAAGAAAAAAAAAAAAAAGAAAAAAAAAAAGGAAAAAAAAGAAGGCAGCTACGTGTGTAGATATAAAGATTTTGCTTCTCATGCTCATAGATTAATTATGACAGTACTCTCTCTAGTACTGAAGAGAACAGCTACAGACTGGTATACATCTGTACTGCTTAGCTCCCTCACCCTTTCAACAGGGTAGATTCATCTTGGCTATGTACTAAGAGAATCTTGTGGCCCCTGCACACCTGAGTGATTGTCTGGGAGAGTGCAGGAGCCAAAACTCCTCCAGGGTCCTTTCTAGCAATGTGACAGTATGAACAATTAGATCCTTTTCTCACAATTTTAAAAATCCTGAACTATAATAAGCTCATCTTTTCTGAATGAAATTTGCTTAAGTGATAGTGTTTTAGATTAGGGATTGCTAGCAAACCAAAAATAAAGGTTACTTTTAAAATAGATATATGTATACAGCCACACACATGCTTCGAGTTTTCAGCAGGAATTAGATTGCTTCCTGAGAAATTATTCTTCTACAGGCTTAGAAGTACTACAAGATACACTTTCTTTCATCAGTGAACATGTAATTTCATCTTTCCTTAATGTGTGAAGGAGGGAGAACAACAAACTCACTCAAACGGGGAGACAGTTCCCAAAGGACCCCTGAAATTCATTTCTAACTTGGAACTATCCGGGGGGCTCAACAGTCCTTCCTACAGCATTTTTCATATTAACAAATTATTGCAAGATAAACCTTGAAATGAAGATACCATTCATGCCAAAGGCAAATATCATCTTGGCTTTTTGGTAGAGACTGGGTCAATTTGCACAGTTCAGGTAAAGTGCACCTAAGCACTCCTATTGCCTGGTTCTTCTTCTAATCAGGCTTTGGACTAGAAGAGCTCTGTGTTTCTCTGTTCTTGGTTCTGACTCTTCTCTGCATGAAACCAGGACATTTAACTGAAAAATAATATATTTTTCCGTGAATTGTTTGGTGACTCGGACTAAGAAAATACCATCAATCCATGTGTCAGAGGCCCTTCAAGTGGTTTGTAACCAAGCTTTTGGACCAAAAAAAACCCCACTGAGCATATACCTAACTTGAGCACAATAAAGAACTTTTTAACCTAGGAGACTACCCAAAGCCAGTCTGGTTGGTTCCCTGCCGGCAACATGTGAGGCTTGCTCAGCCCCTCTAACTAAGTTTTGAGACAATCACTGTCTTGGCACTGGGAAGCAAGCTTCTGCAGTCAGTTTCAAAGGCAGAAAAGAGTAAGCTGTCCTTCATTGAACACTACAGCAAACAGCAAATGGGAGCAGAGTCAGAACTGAGATCAGCAGGTATGCTTTCTTGTCTTCTCACTCAAAGCAATGCTTAATGGCATGAACAACCCCGGGAGATGAGCCATGCATTTCCCCAAGTTCAGGCAGGTTTTAGGAGGAGAGTCCAGACATTCACTGTGCTCTTGACAAGTTATTTTTCTAAAGAGTATAATGATGATTCCCAAGATTTTAGCTTATTTTTTCATGACAGAAAAATGATCAATTTGTTTTTCTTGCTGCTGGGATCAAACAGCCAAGTAACCTGTGGCATTATGATATAAATACATATGAATAAATTACAGCAGGATACAGAAGACATTCAAAACAAAGAACATCCTCTTCTCAGAGGTATGCAGCACTAGAATGACCCTTCCATGTTAGAGTTTCAAACTTAGAAGAACTGCATTACACTCGTGTGCCCTCTCAGCTGCTAGGAATATTTTTACTACTATACTGGAGGTCTCATGGCTTTCTACACTAGCAGGTTATTCACAGATACCAGAAACAACAAAAACAAAGGTATCTTGCACTGGAGGATCTAAAGGTCCAAGAAACTTATTAAGCATAAATAAGGCTTTTTTTTGGTGTCTTGTGGGAGTCAGGATATGTGAGATTGGCTTTATTTTCCTAAGAGGAAATGAAGGCTTGGCTTTCACAGGTTTGGGAATTATGAATCTAGATGTTTCTATAGAAGAAAATGCAGCACAGAAAATAGCAACATCCACAAAAATGCAGAGCAGTCCCTCAGCGTTTAACCATGCATAGCAACAACACATACCATTATTACAGCCAATAAAGAATATAGTACCCAGATGAAGGGGGTATATTTTAGAATTTTTAAGTTAAATGTATTAACAGTACAGCCCAGACCACAGCCAGGATCTTAAGTGTCACAAAAGAGGAATTACCATGCAGTTGATAATTGCAAGGATGAACAACTTGCTGCATTGGGGATCAGATCAGGTGGATAAAAAAAATTTGCATTTGCAAAGAACAAAGTAGCATCTTCTGAGTTGTCAGCATCTGAGTTCTCCTGTTTAACAAATTCTCCTAGACCTCTCTTGGTTACAAAATTTGCAAGGGTACAACAGACAGGTAAAAAAGAATTACATAAGTGACAGCTTGTCTGAATGAATCTGAACCTCTTGACTGGAGAAATGTCTGGTTTATGAAAGGGAGTATTTACTTTGTGTTGTCTTCAGCTAGCAGAAGGAAAAAGAAAAAAGCAGATGCAAGTACAGAAGAACTGTGGGAAGGGAGAAATAGTGGAAGTCACAGTAATTGGATGTTACTGTTTTACCAAAGTACTGAACAAATGAGCTGGAAAACATCCCGTGTTCAAACACTGTAAGGAATAGTGGTCTTTCATCCTCCTGCAGGAGTGAGCAGAGTGAAGGGCCAGAGACATTTTCTCTGCAAAATCCATCATTAAGATATGTGCTGCATGCTGTGTGGCACCTCACTATTTATTTCAGGTTGCTGATGCCAGCCAAGTGTGTTGGACTGTATGCAGTGCTGCAGGCTAAGAATCCCTCCAAGTGATGATCGGAATTTTTCCAGTGACTGAATCTATGGCAAACCATCTGCACAACATAGGCCTCACTTTCCCCAGCTGTGAAAAATTAGCAAACTCTTACATTTATCAAACTGACGGTATTAAAATTAGTCAGCAAGAGTCAGAGCACAAAACCCTTCTCCTTGGACGAATAGTTTTTCACCTAGCTAATCTGTTCAGTTTCTCTGGAACTGGATATTTAATTATTCTCTAGGACTGCAATATTTACACAGTATTTTGGAAGAAACTTTAATGATGCCATCTTATAAGACTCAACATTGATTCTTTTTCCCTAAGAAGCATGACTTTTATGAGCCAGAAGAAACATAATAGCTAGTCATGGTACTAGAAGGGATTCTGTGTCCCTGCTTTGTGAGCTGTATTCACAAAGGGACGTGAAGACAGAAGAGAGCTCTGCCATCTGAGGTTTTGCCTGACACAGTTTGAAAATAAAGTTCAATTCTGAGATGACAATCTGGTATGCTGTAAGTTGCTTTACAACCCAGAAATTGCGAAGAAGCCAAAATGTTAAAAGTATTTATAGAGTTAGCATTAAAAAAGTAATGATAATTAGAAATATTGAAGCATAAGCAAACTTGATCCTCTAGAAATGGTGGTCTTTAAAGATTAATCTCAAATAGCTTTTTCCAAATTACCTCAAACTTGATTTTTCCATCATTTAAAAAAGAGGCAAAACATTAACTGTTGGGAAAACTTCTACAGTTCTTATTTTGCTTGACTGTAAATTAATGCCAGACTTGAGTGAGGTAGTAATTCAATCAGAAATCCAGAAAACATTGGTTTATTACTATAATTGCTCTTACCATGGCTCAACCTAAAAACTTCCAAGAAGATCAAGATGTCAGTGTGTTGCAGTCTATCCAAACACCTAATACACTCCTCTAAAGAAGCTTTTAATCTAAATAGGCAAAATACTGGTAGGAAAACAGAAATATTAGCCTCTCAATTTGAATGCAAAGATCATGCAACATCAAGAGGAAGCAACACGCTAAGGCTACTCAAGAAACCAGTGGCAGAGCCAGGGATCGTTCTGACTCTCTGAGAGCACATTCGATGCAAAAGCATCCTTGGCCTCTGGAGAGTTACAGTATAAAGAAGTTATTCTGTGTGATGAAAAAGGAGAAATGGAGTCTGTGTCTGTATGCTATTTCAGATCCAGGATTAGTTTCTCACAGTAATGAGATGGCTAAGTAATTCCACAGGATTTCACCAAAGTAATCAAGTCCAGACACTCTGCATCTTACAGCCTTAAGACAGTGATGGAGCCAAAGTCTTTGCTGTTATCAATGCACATACCTAAACAGCAAGAAAGTAATCTGAAAAGTACCTTCTGCTTAGAGCTGCCACAATTCTTTCCTGAAGCAGGCCCTGGACAGAAGTGCATTTGAGACAGCAGGGGTATTAAAATCCTTCCTGGTAAGAAGTTGCCAATGATGCTGGTGTGTATGTGCCCTTGGAGTGCCCAGGCTGTCAGCTGCAGCAGCTGCTACTTCATTCATTATACATGAGGAGTCACAGGCAGCGTGAAGCGCTGAAATTAATCTTGACAGAGTCATGAATAAAATGTAAATATATCTTGAGAAGAAAACATTTGCAAGGAAATTAAAAAACAAAACAAAAAAGTAAAAGAAAAAATAAAGAAAAAAAAGAAAAAAAAAAGAAGAAAAAGAGGAAATGGATCAATTAAAAGAATGTAGAAGAATGAAGCAGTACAGTCTGCAGGGTGACCACCTGGGTCTTTTTGCCTCATTTCATACCACCAGGAAGCAGACTGCAGGACTGCTAGCACACATCACAGTGTGGCAGCTGCCTAGGGAAATAAACACAGCAGCTAAAAACCTGCCCCCCCCCCAAAAAAAAAAAAAACCAAAAACCCTCTAAACCAAGTAAACCTCCCCCACCCCCACTTCAAAAAAAAACCCAACAAAACAAACCAACTGAAAAAAACAACAAAACATCATGTATGACTAGGGAGTTTTAAACGCAAATTAATTGTACAACTTGC
The DNA here is from genome assembly GCA_035583185.1 of Anabacerthia variegaticeps. Taxonomy (NCBI): domain Eukaryota; kingdom Metazoa; phylum Chordata; class Aves; order Passeriformes; family Furnariidae; genus Anabacerthia; species Anabacerthia variegaticeps. Next base: position 28,528,131 of record JAWWEW010000112.1, on the reverse strand, counting down.
CTTGAAGGCCACAGAATCAGGCTTGTCCTGTGCATAGATTTGGCAGAAGCAGGAAAAGGTGGTATCCACTTGACTTTTAGCCATGTCTTCCTATTGTTTCACTGCTTAGTTAAAATTGCTGCCAACTTGGTTTGGAGCTTTAAGACAAGCTATCCCCTGTCTATTTCTGGCTGCTACATCTTTCCATCAAGCAATGACTGTATGAGTTCTTTGTTTGCCCAGTAAAACAGACCAATTAAATAATTTCTGGTAGAACCATGTAATCCAGCTGAGAGGCAGTTAACTCCTTGAGAAGCCCAAACTACACTGCAAGCATTCTTATGACTGTTCACATTGCCTGGTAGCCAGCAAGTTGCTTCACCTCACCCTGCCTCAGACTATCTGGTCTCACAATCCGTCAAATGACATTAATCTGCTTCACTGGGGGATGAGGAAAAATTATATGATTCTGGATTCCTGATAAAACGTTGCTCTCTAGATGCAAGGACTGACTATAACACTGATTTTTCACTGCCTCTTTCATCCCCTGTGGTTTTAAAACTGCAGGTCAAATATTGCTCCCAGCTACACCCAGGCAATTCCAACCAATTTCAGTTGCAGGCAGGACAAAAGTCTGCATATGCAGGGCTCAATCCAACATCACCACAATTTGTGTGTGTATGTATGTACATGGAGGGCACGGGGGCGGCACACAAAAGGCGCTCTGACAGCAACAGTACCTACCCAGTGGGGTGCAGGAGGGAGAAATGAAGAATCGTTTTCCCAGTGGAAACTACAGTGAGAATTTTAAGCAGGGAGAATGTAATTACCTGAAATGGAATCATACATTACACCCATCACACCATTCCACATAAAAATTTAAAGCACGATTTGCAACTGAGGAAGCTGAGGTGAATTTCTGAGTTTCATTAATTTGGTTCCTCCTTTTTAGCACAGTGCTGCTGCTGACAGGCAGATTCACCTGCATGGAGCAGCAGTACCACCTTCTCCATGCCCTTATCTGGAACGAGAAGCTGGGAGGTGTGTTGTACCTATCTCTGAAAGGACTTCAGCGACAAATCTTTCATCATAATTTTTGTAATGCTTTTACTCAACACAGCTATTTTATCAATATCTTAATGGATGCATATATGTAACTAAACCACAGTCACTACCTCCCTCTATCACATGGCACTGGATGCCTCAAAATCCCTAAGGCTCTTATCCTTCCAATTAATCCCTGTTGAGACACAGGGACAATTTTAAAGGCAAGAACTGAGGCTCAGAAAAACTGTGAGTGGAATTCATCTAACCTAACTTTAGAATTCTGAAATGTACGTGTCTGCACCTAAGCTAGGAAATGAGGCTTTTCTGTAAGAGTCATTAGACTAAAAGAGGTGCTTATAGGGCTGAACTATTCTAAGTATCTGGTTTAGGAAGGAATTGATCATTCCCTGCAAATGCCTGCTTTGTTTCTTTGTCTATAAGGAAAGAAACCCTGATAATAACCCTGTTATTTAGACCTACACAGCCTAAAAATAAATCCGTAGTGAAACAGGGAATTGAAACCATATCTCCTAATTAATACACAGATTTCTTGAGTAGAGAGCCGTGATCCTATTCCTGAAACAACTATAACAAAGTCTTAGAAAATATAGTCCTGATAGGAAAATTGCCTTCAGCCCTTTTGCAGATGTTGTGTCCCACAAGTGAATGGCTAATTCTATGTCAGCTCCCACCACATTTTCAAAGAAACAGTGGGACCTACAGTGTGTTGCTGAGGCAGAGGAGCATTGCACTTCCAATGCTTCTGTAGACAAAGTTTCCATATTAAAAATGTAAACCTGAATCACAGAGAGTTTCCATCTGACCAAAAATGGCAGTTGAACTAGATTGATGCGTGTCTATAGACTTGTGGGTCATTCTACTAATGCTTATCAATGTACGATGGAGGAATTTATTTTACTTATAATACATATCTAATTATGCAATACAGAGGCAAAATAACAATAAGCAAACTCTTGGTATTAACTGACTGTGACACCAATGACTAAAGAAGGAAAATTGCCTACACACAACTTCAGTATGGAGAAGAAAAAGATTAGTGGGGACTGAACCTTCTAATACCTACAAGAAAGCAACTGAGAGGACAGCCCCAGGCTCTTTACTGAGGAGCAGAATGGGACAACAAAAAGGAAAATTGTGATAAATTAAATGAGGAGACCTTCAAGTTGGATATAAAAGGAAACTTTTTCACAATGAGGACAGTCAGGCAAGCATTGGAGTGGTCTCCATCTTTGGAATTTTTAAAGATCTGACTAAATAAAGACCAAAGTAAGCTGGTCCAACCTCACAGCTGATTCCATCTTGAGCAGGAGGTTGGTCACAACCTGAGTTCCTGAGTTCCAAGTTCCCTTCCAAGACATTATTCTGTGATTGTATGATAAAGACATTGATTATGGACTGCTTCCTATCCTATAACAAAGCATTCAGAGAGTTAATAAATGTGGTCCTTATTGAAACTTCACGTGGAGTCAATAGAGATCTACCACAGTGGCCTTCTCAGTCCTTTCTGTGATGTCTGCAGACAGTGGAGAGTAGAAATTCACATTCTGTTTTTGCAGTTTTGCAGCCTAAAAGTTTGTTCAGAGTAATGAAAATTAGCTTGAGAAATCTTTGCAGAACATGAGAGACCAAAGAGGTGACTGCTGTGATGACGAAGGTAGTGGCTGTGACTTTTGTCCTCAGCGCCCCAAGCTGCCAACAGCACAGTTTACAACAGAGGGATCTGGTCTTAACTTTCCATACAGAAAGCTAAGAGTGTACTTTGAGACAGTTTAATCATGTTTAGAAAGTGCTTTCAATAAAAGAACTTTACTTTCCCTCTACAGAACAATGCGTTGTCTTGTAGTAAACACTAAAAAAAATCCCATCAAAACAAAATAGCAAGGAATTCCCTGAACACCCAGAATTGTAATTATTTTAGACCTACTCAGATATTGTGTGCTCCAAAAATCACCCAAGGTTTCCTTTGGATGTTTCTAGCTCACAGTCGTTCCTGAAGGAAAGGAAATAGTCTATAATTTTTCTTATGTGTATCACTTTAGTTTTATGGGAAATTACTGGAACCACTTGGCTAAAAAGTGAAACAAGTTATGTCAGCATTTGATAAGGAGCTGGATTCCTGATCCGTGGTGTCACTGAGCCCAAGCCCATGGGGTCTTCTGCTCTTGCCACATCCAAAAAAGCACAGACCTACCAACCTTGTACCTGCAAAACAGCTAAAAAATCTTTGAATCCATTGCTCTCTAGAGATGTCTTCGCACTCCTACTCCTTCCTGTTTCATTAAGACTCTTTACACTGAGGCTTAAATCACTTGACTGGCCAGCAGGCCATCTGCAGGAAGTACAGAAGGCCCATTCACATCCCTTGTTTGTTTTTTTTAAATGCTTTAACTGGGGGGAAAAAAAATCTACATTGAACTCTTTCTCAAGTTTTGCCTCTCAGCTTATGAGAGAAGGAAAACTCCTCTAGCAGAGAAAACTCTGCAAAGCTGAAGGACAAGTCATAAAGCCATTGAAATGGAAAATTAGAAAGCAGTATAAATAGGCTCTTTGGAGGAAAATAGGTCTTCCCTGCTATAGTGAGCATGAATAAACAATAAAAGATCATGTCAATAAGGAAAACACTTGCTAGAGGTCTTCCCTCTTCAATTACAAAGCTTTCATTTGGAGGAAGTGGTGCACAGGCAGAGAATTAACCTTGCCAGGCTCTTTGGATGTGTTAATATCCTTTGGGATATATTGCTAAGATTTTTTCCCCCTGAAATAATGGAGAATATATCTTGTCTAATGATAAATATTTGATCCTGACAGATACAGGAGTAGGGAAAACCACATAAAGAGACTTGGAAGACCAGGAGCTCTGTCTTGTCAACTTTTGTTAAAGATGCAGGTTGTCAACCAAGTTTGAAAACACGTCAGCTCTTCTAAACTATGTTTCTTAGGAGCACCTGAAATTCTTAAATTATTCAACTTTGGATAAGTGATCTGCCCATTTTAGCAGAGGTCTCATACTCAAGCAATGCACAACTGAACCAGATCAGCACATAAAAAAGAAGTTTAACCTTTGACACATTGCTTCAGATTACCAAATGTTACAAACTGGCAGAATTACTGTGGAATTATGTTTGTTACACATGAAAGGAATATACCTTTCAGCTTTTGGGATGAAAAATTATATTTTAAAATTATTTTTTTCTTCCTTTATTTTTGGTTATTCATAGTGAATTTTTTTTTTTCAGAAAAAAATTGCATGGAAAAGAAATAATTTCATTGGACAAAAAGATTATATTTTGAATCTGCTTTTTCTGACCAAAGGAAAAAAAAATTTGAAACATTTTAAAAGACGGTGAATACTGTCAATACAATTTCCACAAAATTACAAACATTTTTGATTCAAATTATTACAGCCACTTAATTTTAATCTGGAATAAGGGAATATTGTGAAAACATATCTCTAAAATAAATGACAAAACCAGGACTAAGCAGAGTTTCACAAAAATATCCCAAGCAAAACAGGTCAAGACATCAATAACCTGGAAACTGTCTGTTGTGAAGAGAGACTGAGAACAAAAGAATGGAGAAACAGGATTCAAGAAAGCCTATGAAGATGAGATGAGCCAATAATATAATGCCATATAAAATCTTAATTATTTGTTTTAGAAACTTCCTGACATAGTATGTTCAGGAATTTGGGCCATACATACACAAGAAAACAAATAAAAACCCCACCATGTGCTGGAAAACAGCAGCTCATAAATAAGACTATGGGCTATGACTGATAAGCAACTCAGCTGAGAGCTTCTAAAAGGGTGCATGGTGTTGAAGACCTGTTGGTAGTGCTGTTTGATACTCTGTTAATAAAGGAAAACGACAGAATATGGAAACTTTAAAAAATCAACTCTGTTTCTCCTCATTCAGGCTGATTTCTGGACACTTAAGCATTCTAGATCTCCTTACCTGGATATGGCATTATGTGATTAATTTAAGATTTTAACTACATCAATGAGTTTCATTTTTAAAAATGCCACTGGTTCTACTGAAATCTAATGCTGTACTCAGATTTATTCTACTTAACTTTATGAAGGAGGTATAAATACTTTGGGCACTCTCTCCCATCAGCTTCTACCACCTCAGTAAAATACTGAGAGAATTAGATACAATGCTCTTGCCAAGTTTTAAGCTTAACAAGAAACAATTGTTGCTGGCAATTAATACAAGATTGACGTTTTCTTTTCATGCCATCTGCAAACTGTGCAAGGGTAGACTCCTACTTGCTTTATCTATCCATAAGGTTTATTCCCTTATTTTTTTTAAATAAAAGAAATCCGGGGTTCATGTATCTGGCAGTTCCACTTTAGAAATCATAGATACAATTTGCTCAATTTGAAACATCAGCAGCTGAGGGTGAAAAGTGTTAATTACCAATAAATGCTGGAAGAGAAACACTTTCAGATTCTTTAGAAGCCTTGAACGGATGGCCACAGGTTAGCTCCCATAAAACAGGGTTCCTCATCACTGTCGTTGCCATCACTGTCTGAATTTCTTCAATAGGAAGAATAAGTACATGAAATATAAGATATTTCTGAGGATAATAATGAAAAATACAGCTTGTGAGACAGAGCATGAGGTCAGGCTTAAGGCTGTAATGAAAAGAGGCAATTTTCTCTGCTCATTACATCTCTTTTCATGAAAGGGGCTCTATTCTCCATTCCCATTTTTGTATTTATTTTTTTCATTCCACTTAGAATGATTCTTAGTACTGAAAATGAAAATGCAAAACTTAATAATCCACACCATTTTTTGGATCAGTGCAATGGCCTTTGGCACTGAATTTTTTTCAGGGCTGAAATAGCTTGACTAGTCCCCTAGCTATTAACTCCCCTCCCCACCTGCAAAAATTTTCTGGGATCTCGGATCTACACCCATCTCCTTCTACACTGTTCTTAGAAAGAAAACTTTCCTCAGAGAACTTACTGTGTTACTACCATGCCTCATCTGTCTTCTAACCTTTCAAGAGACTGCCTCAGTAGTCAGCAAAACTGAAGTACCACACAATTAAATAAGGCTGTAACCACTCTATAGCTGGAAGAGATATGGCTGTTCTCATGCAATTATATAAACTGGGTTTAATTGAGCCAGACTGATTTATAGTTACAGAAAGAACAGGGGAAAGGTGACCAATTTTCCTTTCCACCCCACAAGCACTGTCTAGGGTAGCTGGGATACTTGTCTGACTGAAAATAGAAGGACATGGGCTTTTATGTAGGTCTGACAAAGCTTATGGACACCTAGAAATCCTGGACTAACAGTGAGAGCATATTCAGGCTGATCAGCAAAGTCATCATAACAGATGTACAGCCCCTAAACTCTACGAGTCCCACACCTGGATGGTTCCAGGTATTGTAGCCTCACTCTGATACATTTTGCAGAACTGAATTACTAATCAGCTGGATGTTGCCTTCAGCCACAAAGGATGGGCTTTTCACCTGCATTAGCAGCCCTGGGATGCAGGCTCACTCACCATGGAGGTAAGAATGTAATTTGGGGTAAATTTTTGAATTTCAGCACTTATTCTTCCACTGTAGTTGGGATGAGATTTAAGAGCTTGTTCAGACTTGAACACTACTAACTTTGGTAACATACACCCCTTTATAAACACAGCAGCTTGGATCATACATGACATTATAAACTTGACAAGGACAGCCATTTATTGCACTTTTTTGCTTTGCAGAAGATGGTGGAAACTCATAGGCAAAAAAAATTACCTCAGTGGTAACATATAATTCCTTAGATTCTCTGTGTAAGGAGAGAGAACTGCTTGTTAAATCTGTATATTTATTTATTAATAGAGCAACTTCTGCTAGCCTGAAATTGCTTCAGAGAAGATGAGCTTAACAGATACATTATTTTCTTTGATGTAATCAGAATTTTGCTTTACATATTTATCAGAGACATTTTGCTGGAGCTGAAGTTCAGTATCTTTTCCTCTCTCCCACTGTAACCCAGCAGATAAACACAACAGCCTCAACTACAACTGAAATACATCTAGGGCAGCATACTTGTTATTAAATATTAGACTATAAGGGACTGAGATACTGGGTGGAGGGTGTTGCCTCTAATTAAGTTGGTTAGTTTCCCTCAGCCTCAACACAACCTGTCCCACAGAGAGGTCAAGCAGATGAAATTGTGGTCCTCTTGCCTTTGGGAGGACTTGGACACAGCTGCCAGAGGAAGAGCTGTGCAGTATCATGGATGCTTCTCTCTCATGCTCCAAGGCTTCTGAGTGGGAGTGTTAATTAAGGGAAATTCAGAACTTACAGTCCTCCCTCTGCATGAGGTTTGGTGGGAGTGCAGCAGTGAGAGAAGGGAGTGGGGGGATGCTGGTAAAACAGTCAGATCCTCGACCCAGCCTGGGCTGTTCTTAGCAAGACAGGTATCAGCAGCTCCAGCTCTCTGCTACAAGGCAGGTTACTGGCCTACTGAAGGCTATCGCTCCTTCCCATAAGTGCATGCAATCCTGCCAGGTCACCTACACCAGGGGGTAGTTGTGTGGTTTTGCTATGGAATCATGGTCTGTGTTCAACCCTTCCGTAGATGGGGCAGCAGGGGGTTGGTCCCACCAGGCAGGAAGCCATGGGGCTCTGCTCAATGGCTTTACATTGCTCACAACGGAATCATAAAAAGCAGAGTTCAAAAGCCCCTAAAAAATTTGGCTTCTTACAAGACATGGGATTTTCATTACTGCAGATGCTTTGAAGCTCACATCTCAGAGCCTGGAATAGCTCTTGCCTGAAGTCCACCAGAATGTGACATGAAGACATCCATAGTACTGATCCTGTGATATACCTTAGCATGAAGGAAACTGGAATCAAGGCAGAAAGAAATCTTAATCCATGTTGTTTCTACCTAATAGCAGGTCTTACAGAATATTTACATGTTGTTGCCTTTTCAGTGTGTGGATCCACGTGCATTTACTCAGACAGCACAGAGGTTTCTGTCTGGTTTGGGTATTATTCTTTAACTAATAGTTTATCACTAAGGAGTTCTCTGTGCAGTGAGAACATGAATCAGATGTTGGTGGCAGTTTTTATAAATGTATATCCCTGTAACCTACCTCAGGATGTAGCCCATTGTCTGAATTCAGAGAAAGACAAAGAGAGATGCGCATGTACAAATTAGTAAGAGACCCAGGCATTCCTTGGGGAATTTAATCTAAGTCTTATGCATCGTATAACTAAGATGGGAAGCAGATGCCTAATAATAGATCTGTATTCTAATACCATCTGCTCAGACCAAATCCCCGTAACAAACTGTGTCTGCCCGCATGTCATGCATTTCTGCAGTTTCAGCCTTTCCAAGGCTCCTTCTCCAGGTTGAAAGAATAAATCCCTGTCATGTACACCGAAAGCAAAGCATTAGGCCATCAGCCATCTGTTGTTTATTTGTGAGGTTATCTTATTTATGCTGAGCCTCAGCATCCTGGCACACAGTGTAGCTCAACCATATACCAATTCTCTTTCTTCTCATAGCAAGACATTAAAGATGTTAAGTCAATTCAGCCAAAATATCTAAATGAAGAAGGGAAATCTCAAAGGAGCTTTTACAATGCAGAGTCAACAAGATATTTATTTCACTCAGACTAAAACAATTGATTATTTTTAAAATATCCTCACTGAGGTTTAATGATTGTGAAAGGAACTATCCCTTCAGTTTTGAAAACAGCAGACAGGCTCTTTCATATCCTGCATGAACACAGGGTACTGAAAAGTGTTTAGAAGCGAGTTTTCCTTTCTCCTGCTAATGAGTCTCCATTTCTGCCAGCAGGCTTGATCACACCACTTAGCCCTTACCTGTTTCTGAGAGGATAAGCAGCTGTACAGATCAAGGGGTTACAAAGGTCTGTAAATATTCACAATGTACAATGGAGAGCAAACACACCTGAGAGCTGGTTCTGAACAACACATTGGATCTGACACCCACAAATGGCCAGCTAAGTTCAGCCATGAACACCATCAGTGATGACCTCACCTTTGGAGAAGAAGATGATGCACCACAGGCATTCAAGCTGGTCCTTCTGTTAGCTGTAGAAAAGTAGGATGTTTCTTGGTTTGTATGGAGTCATCTAATGGCAAAAATTTCAATAGCCCTAGGTTAGATTGCTAATCAACAACTAGGAAGCAACTGGGATTAATAAATATATGTTATTTACAGATATCTTTTACATGATTACTGTGGGGTTTAAACATGCTTATACTAGAAGCAATTTTTTTCCTTCCCCCCTCCCCCCACTGATCAAAACAAGTAAGTCCCTTGTTTTTTCTTTCTACTTCTCATGCACCTAAATAAGCAGTACCATTCTAATCACTATTTATAAGGCACTAGAAAATTTTCAGTGAACAGAACTCAATGTGGATGCTAAGGCTTGCCCCTCACATGATTACACCCGAGCATTTTTCTGCTGACACTGCTGTTTGTGGAAGGGACTCCACTGTGCAGTACACAGACCAGTTCCTCCAGTCAGCCACACACAGTTCAGTGCAATGGGGCTGATTTATAGCACTGCCAGATTTACATCACCTCCATTTTCTCTCTTTTCACAACTTCCCTGTCCCCCCATGGCAGCAATTTTGAAGTGTGGGGATGTGGAGAGTGGAAGCATGAAGGCAGGTGTGTTGAGCAGCCACTGCAGCAGCCACATGGTCAGGAGATAACATAAGTGAGCAACTCCTGCTCTGAGTGCTTAAGCAAAATCATCAGCACCAAAAAGCTATTTCCCCCACCAAATAGCTTCTATTACTACAAGAGTAAAATACTCTAAGTTCTCTCCACAGCCCTCAGTGCAAAGCCCAGCTTGTCAGGCATAGGCTTGGTCTCTGTGACAAAGCTAATTCTCCCTAAAAACCTCAAGACAATCTATCTCATCCGTTCCCCCTTGCCTTCTGCTGCCCCGTATTGTAATAGTGCTGGATAATGAGGATTGAAGGTTTTAATAACTTTTGCAGCAGCAGGGCACAGGACAGGTTGGGGGCAGTTCTGACATGCTGCCAGGAGTGGCTGCGTGGCATGCTCCTTGCTTGGGAGCACAGCATTCGCATCGCATGGTGTGATGCCAGTGTCATAATGTTGTGACACTGCAAGTTGCTCTGCTCTCCTTACACACATTTTTATTATAGGTATGCTTTCACCTTTGCTGCCTGGTGGAAATGGATAGGAATCTCTCAAAATGATGAGAAAATGAGGGGAAAGAAAGAAAAAGTGCTTCCCTAAGGCTAGAGAAATTATAGGAAAACGACTAACTGTAGGAAACCCTGACATGGAGTCAAGTGTCAGTTCGGTAGGAGACTGCTGAGCAGTAACATATTGACAGTATAGAGAAAGTTGATTTCAGGATGCAAGTCACAGTAAACATAAAACAATGTACCATAAGTCAAGGTTTTTTTAATTTTATATCCAAGTGACCAAAGATTTTTGACTTATTTGTAGTTAGATTTTATCCAAGAAAGGTTAATAATAAATCCACTAACCAAAGTATCTGGGAGGATTTGGTAAGTCAAACAACAATAAATAAAAAGAATTTTTTATGACTTAATGTTATTGTTTCACATCCAAGAAAGAACAGAATAGAGAAAATACGGTTTGTTTTGAAACAATAGTAGAAGCAAAAGCTGTGAAAACAGGAAATCATCTCTAAATGGAATGCTTCTCATTTCAGCTGTTTTGACTATGTGAAGCACAAAGCTTTTCTCATACACAAATATCACAGCAATTTTATTTTAACTGAACTGTTTGGTTTGTTTTTTGGGTTTTTGTTTGGGTTCTTTTGTTTGTGGGGTTTTCTTTGTTTTTTTTTGTTTTGTTTTGTTTGGGGTTTTTTAGTTTTGGCTGTTTTTTTTTTTTTTTAGTATGGTGGTTTTTTTCATTTGGTTGGGTTTTTTTTAAGAAAACCGTCCAATTTCTTAAGGATTATGATACTGGATTCAAGTAACACAACAGAAATGCACCTATGTTCTTTGCAAGTTTACCCAAGTACATTATTGTTGAAATTGTGCCACTTCCTGATTTATTTTTTTCTCTTAGAAAAGCAAACCATGTACATAATAAAGACGAAGAAGATAGTTTTGCTGGATATTGAATACACATGTCCTAATTCTGAGTGGGTTTTTTAATGTCTCAACTATATTGCCTCCTTAGTTATCCATAGGCATAGTAGACTTTTAGAGTTTTTATAGTTTTTCAGAAATGTTAGAGTACAGACCAATAATTATAGGACTACTTGACTAAATTAGAGTCCAGAGCTTTGATGTTAAAATGCTAGTTAACATGCTTGAAATTTTCATCATAACTAAATCACACTGACATGCTAGTTGGTTTTGTAGGCTTAAGTTCCCTGTGAATTTCTGAGTTTCTAAGATGAGCTATCACTTGAGCTAAAAATTAAGGTAACCTTCCATTATTGCTCTGACTATAAATGAAAAAGATGAGCTAGACCATCCAGTAATGAAATATTTTAGAAAGTGAATAGGAACTTGGGAAAAAGGAAAAAAAAAAAAAAAAAAAGTCAAACTTCAGTCCAGATTCATGGTCATCTTGTCCCATTCTCTTTCAAAACCTTCAAAGAGCTGTCAATCACCCTTACCACAGATATTTTTAGAACCACTTGTGAATGCAGTTGAAATACCCTGCCATTCATCAAGAAAAACACTGCTGACCATAAACTGTCATTTGAGTTAATAATAATGCTAATAAATCTGAACAGCTTCTTTCCTTCTCCAGCCCTTTGATCTTATCAAATGCATAAACCTTGTAAACTGCTTCAGCCTCCTGGGATAAATGAATGAAAACTCATTTTCTGCTGTAAATTGTACCACAAATGCAGCTCCAGGTCTTCAGCAACAAAGCCAAAAGGATGGAGCTAAGCAAACCATTCTGCCATCACTCAGTGAAACACAGTCTGCAGTAATTGTTATGGCATGCAGCTACTAGGAAGAGACAGTCTTGGCACAGCTTACTGCTAAATGTAAGTTTTATCTAAACAGATGTCAAGTGTATTTACAAGGCACCCGGTCCCTAGGTGTGCTACTTATCCTTTGGAAGAAAATCTGAGTAAATGTGCAGGAAGAGAATCCCAGTTCCTTCAGAGAGATTGCCTACCCTGGATAACTGAAGGAAGGCTGGAGAAAATGAGATGTTTCCTCGATGCAAACACAGCCATGTAAGCCTCAAAGCAGCATTGTAAGCTTTTGAGGGTTGATTTGCTTTATTTTGATTGCAAGAATTTATTTATATTTTTTTAATTTAAGCATTGTCTCAAATAATATCTTCCTTGGTCTCCCTGTCATGTAGAGATGCATACAGATAAACAGATTACATCTCCAAAATTTCACGCTGCAGAATATGCCAAGAATAAAAAATTTTCTGGACCAAAAAATCTTATCATTATGTTGCTACATAATAATCTTGCCAATAGTCTAACCATCCATATAGCATAATTTCCATTGGGAATAAAATAAACCTGAAAGCAACAAACAAAAAAACCTAGATCCATGAGTCATTCACAAATCCTGCAAGTCATGTCTGTTATTTGCAGCAACTTGTTCATTGTTCATACAGTTTTTACACTCCTAATGAAAGTTTCCTCAATGTTAACAGCAACTAATAATTTGTTAAGTCTTAGCTCTCATTAGCCTTCTGTTTCAAGTGATCAAAAGAAGAAATCAGGTGACCATTCGCACAAATAAAGCATTACAAATACATAAAGGGACCTTAGATAAAACAGAAGATGAAAGTTGTTCCTTGATATTTTTTCAAGGAACACTTCTGGGAAGAAGGCATCTTAAAAGACTGTTAGGATTTTATGATGAACATGCAAATAATGAAGTTTGAGCTGTGAATAAGGACACAGCAAGAGGCACTCTCTCTACCACGTTAAACCACAAAATTCTGCTGTCTTTGTGCCACCCAATTCATGGGGCTAAATGTCATCTAAATTAATTTGAAAAAAAGCTAAATTTACAGCAAATGGCTCAGAATGTGTATATAAACAAAATGGTTGATGTTAATATTTTTGGAAGAAATCTTCCATATTTTAAAAACAGATTGTGAATGAGCTCTAATAATCTAGCTTTGCACCTCTATCTTCTGCACAGTTCTGTGTTATAGCACTAAAAGTGTGCTCTTTTGCAATCCTATACAGCAGAGTAGGATGCTGTGCTCTGTACAAGCTATTTATATTGAACCAATAGTGCTTCCCTTTCATTTCATACTCCGGGCTTAATCAAAATATCAAAATATCCCTTAACAGAATACTGCTGGGACATTTGCTTTTTCTGATAAGGAAACTCATAAAATCAAACCGGCAGTCAGAGTGAAAATAACATCCTCATTGATTTCCTTCTGTTTGTTTGGTACCACATCTCTTAACAGTCAGATAGATGCCTTCACAGATTTCTTAATATCACAAAAAAGCCCATTAAGTATAAACAAAAAGTGCATACTTATCTATCCAAAATCATGATCAGAGATATCTCTTTATGCATGAAAACATCACTACTGCAGAAAAACCCCATGTGATTTGCTTTTAAAATGCACACCCGTCTATTTAACAGTAAGGTGTCATAGTCTTTCAGAGCTCAGAATAGACTGTTTATTCAATCATGAGAACCAAATATGAACATGTGAAGAAGGACAGAAGAAATTAATTGAATTAATTAATAGGAAAAAAAAGGAGCTTTTGTCACAGTGAAAAACATAGTGGACACAGTCCTATCCAGTGTTTTTTGCCTATGGTTTTGTTGAGTTCTCCACCAAAAAGAGCAACTAGGATGACAGGGGCTTTTTTCTACAGGATCAAGGCATTAGGAATACAAAAAAAAGCCTCCTCAGATTCCTGCTCTACACGGTTCCTCCCTCCACCCAATCTTTGCACTCCGTTTGCCTTCCTCAGCCTTTCTTTTGAGCTCTGAGCACGTTTCCCAGCCTGTTTCTGTCAATCACTATTGTCAGAATAGCAGCTGCACGGAAGTGTCCACAGAATTATTTTATGCTGAAAAAACACCAGCTTAATGTGTCTGAAATCTGCAGGAACATTACTGGCAAGGAAATGTTGCCCCACTGCCTGCCTGCCTGCCATTCCACCTCCTAAGGCAGGTGGTTTGGTGGGATGCTCTTGAGTTTGCTGCCTCACTACTGGTACAGCGAGAGCTGTTAGAGTCAGAAGTCTTCCCCTTACAATTTAGGTTGGTTTTAATATTTGGCATATTTGTATTTTGGCATGGCATCTGACCCGCAAGTATGTCTATCTTCTAGTTCCTTTTCTGGTTAGGGAGCTTATTGCAGAATGAAGTAACAGTGTGACTAAACTGAGGATAAAGAGCGTGTTACAATGACGGGGCATCTGCCAATCGACCATACCAGGTGAACTAATGGTTCCAACTAAGCTGGGGATATTCTTTCTCTAAACAACACATCTGGTCAGGGAAGTTCTCTGACTACCCACCTGTGATCCACCTTACTGGCACACTTACTGTGAAACTGGAATGTCCCATTGAAACATTACAAGAAAAGAAGGAAACAAGAAACATGTCTCTGTCTGGAGAGTTTAACTGCAATCAGAGAGTCAGGGACTACACTGAGGAGCAGAGCTGGCGAAGGGGAAGAGCTAATGATCACATAAAGCTTTAGTTAAAGCTAAAATGAAGCATAACCTTCCCTTCATTATTTCTGGCCATGAATTCCAACCAGCAATACTTTTTCCGGAACAACTACTTATTTGTCTTTTTTTTTAAGGTAAATCAAAATTAATTATGAGATAAGTATCTCAAACCTGGCATCGTTAGCCCTACTATCAGAGCATTCCAAATTCATACAACACAAAGTCTCAACTGCCCACCCCAGATCTCTCTTCACCTCTTAGTGACTCATTATTGGGTCTGTGCGTAGGGAGAGAGGTTTCCTTCCTGAGTGTTGTGTCATTAGAAAAACAGAAGTGTCCCAGGTAATGTTGAGTCTTCCACCCCAGAGAGTTTCAGGGGAAATACCAAGGCTTTCAAATGATAGTGATGTGGTTGAACATGAGCCCAAAGCTCTAATTCTTGTTTACATACTGAAAAAGATCAACTCAACTCAAAAATACAATACGTGCTTTGAGAAACAGAGCTCCAGACTGAAATGTGGCACATAAAGGCCTGACCCTAGGAGAGAAAAATACATCATCCAGTCTTCAAAAAACAACAAGGATTGGTACTTCCTATTCTGAATAAGAAACAAGTTGATCTAAATTTAGTAAGTCTTGACGTGTTTGTGAGGTTTTGTTGGGGGTTTTTTGTTTGTTTGTTGTTTTTTTTTTTTTAATATTCAGAAAAAACATGAATGGATTTGGTTGGAAATATACAGCTGTATGAAAAAGTATTATAAGGTATGTCTGATTTCTGAGAATATACCTCAGACTAAGGTATATTCTGATTTTCTGAATCTTCCCCCAAATTACATATAATTTAATTTTCTAGAGACTGAATGAAGCTTTCCACCCACTGCCACGTTGCAGGAGTAAATCCAGAGAACAATTCTATTTATATTTTGTTTCAAAGATTAAGTGGGAATTAAGGACTGCCTAGACCTGGGGGCTGGACTCTCTGCAGAAGTCCACTATACAAAGGAAATGGGGGAAAATAAGAGAGAGCATAAAATATGCCTACAGGTAGACTAAAAGCCTGAAACACATCTGCAAGAGTAATTTTGTGGAAAAAAGGGAAGAGATTATAGGGTTGACGTGGATTCAATGCAGTTAAATCTATAATTAACAGAAGGAAAGTATCATAACACTGAGGAATAAGAGACAGCAGAATGGTAACCATCTTGAATTGACTCATTTGGCACTGTGCTCCATGCAAAGAGGTGGAGAAGACAATTTTTGGACTGAAAGATAGGGCTATAATAAATTATAATGAGCATGCATCCATGCAGAACAGAAGCTGGAGTAAACCGTATCCTTTGTTTCTGCTCTCAGTCCTGCAGCTTTCTATGGAAGAAGGAACCTTCCTCACAGAAAAAACAAGTTGGCATTGGTGTGGCCTCACCTTGAACACTGTGTGCAGCTCTGGACCCCACAATTTAAGAAGGATGTGAAAGTCTTTGAATGTGTCCAATCAAGGGCAGCAAAGCTGTGGAAGGGCTGAAAAGAATGTGTCCTATGCAGAGTGGCTGAGGAATTTGGGCTTGTCTAGTTTAGAGCAAAGGAGTCTGAGGGACAACTTCATTGCTCTCTACTGATCCCTGACAAGGAGGAGAGGGAGGTGCTGAGCTAGCTCTTCTTAACAGAATCCAGTGATAGGATGCATGGAAATGGTTCAAAGCTGCACCAGGGAGGTTCAGACTGGATATTTGGACACATTCTTTTACCAAGAAGACGGTCAAACGCTGGAACAGGCAGCTTAGAGAGGTGATTGATGCCCCAAGCCTGTCAGTATTAAGAGGCATTTGGACAATGCTCTTAGCAGCGTAAAGTAACTTTTGGTCAGCCTTGAACTGGACAGAAGAATTTGGACAGAAGATCACTGTAAGCCCCTTCCAACTGAAATAGTCTAGTCTGTTCTAATTTTCCTAGTATCAGAGGGTGGCACACATCAACTACTGTGGCTTTTTCCCCACTTCTGATTTCTCTAACGAGCAATGGAAAAAAAAGACAAAATCATTCTGAACACTTGGTTGGGAAAGAAGAGATATGATTTAACCTCACAAAATGACACCACATGTGTAACTACTAACCATAAGAGTGCTGATCACTGGTATTAGAATTCATGTTGCTCTTTTCCTAAATAGACATTTACAGGCATTGTGCTAGCAGCTGAAGGGCGATCATTAGCAGCTCCTAAGATATGATTCACAGTCTTTAAAGTTTTCCCTTCTTGCAGATTTTTTTTTTCTTGGCATTTTTCTGAGAAACATGTGAATGTCAGAATCAGAAGACCGAAATCTGTACAATGAGATCATAGGTCTTGGTCCACCTTGCCCACAGCCTGGCACAAAGCCCTGCACACAGTGCTGGGGCCCTATCATTATTCTTACTGATGTCATGCTATACAGCCCAAAATAGAAGAATAACCTCCACCCTCAGATTGTTCACAAGTTCTTGGTACTGCTCCATATCAACCCATGGGATTTCCAGTCATCATCAGCAAGTGCTGAAAAAACAACCTAATGACATGAATATCTGGAGAAATGAAATACAGACATTTAGCTTCACTAAGTGAACAAATGGAAGTCTTTCCACTGCTTTTCCTTCCTGCCTGCCTTTTGACAGAAGACAGCACAAATTCACCAAGTTCACCTCTCTGTTTCTACAAGCCCACTCCCAGTTCAGCAGAAGTCTCTAGCATTACTAACTTCATTATAGTGGTTCCAATTAAGCCCACCTAAGCATGACTGGAAATGAATAAATATTTCCAGCAAATTTGCATAAGGGTACCATTTTACTACTGGCAAAATAGGTGTTCAGCTAGATGAGATTATTATTAGACAATAACTTTATTTACAAGAAGTGAAAAATAGTAGAGGGACTCTATTCTCACAGACAAGATTGAAGGTAAAGAGTAATCCTTTCATCCCCAGATCCCCTTTGAAGGTGCTTCAGGAGGGAAAGGGTCACCTTGCTGATGGAGCAGAGTCCATTTCTGGTTCTTCTCTGATCAGTTCCCAAGGGTGTGAAACTTCCCTGGATGCTGCCTGTGAAACTTCCCTGGATGCTGCCTGTTGCTTCAGTAATCTTGACTGTAAAAGGATTACAGGGCCATGCCAAGAAAGGCCTGAGATCAGGAGGCAGTTGCTGCGCAGATGGACATTTTCACCTATGTTGGCTTTCCTGATGAATTCTTCTGAAAATGCTGAAGTTCATCAATTTCCATGTGCTTCTGGATTTAACCAAAAGTCCAATAATTAAATGGGTGAGACACACTGAAACTGCTTATTGAAAAGAAATTAATTAAACCCCCTATTTTGCAGCATTTTCTCCTCCTCTAATACTCTGTCTATTCCTCCTAACTGGTTGGTGTAGTTGCTCTCAGTATCAATGTCAGGACACGTTTGATATTGTTGACAGCCGAAATATACTTGGCTATCTTATCTGAACTGCCTTCCCCTCTCAGACTTTGAGAGTTGGGCAATTCACTTGTATATAATGTTGGAGTAGTTTATTGACACCCACACTTACCATTGTTGTTAAAAACTAAGAAAGATGATGGGCAGAGATAAACAAATACTCTTTTACTGAAACATTCGAGTTATAGATTAATTTCAGGGTCTGCTTGTTTAGACTCTTTAGGAAGGTCAAGCCAGAAAGACTTCAGACTGTGAGGTAACCAGAGAACATGATACCATCCCACTACAGCATCAGACTTTTTGACACAGATAAAAACCTTTCACAAACCTTTTAGAAGTCAATTCTGCTAACATTGGTCAGGGAGATTCCTTTTACTACAGTTTTGCTACCTGACAGGATTTTACTGAGAATCATTTATTTTTTGGAAACTTTCATGACCCAAAAGTGTATAAGTTCATAGGAAAGTTTAACAAGGGACAGCTGCAATGATATAACCACAAAGGTGTCTCATTCAAAGAGTCTTACTCTGAATTATTATACAGTAACATCTAAAACAATGACTTAATGCAACAAAACAATATACTACGCAAACTGCAGTCACAGTTAGGTAGAAGGATGTGGTAGAAGCAGGAGTATCCTGATGATGGACCAGATGGTGGAGCACCTTCTTGTTTTAAGACTTGCCATTTGAGGCATGTGGATATTGACTCTGCAAAACTTGGGAAACGCAGCATGAAGAGCTGCACTGGCTTTTGACTGACACAAGATATTCCTATATTATAAGGTGAGACTGGTCAAGATACAATCATTCAGTTTCATGGTTTTCCATTGAGCTTATTTACATGGTATTTGACAGAAATCTTTTGGATTTTGTTTCGTGATGATCTAGGGTGTTGGTAGTTTATCTATGAAAGAGCCAATTGTTACAGTTTCTGCAGTTATTTGGAGAATTTATGAAAATTCTGAAAAAGTCTAGGACAATTAATTTTCCAGAACAAAGCACTCTACAAGCGAATAAGAAAAAAAAAAAAATAAATAACTAACTCTACCCCAGCTGAAACCAGGACACCAAATAAATTAAGATGTAAGAGTTAGGATTTTATTTCCCCCCCCCCCCTCAAAGCTTTGCCATCTCTCATAACAAATCAAGAAAATGTTTCACAGATTCAAATAATCAGAATAGATCCCTTATTTATTCAAGAAGTTGGCATGCCCTGGCATTTCTGATACAATTTGCAGTAGAGTTCTTTAGGTGACACACCTGTCAATTTGATTTCTTCAATTAAAAGATGGGAAGAGATCCTTAGAAGCATCTGACCTTTCTGATATTTATCTAAATTGAAAGTCAAAATGCTCCAAGATTCACAAGCTGCTTGTCCTAATCAATTATTCCTCTGCCAAGCCATTAACCACATGAAACAGCCCGTGAGCCAGAAGGAGAGAGCCCACAGACATACCACAATGCTCCTACAACTTGAACAAATTCTCTTCTGCAGTTTGGCCACAGGGTTGCCTTTTCCATTGCTATGAATAGGAATGAAAACTGGCTGAAATAGCTTTTAAAGAGCTGGACTCAGGGTTCCCGTCTCTTTTTGGACTGAAGGCTGTGTGACCCACAAAAAATCATAGGCATCACTTTGCCCCGAGATTTTTGGCTGGTATTAAATGCTGACCTTGATTCATACTGGAGTGTTTAAGTTGTCAAAGATGCTGAGGTTTTTCAACTCTCATTGAAATCTGTGACAGTATTTGTAACTCAAAAGGCCAGATCCTTTCTATCTCACATGAACTTCTCAAATACAAAGTTCCTGAAATTCCCTCAATTTTTAAAATATATATACTTATGCATTTATGGGATTACACCTGATCTGTCTCATGAGCAAAAATCAGTAAATTCTCCTTTCTCTGCTCACAATGTGCTGTAGCTGAGCCAACTCGTATGCCAGAATTGCTGCACAGATGGATGGCACTACAGGACATGCAAAACTTCGTAATTGTTTTTCTTGTTTTTCCAAAAGCCAAGGGTCCATCACAGCCCTGATTCTTCTGGCACCACATAGTTCCCACTGTCTGGATCCTATAAGAAGATGCTGAAAGCCTCTCTGCAAAGTGAGAAAGCTGTTTTTATACTGACACTGGATTAGTCTGAGATGAACTGCTGAGGACAACACAGCAGATGATAAAGCTTTTACGTCTGCACTGTGGATTAGGTCTGGTAGGATAGTGCACACCAGGGAAAGGAGAGGGATGTGCAACAGAAAATGTGAGCCTAAAGCCCCATGCCGCGTGCAGAACACTCTGCCACCCCCGCAGCCAAATGCCAGTACAGGTAACACTGCAGATGCTGCCTGGGCGAGGGAACTGGATGGATGAAAGTTTGTTTTGTGTCCAGATGCACAGTAAAACTAGCAACAATAAGGCATTTTCAAAAATCACAACCTGTAACCAAGAAAAAAAAAAATCTAGTGGGTGATCCCATTCCAAACTTTATCGGTAGTGAACTTTACACATAGTACATATGAAAAGTTTGCTCTGCTACATTGGCCAGCCTGAAAGAATCCTTTCCCCAATCCTGAACACAAATACAGATACACTTTTAGTCTGAATGGCTGCTTAGAGACTGAATGACACCTGTTGCTGAGTCCCTTTTGCCATTCTTTTTCTTCTTAGAGACAACTCAGTTTATTTACCTGTGAGTAATGCAATCATTCCAAGCCCACACTGGCAAATCCTCACTATCCTCTCTGTAGCTTACAGGAGACTCTTATCCACAAGGTCAATGTATAGATTTACAGGATTATGGCAATCTAGTCTGATCTGCTTTATAAATTGACTCTGTAGGTCTGAATTTACCTATTTCAGCTCAGGGATCCTTCATGCATCACACCGTCTGTGCATGTACGTGTGTGTGAAGACACAAGCATTTGAAAGCACACACCCCTAGTTACCTGCTGTAACGCTGCATAGTGTTGGGATGTGAAGTATCCTTGAAAAGACAATGGAATCAGAGAGAAAATGAAATGGAAATGAGAAGCCAACACACCTGTGTTTTGATGGCACACTAATAGCTACCTTAAGATGAGACCCCGTTATTCTAAGACAAAAGGTAGGGCTCTTCAACCACGTAGCATTCTACCTCCTGATGGCATTCCCCTTGTCTCAGTGCTGTAACATCAGGGTTTCAGTCAGAAACCATTTTCCATGTTTTCTTTCCTGTTTCGTTGGCCTGTTTCAGACCTTCGACTCTCCTCTTTTTCGTCAGCTCCTCTAATGCACCTTCAGAGAAACAAAGAAGCAAAGAAAACAAAAAAACTATCTGTGGGCATTGTACGAATATTTTCATTTTTGGCTGTCATCTGTTGTGCACAGCTAGAACAGAGGCAGTTGCTGTATTTGCTCACAAATGTGTAGAAAACTGATGCATGCATCCCATCATATGCAGAGGTTGGAGTGAATATCATAACAGACATTCAGGGGATTTTAATAGCAACCAGCAGCTTCTCAGGGCATATTCGTGACTAGTATCTAAGCATACCTAATGAGAAACTAAAACCTGGTCTCTCAGAAACAGATGAGAACTCCCGGAAAAAAGGAATCCAGACTTCTGATAAGGTCCAAGATTCTTGGTCCACAGGCCAATCTAAGTTTGTTCAACACTCTGCATGCCCTAGAATCTGGCATGTAGCATGGGGGAATTTGGGGGGATAAAGTTGTTCATTAGGGATATTTTTTTCATGGATGCTTTTTGTTTTCTTTGCTTTTTGTTGATTTTGGGGTTGTGTTTGTTTGTATGTTTGCTTTTTTCTCTTTTTTTCCCCCCCAAAAACCTCAGCTAAATAGGTCTTACAAGCACTATGAAGCAGGTTCTGTGTACAGTGGTCTCTCACTCCCAGGGTATACAGTGGTCTCTCAATCCCAGACTTTCCTAAACCAAAGAACAGGAAGAACTACTGTCTATTTTTCCAGAGGGTGTTATTTCAGAAAACGTCCTTGACTGGTTTTCATTCTTGCACATCCAAACACTTCTCACCCTCCATTAAGGGATATATTGGTGTAAGACAATGATTTTAAAATATGCCCACTTTGAGGAGAAGATTTACGTACCAGCATACCCTAGGTGGATTCCTCTATCATTGCCGAGAGTTGTGAAAGTTTAAAGCTTTAGTTCTTGGGAGAGTATCAATTTTTATGTCCAATCCCATCAACCCAGTGAAAACAGTGACGACTACTGCTTTTCAGTTCCTGTTCCCTGATAACAGAGAGCCATCACTGCCTAAACACATTCAGGATGGATTTCATTCTTGTTTCCAGCTGGAGAACTTAGCTACCTCTAGAGTCATGATATTAGCTTTAATGAGAGAATGATTTGATCTATTATAAAGTTTTTAAAATTTATCTTGCTTTCATTAAATTCCTTCACACAAATATATATGGATAAAATTATTAAATACTTTCTATCAATTATATAAAACACATAATAATATATTTGAAAATAATGTCACACAGCTAGGTATAATGAGATATAATGTATTAATGTATGATTTGTAAATTATCATATAAATTATATTAGCATTTAATATATTTATTAAGTAGTAATTTTCTACCACATATGTAGTCACTTTTTCTGTACTGTTTGACTTAAATATATGCTTCGAACCACAAGGCCCAATTCAAAATTACTCTTCTGGATACAAATCTTTATTTGTGCCTGAGTTTTCATTAAGTTTTTATTTTCTTTTTGTGTCACTTTATAGTTATAGTAGCTTCATAATTGGTACTAATTATAATTGCTTCAAAATTCCTAAATTTTCAGATGAATTTGCAGAAAATCCACCATTCATACCAATTGTAAAGCTGCATATTAGTGTTATCACAGGGAAATAAAACCAGAGCTTCTCAGAGAAGAATCATGTCCAGAGCTTATGTACTAGTCTACCCAAAACACAGCTGCATTGTATACACAGCAATCCATTCACACCCCTGGGAAAATCGGATCACAACTAACATTGTCACAACAGACCAAAATCTGCATCTGAATGACATACATCCCAGTGAAACAAACAATAACAATCATCATTACCATTATTATTAGTAGGCATCACCAGGCAAATTCTTTGCAAACTGAGCTGAGCATTTCTCTATTAGCTCACTCCTTCTGCAAATGGTCCTGATGAAATCCCCTTGACAATCCTAATGTGCATAAGACATTGATGGAAAATACTGAGTTATGAGCCCTTGCATGCTGAACCAGCTGTCTGGAAAATGCATCTTGGGGACAGTAACAATTTGAAGTCCACTGTGAGATTCTTTATCAAAAATTGCCTGCCTGCGGGATCATTCCACATGTCATAGAAGGACATAAAAGTGAAGCACAGGGATGGACAACAGAATGGCCAGTAGCTGAACCAAAGGGGGAACAGTAATTCCTTTAGTCTGACCATGGGGAGCAGTGAGAGAAATGGCAAGCTAGCTTCTTGTAGTCCAAATGCTCTTCCAATCAAGGGTAATGGACGTGAATGCTTTTACTTTGGAACGGTAGACATTTTCTTCACAAGGATGTGGAAGATTGTAAATTGCAGCTGGGACCAGTAAGGGTAAAAACAGGGCAGACCCACCTATTAAATTTGAACCAAGAACACAGATAAGGCAAAATCCATAGCAAACCACTAGGTATGGCATAAAGTATGGTTAGCAGTCAGGGTTTGGAATCAGGCGTGCAAATTCCAGTTTGGGGATTAAGATGAAAAGAGGGTCAAAGAACAAGAAGTATGGGAATCCCTGTAAAAGTGAGGGAAATGAATTTGAAGAGCTGGAGCAAGGCCAGCCCATGATTTCAGAATCACAAAGCTGAGCAGGGATTTGAAGATAAGGACCAGGAGTAAAGCTGAGCAGGATGGGAGGAGATTGTGAACGGGCACAGGGTAGGTATAAATATGACTATGCTATAACGATTGTGCAAGGGTAAAGCACTCAGGAGAGGGCATCAGGGCTAGAAAGTAGCAAATAAGATCCATGACAGAGGCTGTACAGCAAAAGATGTCATGGAGATTCCCCTCACTACTGCTCAGACTCGGAGGCCAGCCCTGCTACTGGACTAACTGGAGCCACAGCCTCCCAGGAGACTGCGGTCAAAGCATTTGTGAAAACCTGATTGCCAAGGTAGAGCTGTATTAAAATTAAGACAATCAGATCGTGACTTTCTAAACTATTGAGCTTGGTAATACCATGGTGACACTCCATCACGCAAATAAAACCCCAAAGTTTGGATAATCAGTGTTCAGCCCATCTGTAATTTGACGAGATTGTGAGTAGGAATGTCTCCACTTCAAAGGGCGTGGGTGCTCTATTTGTGCAAGCACGCAAACCTCAGATTTTTGTCCCAAAATCTTGGGAATACAAAATGCAAATTAGAATACGACAAAACCAGAAAAGGCCTCAATGTTTTTTAACCTTTGCTGCTGCTACCTAGGCTGTGAAAATTGCAAATGCTTTTTCTCTTAACACGGTGTCAAAATCCAGTCACATGAATAAAGGGACAGAGACTTAAAAAAAATAAATCACATCAAATATGTCAATAAAATGCCTGAGTCCAGATTTAAATGACCTGGAAGTCCATGACTGCTTCAGTCTAGGTCCCTGGCTTACACAACTCTCTGCATTCCAGAGGAATTCTTTGGCAGTGATCTGACTCAAGGAACTCTAATTGCAATTAATCTAGTGCACAGCAACTTTTGGATGCTTTGAACATTACCTTTTATACTAATATATATATATTAATTTGCAGCATATATAATATGCTGTAAATTTATATCAAGGCAGAAGAGAGGAGGGTCTGTACACTGACTCCCAAACACTAACAACAACATTTGTAAAAGAGTCTAAAAGCACTCTGGTTGGCCTGAAATCTGAACTTGTATTTGTGGCCAGAGAAATAGATTCCTCTCTACTACCTCTTCTGTCATACCTTTGCAGCACAGTTGCTTTTGTCATTGAACCATGTAAAAACTCAGAAACAAGGCAAGTGGAAGTGCGACAGATCAGACAGTCATGTGAATTTATCCTTTGCAAGCTGTGTGTTAATTTCAAGTAGTGTTTAATATGTTTTGCTTTTAAAACAATTGTTTCAGAAGCCTCTTGTAATGGCTTCCTTGCAGTTCACTCTTCACATGTACATCTTAGATGACATGGTGAAAAACACAGTAAAGAAGGGGCATGGATAGGTGGTGAGCTATGAGAGGGGAAGGGTCTCTATCACTCCTAAAAGGTGATTTTAATTCCAACCATTCCTGACCAAAGAAGAATAGCAGGTTAATCAACGCCTTTTCTCCTAGAATTCATTTCTTTTGAAGAAGAAACAGAAATTGGGAGTTTAATCAAGGAAAGAGTGCATTTTGATGATTTTTTTTTTTCATTTTCCCCAGAGTGTCCTTTCCTTGTGAAAAGTTTTTTTACTAAGAACTCTTTTTAAAAAAAAAAAAAAAAAAAAGTTATGAATAGCCAGTAGCTTTACTCTGCCATTTCTCACATAAAAGTATCTCCATGGCTTTTCAGGCAGAAGTCCTATGTTAGGAGCTGCTTTCACCACCTGGGTTCTTTGCCCTTTAACAGGAACATCAGTGATGAACTATAACAAGAGGCAGGACTTGTAGCTAGAAGGTGAGTCTCACAGAGGGTATTAGGAACAGACAGCAGATTTGGCAACATGAACAATCGAGCATCTCTAAAGAGACAGAGAGGAAGAATTTGGAAATTAAATGCCTGGGTTTCAAACAAAGCTTTCTAGCTAAAACTTGTGTACTTTTTTTAGATCAAAAGGATTTTTTACTTTTTAAAAAGACAATTTTTTTTTTTTTTTTTACAATTACCTTTTACTTCCTCTGGGAAAACAGAAACACATGCAAGTGTAATACTGTGCTTACTGGCATATTATTCTGATTCACTGTAGGGTAGAAAGACAGTTGGTGAGTATAACTGTAATAATAAAATCCAGTGTTACAGTAAAAGCCTTAGTGCAGATATAGTCTGAATAACGTAAGGTGATTTATGGATGTGTAAATTACTTCTGTTGCTGAAATGGAATAACATGTAATTAAAATAATCACTTTTATATTGTCAGTAACTGTATTCACACTACCATTTTGTTTTCTTTTTCTGCCAGTTCAATGGTATCAGCACAGTTAAAAATCAAAGC
This sequence comes from Anabacerthia variegaticeps, assembly GCA_035583185.1. Classification (NCBI taxonomy): domain Eukaryota; kingdom Metazoa; phylum Chordata; class Aves; order Passeriformes; family Furnariidae; genus Anabacerthia; species Anabacerthia variegaticeps. The sequence goes on along the minus strand of JAWWEW010000112.1, from coordinate 28,501,804 downwards.
TTCCTCATGTTAACCAGACCAAATCCATGTATGTATGGTAACCAACTGAAAATGGGAAAGATAAAAACCAAAAGAATAAAAGGTTGGGTTTTCTTGTGAAAAAGCCTAATTTGTAATTGCACTTATACAGAAGATGGGTCTGAACAGATTGAAATCCTGTAGGTTAGCAAAACTTGAAAAGACTGCAGAGTACAAGGACTGCTTTGGGTCATAACCCATCTCTGTACATTGTCCTGATTTATTCTTACCCTGCTGTAAACAGATCACAAACCTCATAAATCTTCACTCTGCCTTAGATTGAAGATTTTCTACAGCTTCTGACCTGTAGGATGGCATGCTTGACGAAACCACCCGGATCTGGGCTTGGGAGGTTTGTTTGGTTTGGATTTTTCATACACTTTCCTTGCTATATCTTTAACCCAGTACATACTGATGGGAAGAAAGTTCAAGAGAAGCTGAAATATTTCAGCATTATTGCAAGAGGCCTAAGTAGAACAAGCATATGTAGTCTCCTGAGTAGTTCAGGGTTCAGCAACATAAAATCATTCCCCACAATTATATGTTCTAATGTTTACCAAGCTTTTTATATGAGAAAGCCTTTCTCTCATTTGTGCTAGAGTGACATTGAACCAGTAGGGTCTGGTGTTATGAAACACAGGACACACTGATTTGAAGTGGAACTTCAAAATAGCTGGCGAAGTCTGAGTGCTGAATGAAAATTACTGTGTGGAGGTACAGCACTCCTGGCAGCATAATGCTTTAGAGGCAACAGTAATTCAAAATTCACAGTGTCTGCTCTTGTGGAACCTACTGGTCCCATGGTACTACTGTATAACCACGGTGCCTTGGCCAACAGTCCCCTTGCCAATAAAACAGCTTTTATACACCCCCAGCTGTGTACGAACCATTGTAGAGCACATTCAGAGCAGTTGCTTTTTCCTGCACAGTCCCTGCAGAATTCTGCTTTCTCCTACCCTGCTTCAAAGCAAAAGCAGTCTCAGAGAAGCTGATAGAGATACATTAGAGAAATCCTGGTGAAAGCTGCAGTGAGGTGAGCCCTCATCCTGCTCTTCCCTGGGATGGAACCTGCTGACTTGAGAGGGCCTTGGGGAATCCTTTCTGCAAGAAGATTGTGGGGTAAAAAACTAATCTATTTCTTTCTATAATTTAGCTTATTAAGTTCTCTACTTTCAAATGCCAAGGGCATTCTTCTTGAAATACATATTCCAGCAAACTAAATATGGTAAAAAATGGTAAGACTTAAGAAAGCTGTAACAATTCAGGTTCAAACAGCTTAGGTTCAAAACCTTGGGTGCTGCATGAAGGATAAAACAGGTTTTGTGGTGCTTGTTTGCTCCTGTAGATGAAGAACTAGTGCTTCCAGTTTCAAATGTCTCCTTTTACCAGCTTTTGTTGCCTTCAAGTAAAACTTCTCATCTAGATTTTCAATTCAGAATTCTACACAGTACAATATTCAACTGGCATATTTACTGCAGTGCTAGAAATGAGACCAGGTTCGTTAAGAGCAACACAAACCAATTATTTGATTTACCTCGCTTAACTGCCTTTGGACATTTGGCAGGACAAGTGCAAACATGGTAGACAACAAGGGGGAAAACAAAGCATCTGTTTAAATCAAGGAAGAACCTTCCAGATGAATCCTGCAGTAAAAACAAATAATTTATATTTCTAACGCCTCCCAGGGCCCTTCTCTCCTTTTGGTGGGATGTGTTTGCTGGCCCCTGTTATGTAGTTTAGGTTCAAAAACATTTCAGAAAACCTTGTCTTAGCTGGCAGATCTCCTTGAGATACACCAGATATCTTTAACTGAGTCATTTAGAATATATTATCAAGGTTATTCATTGCTAACACAAGACTGTGAGCTTGGTTTAGCATTATTTTTCTGCATTCTCTGGAGCAATCAGCTTTTTGTGTAGCTTGGACACAGAGATTTTCCTCCACATAATTTACTTTGGGGAATACCAAGCATGAAATTCATATCAGCACTGACTTGTTAAAAGAAGTCCATCACATCACAAATGTGACACACATGAATTGGAAAAATACTTGGGTACTGCTGTCAAGAACAGTGTTTTTCCAGTCTGGTTATCATATCACACAGGTGTAAATCTTGGATAATGCTTGGAGAACTCTTTCCAGACAGAGTTATAAACAAACCAAACTCCTAAATTTGAGGCTTAGCAACAGCCAGTCATCCCTCTCCCCTGGAAAACATTAATTCATCACTACTGCAGACAGTCTACCCATCAAGTGTTCTGTAATAAATATCACCCATTCCTGTTTCTATCACAGTAATCAAGGTCCCATTCTGCTATACATTTTGTAAAGGATGACACCAGCAGTGCCCCTGTTTTCAGGCAAATGTTGATCTACTCTCACAGCTAAATCCCCCTAGGAGTCACACTGCTAGCTCAGCAGCCAGCTCATCAAGCCTGTTCACTGAAGTTTGATAAAGGCAGAGAGCCCGCAGAAATCGAGCATCAAGCCTTTGTCCTAAGGCAATCCTAGGCAGGCCAGCCCTATCCAATAGACATTTTTTTTAAAATCATTTGTAAAAAATCCTAGGGACCCCATTAATGAGCTGTAATAGGGGTGGAAAACCCTAGGGCAGCTGACCCTCAATATACACAATGTCAGCTCTCATTCTCACCCTGCCTTTGCAGTGTTGGTGTATTCAAAGTGCTTGCCACCAGTGTCTGAGCAGGAGAGTCTTGAGGAGCATTTTGCATACATGCAAAGAATGCATTTGTTGAATCTATAGTACTTGCCCTGTTACTGCCAAAGAAATGCACAGACAATTCAGTTTGCAGATCTGAAAGAAATAAATGCTTTTCTTTTTCCTTTTTTTTTTTTTTCCTTTTCCATTCTGTTAAGCTAAGTAGTTCTCTCAGTAGTATGAATGTACCTGTGGTGGGACAATCCATGCAATAAAAGGTTTAATCACGGAGGCCAGCCATTCACAGTTGGATTTCAATTAAAGTGTGTGTTATTTATACCTTTTAATTCCTTGCCTCCAGCCACATGTACCAACTACTTGATCATTGATGTAATAAAAGAAGGTGTACATGAAAAGGGATATGGATGAGAACAAGCTAGTTAATAACTATGGGACTATTCATTGCATAGGATGTCACAATAGTCTCCATTAACTCAAGGTCACTCCTCCCTCTTCATCCAGTCCATTCCATTCCACTTCACTTCCCTAAGTGACTGACAACTTATTAACACCTAATTTGTAAACACTGACAACCATATGGTGTTAAAACTTCACCATGCCTGAGAAACATGTGTTTTGTGGCTCTTGCTATTACTTGCATGAAGCTGGCACCTGGGGCTTGCAGCCAGAAACGAGGGCCTGGCCTGTGGTGATGGGAATGAATGTGACTCCTCCACATGCATGGCAAGCACCAATGGTGAAGGTTTTTGGTCAAAAAGGAATCAGACAAAAAGAAGAATTAAGAGTTCCTGGGAATGCTACAGAAGCCAAAAATAGTGTTCACCTGATTTTAAGCTTGGATCCTTATAATTGTTATGCTCCTGATCGTCATCAGTGTACCAGTATTTCCTAGTTTCCAAGAACATGGAGTGGTTGCAGGATAAAGTAACACTGATTTTTAGAGGCCAGAAGATAATTACACTGTGGGTCCATATTTCCTGCTCCACTCAGATCCTGATATCCTCATTCAGACACAGAATCGGCATCACATTTTGTTTGGGAGAAATTCAGTTAATCTCTGCTCAAAGTGGTGACACAATGCTGGGGTTACAACTTCAATGAAGGGACCCCTGAATTTTCACTCAACCAAAAACCTCTGCAAGTTATTATGGAATTTTATTTCAGGAAGTCTAAAATAAGATCTTTGTCATTCAGAGGCTTGAATGTCAAAACCACACACATACACACACACACTAATAAACTGAGCCAACAGAAAACCAGAAAATTTGATACTGTTACATACCAAGATGCTTTCTTACTTGCTTTCTGGTTTTTTGAGCTGTGGAGAAAGGGAACTAATCCATAAACTTCCACTCACAACTATAAAGGCTAAAAAGTAAATTTTTTTTTGCGACAAATGAGATTGTAGCATAGTCTTCTGGAGTTGGGAGAAGAGTAAGTAGTTTTATATTTGTAAGAGTGGTATACAGTCCAGAAATAGTTCAGGTTTTGGACAGAAGCATGTCAACAAACAGATTGGTCAGATAACACTAAAAATTAAGAGGCAAATTATGGTGGGGTTAAGCACACCTGCTTTTAGATCTGGCTTTCAGCTGGAGCAAGCATTTGTATGGACTACAATAGATATGTGCAAAACAGTCTGTGTTAAAATGATGAAACAGCAGGAAGGTGACATACTAAGCTGATAATCGGAGTTTTGGAAGTAGCAACTAAGACACTGGTCTCAAGCTCATCCTTTCCTGACGTAACACATGAGAAGCCGTGGGTATGCTCCGGTCAGGAAACTGTCCAGAGAAACACAATATCTTAAACCGATTCCCTAGTAAATCCAATGAATTTTCAACTAAATCCATGTCTACATAACAGGGAAGATTTTCACTCACCACAGCTCAGAAAGACAAGGAAGACTTAGGCTCACACGTGTAAGACCAATTACAAGGTAGCACAGTGTCTTTAAGGCTTTTGACATGGAACTACAGGTAAGCATATACCATGCTAAGCCTTGTGGTCAAATTGATTCTGGAAAAAGATACACAAGCAAACACTTTTCTTCATCCCAAGCCAGAAAAAAAACTATCCATCCTCAGAGCCGAGTTTTTTTCATAACAAAAACCCCTCAAAGCTACCATCATTTGAAACCCAAAAGGAAAATCTTTGTGGAAACTGAATATATTCCCTATCTTGAATTTCACAGGAAAACCACCCATCAAATTTCATGCTGTATTTGGTTTTCAAATTAGATCAGCATCTTATTTACATTGAGGCTTCCAGTGGAAGCCAGAATATTGTGAAAAGTCCTAAGGATTGGTCTTGGTTTGCCAATATTTCATATTCTGTTAGAAAGCTGTTTTGCCCAAGAGTTGTCACACATACTATATATGTAATAAATATATAAAATAATATATTCGGAAGCTCTTGGACAAGGAGGCCATGGTACCACCCACAAAGGTGTATTATTATCTTTGTCTGTCCTGCAAAGCATGATTGAGTATTCCTGAGGAAATGGGAGTTTTAATCATTTCTGTCTCTCGTGTCCCCTGACTAGATATTTCACTATTGGTGAAATTGCTTTCATTTGCGCCTCAGAGCGTGAAATGATCCTTGTCCTTGAATGGGTTTATGCACTTCAGGAAGTGACATGGTGATCCACAGTGTAAATACAACTTCGGATTTGTAATTCAAGTCCACTCCCACATGGCAGCAGAAGGACACATATTCCTGTCTGACAGTTTTCTGAACTGACACTGAAGTTTCATGTTCTGATTCTCCTTTTCTTAACACCACCAGTGCAAATTAATGCAAATCAAGATGTCAGCATTTTAAATTCTGCTTTGCATGTTGATAAACGATGAGAAGTAAAAGAGTGGAGAATTAAAGCCTGATTCCATACAGACAATTGGGCAAGTGTTTACTGATTTCCAACCTGAGCATACACACACACACACACACACACACGCATATATATACACGTATGCAATGACTTTTTTTTTCTTTGCAAAGATATTTAATTGGCTCGGGCATGTTTTCATTACTTTCACACACCATAAAAAACATGCAGTGAGAAACCCTCATGAACTTTTGGAGACTTCAGATAAAATTAAAGAATACATGTTTGTCTTCATTTCAGCAAGATTAGTGGTACCTCACAAATAATTGTGTGTTTCTTAACACCCATTGAAGTATAAATCTAAAAAAAAAAAAAATCCATTTAAGCTTAGAAAATTCAGATTTTGTTTGTCTAATCATTAAATGCTCTGTTCTTGAGGTCTTTCTTCAAACTCATCAAATTTGCAAATATGTTCTTAGCCCTTTAATACTACACATACTTATTTTGTCATGAATCCTCATGGAGGTGTCTTTAGGTAAAATGATAAGAGAAGAAAGTAAAAAGGATGCAGTCTTTTTTTTTCATTTTCTGTTCATACTTCATCTCTGAGTAATGAAAGTGAGAACGCAAAATTCAACATAAAAGATAACCCTAAACTTCAATGAGTAACAGGAACATCTGCATTCAGGGAAGGAACCTAGGGCTTTGAATCACCACACAACAAGAGCCATCAGCAGGTAAGTCCCTTGCTCAATTTGCTTTCCAGAGCAACTCATCACAACTTTCATGGCACAAGCAGTTCTGTAGAAGTCCCCTCACTTGCCAACTCTGGACTGTCCTAATAAGATTCGTGATGTCACGACACTGAGACTGCAGACTCATTTTGTCCACTACATAAACAAGTGGGTGCTGCTGTTTCACCCTACTTCTCGCCCTATATGCAACTGCAGTTTCAGCCCCTAGAATGCCCCTGTTTTCCACAGTGCACCCATCTTCTTCTCAGGTTAGTTCCAAGGTTCTTGACAGAAAATTCTATGCAGGATTTGTAATGCTTATAGCTTGTAACAAAAGATCATATTTTGGCTCTTGACAAAGGATATTCCCTTTATTTAGGATCAACGTATTGCTTTTGGTCCCATGATTTACCCGGTGTTAGGACATCAGAATAGACTTGTAAGAATATGCAAGCTCAAGATCCTTCTATCCAGGTTCTAGACATCTGCTCAAGACAATGAATCATGGACACTTATCCTTAATGTGCTCTGCTCTGCTCTGATTGAGGTTGCTGTTATCATAGGCCTTGCAAACTCAAGTCAACAGATGCTTCTCTAAATTAAATCTACAAGTTTCTGGAGATTTTCCAAACTGAATCTCTACCAACAGCATATTTTTGCAAACTAGCTATCAGCACGTAAATCCCACGTATTCAGAACTGAGGCCAAACGAGACACTTCAAGGGGCTTCAGGCTTCTTAGATTAACTTTTACAATGGACTTGGCAACAGCAAACAAGTGTCTTTTAAAGAGGAACAAGTAGTAGAGCAGTATTCTTGGCTGGCATGTGCCTCAGACTATACACCTGATGACCACTATGATATATAAAGGGAAGAGGGTGTCAAAGGTTTGGGCATAAGACTCTGTTCCTTGTTTTGTTTTTGCTGTTCTTCAAAAATCTGATGACAAAAGGACTGGAATAAACACTTGCCCATCAGGAAAGTGAGAAAGAATAGTATAGGATACACACCATGACCAGTACATCTGGTAGTAGGGAGTCTAAAATAGTGTTTCGTGTCAGCTTGGTCATACAGGTCAGCAATTTCCCTGAACCGGCTATTTCTATTTAGGGCAGATCAGGCAAGTATGGTGACATGCTTAAACCACTTTGCCTGAGAGTAGCGATGGTCTAAATGGGTTTCCATCCCTGTCTGTGGTTGTCAGGAGCACACAGGTATAGAAAATTTCAATTGTGACTTCTCTGTATCACACTCTCAGGGTTTCACTCTAAGGTGACTTCCAAGAAGAAGAATACAACATATAGAAGTGTTTCCCAGGGATACTATGTCTCCCATTCTCTCATCACACAGTAAAAGAGAGCTGATCATTGCATTTCATCTCCTTATTATGCTCATTTCCCACATGTTTATGCATTTGCCAGTGGGAAGGAGGAGCTAAAATCATTCTTAGTCAAATTCTATTTTTCTGTGATGGCATCATGTTAAACTTAATCTCTTCTCAACCGTCTCTCTTTTTATCTTAATGAAATTCCTGATTTCTATATATGTCAAGCTGATGAGAGAACCAGCAGAGGTGAGGAATAACAACATATCTTCATCCTGCTCTGGCATGTACAGATTTCTACTCTCCTCCACGCCCCTACACAAAATAATAATAATAAAAAAAAAACTCCTACAAAAATCACCCATATTTCTCCATATTCAAAAATGAGCTCATTACCAACCATTCCAGCCTGACTAAGGAAACACTTGAGGTAAGGGGATGCCACATACACCATATGGTACATGTCTTGTTGCAGCAGTTTCCAAGCATACAGTACAGATTGTACAATCATCTTTATAGAGCTTAGCCAGAAAAGCGCATTTCTTTTTATTTAACAGCAAATGCAATTGCCGCATAGAAGAAACTGTTTCCTTGGCTTTGGAAACTAAAAACATTCCTGAAATCATTATGAGGTGAGATGAAAACAGGATTAAAGGAAAATAAGTGGTACATACTGCCAGGAACAATTTCCAATAAGATTTGTACGAAGTGCCCTGGGAGGGCGATGACTGGAGACAGAAATCATGTTCTCTCTATGTCTGCCTTTACACGTTGATTTAGAGACTTCTCTGAGCAGAAACTGGGTAAAGCTAATCTCATGCATAGAGGCAGAACAGTTAGCTAGATCTTAATGTTGGAAGGAAAAGTCCATGGATTTATGGATCTTTTGAAAAACAGCCACGAGAGAACAGTACTGTGAAAATATGGACTTTGTTGCTCACTGACTCACATTCAATTAATCACCTAAGGAGTGGAGAGAAATACAATCATCCCTAACTTTTTTGTTAGGATGGTTGCGCATTGCATAGTTAGAGAAGTGTGTTTAGCACCTCTCCTAAGAAAACTGTGCCCTTCACTGTCAACAGAGGGCATGACAATGTTTCTTTATGTGGGGTTAGTTGAGCTACTATCATGCTCCTCTATCAAACAAATATAGAGGTTATGTTGGATTGAGACCTTCAGTACTTTCTTTTCAGGTACTGAATTCCCCCAGCCACCAACACCTCCTGTACACACTCATAACAGTGGAAAATTATGCCAAAATTACCCCAAAACAGATGAAATTATGCCTTATGTTTCCTCTTCATGAAAATGTAATTTAAAAACAAACAAAAAAAACAAAACAAAACAAAACACAACCCCCCCAACATAAAAACAAAACAAAATGCAACAATAAAAAAACAAACAAACAAAAAATCCAAACAAAACAAAACAAAACCAACCAAACAAACAAACAAAAAAACACAAAAAAAAGTTGATCTCTTACGGATTGATGAAACCACCAGGTCTTTATCAAATACTTGTACACTGCTAAGAGATTTCTACTAGTAATGTACAACTTCATAACCACATGAAATATGGAGTGGCTCAGAGCTGAATGCTCAAACTGAGAATAAAACACGTGCCCTTCTCCTCCCCCTTGCTAAAGTAGCCATAGATTTACTTTTATTCCATTTCTGCTGCTGATTTATATTTCAGCACTTCAAAAAATCAACCCCAATCTTAGTAGAGGGCTGGATCTTAGATTACAGACATAAAAGACAGAAGAGACCATCTTCCTGACAAGTGTGAAGAAAGTACGCTAATAAGAGATTAGTCAGATATTAAGGCTTCTCTCACTTTATGTCAGTCAAAATACTCTGAGTTAACACTTTACAAGAAAGCAAGAATTTTATGGGTTTTTTTTTTTTTTTAAAAGTCAGCACATCCACCGTTTCCACATAAAATTGGGACTGATCAGTATTTTCTGAATTTAAGTCTCAGGTATATTATTTTTGCCTCTTAGCATATTCCTGCTCTGGCCTTCCTCCCTCTACACACTGATTACTTTTTGTTTATAAAGATATTTGCATATTTTTAACCAGATCATAGTCATCTGTGCAAACAGCAGGTAGGAAGGTTATTAAATGATCAAGCTCCAATTTTTGTAACTTTTAATTATTGTAACAAGACTATGTTAATGCCACACAGAAAACACGATACAATATTTAAGAAATACTGTGCAGAACTTTTGAGCATGTCTGGGAAACACATCAAGTTTGTCTGGATATTGCGGAGCCCTGAAAAAAAACCCTTTTACCTTAGAAATTTCAGTAGACACTCTGAGGCTACTTCAGAGAACACTTTCCCAGGAATCAGAAAGCAGATTTCATGGGATACTTCAGGTTTACACTAAGGTGTGCTGACAAAGTTTAAAATTAGAAACACAGTGAAGAGGCGACATGGAGAATCACTTTCATGGAATTTCACAGAATATTCTGAGTTGGAAGGGACCCACAAGAATCATCGCGTCCCAACTCTTAAGTGAATGGCTCATACAGGGATCAAACCCATAACCTTGGTTTTATTAGCACCATGCTCTAACCAACTGAGCTAATCTCAGCATTAGGGAAGAATGTTTAGTTTCAAGAGCTTGTGACCTGATAGAAAGCACAAGAGATGGCTAACAAAACAAGGAAGTTCAAAGTGTTACTGTACTGTCAGCAGAACGTGCAGGACAAATGCTACGAGGATGGGAAGAAGAGATCCGTTGGCATTGGGGCTCATTACTGGGGTGCATTAGGCCTATATTCAGCTACAACTATCATCAACAGACCATAAGATGTACTAGAAGGATGACAGCAAAAGAAGACAGGTGTTACTCTAAGACCTCTTTGCATATTGAATCCCCTCACACACTCATGTTGGATATCTTAGTGCCTTTTTCCACCAGATATTCTGAAAAGCCTCTGAATAGGAGAAAGAAGAAGACCCTTTTCAATCTATACATTGAGCCTTTTCAATCTATACATTGAGCCTGCTAACCTCCTCCACTGACAGCAATGATGATTTTTTATGTGGGAACCTCTGAAACATTCCCTGCCCGTAGCCAAGATATGGCAATCCTTAACATCAGCTGACCCATATACACACACATCAGTAGACTCTCAAGGAAATTCTCTTATCTTGAGTGGTAAGAGCTCCTATGATGCAGCTAATATGCGCTAAAAATCTATTAAGAATAGGTTAAAAACAAACAAACAAACAAAAAAACCCCACACACATCAAAGAAAAAAAAAAGGCAAAACCCCCACCCATAAACCACCACCAAACAAAAAAAATCAACAAAACCCCCTATACCAAACAGAAAACTATTTCTGTTCACTATGAACATATGGCCTCGCCTCTTTGAAAGAAAGTGGTTTCAGAATACTCTGAAACCAAGAAAGTCACTGCTAGTAAGGACAGACATATAACACAGTAAGAGTTCTGATTAAACTCTAAGTGGCCATAGCAACATCACTGTTTCATGCTTTTATTCAATGAAGGTTTTTAAAAAAAAGCGAGAGAGAGAATTAAGCATTAACACAGCTAGTTATCATTAATACAAAAGCCTACTAAAAGGACTTTTGTGCTTACACATCAATGTAATCTCTCTTCAGAAGAGTGGCACCTGTCACCACAAAGCAGGATGACTGAACAAACAGAACTCAATTAAAAAAAATATTGAAAGGGCACAGCCTCAATCTGTTCTGTGGTATGGAGGTCTCTTTCTCATAATGAGGGCATCAGTGACTCACCCCAGATCACACAAAGGAAAGACATAATGACATTACTATGGGGAACAGCGGAAGGAAAGGGGTGTGTTTAGGGGGAAAAGGGGAGATAAGAAAACAAACAAACAAACAAAAAACCACCACAAAAAAAAAAGGTCGCATTCCTGGTTTTATGTCAAGGTGATAAACACAGAATGCTTCCTGTTTTCCTACAGCTTCTTTGGTTATTTTGCAGGTTACAAAGAAACAGAAGCCCTTTTTCCAGTTTGCGTTTCATTACGTGTCTGGACTCACGCTCTCTATGCAGCCCCCAGGATCATGACAGCATAGGCTCCCTGGAGCAGCAAAGAACCGCATTGCCAAATGAACCATTCCTGGACCTGGGACAAAAGTCACTTCAATGGCAAGAACTGACAGGGAGCCTAGGTTTCTGATGTTAAGCACTACAGTGTTGCTCCACACAACAGTTGTGCGTCATAAAAAGGAACAGGACTCAACATCCAAGAAGTTCCTTATGGACCTATGTCCATGTGCAAGTCAATAGCGTTTGCACACAAAGCAGTGTAAGCTCACTGACTATATGGGCCGAACTTGATGCCTCTGTGGCCAGTCCTCGGCATCCTGCTGCTCTGTATTTCCAGATTTATTTTGTGAGAATCTTGTTCCCTAATATTTCAAGGGTTCCATCATGTCTCTTTATCCTGTGCCAACATCCTTATGACTCTGTGTCATTCTTCTCTTTCCCTCCCATTTTGTCCTGAAAGAAAACATTCAAAAGACAAAAGTGAAGAGGAATAAAATTTGAAATTATAGAATCACGGAACAGATGAGGTTGGAAGGGAGCTCTGCAGGTCATCTTGTCCAATACTGCTGCTCAAGAAGGGCTACCCAGAACAAGCTGTCCAGCATCATGTCCAGATGGCTTTTGAATATCTCCAAGATGAAGACACCACAGCCTCTCTGGACAACCTGTTTCTATGGTTTGTTACCCTCACAGTGAAAAAGTGTTTCCAGATGTTCAGACAGAGTCTCTTCTGTTTCCTTTTGCATCTGTTACCTCTTGTCCTACCCTTGGCACCACTGAAAAGAGCCTGGCATTGCTTGCAGAGGAAGCCAGAACTGGTTATCATTTTCTTGCTGTTTAATTGATAAATAATTAGAAGCATGACCGAAGTTGAGATCATACTAAATGAAGGTCTGAGAGCATGTTCTCTGCCCTTTTCTTATTTTGTTTGTCTTTTTAAATTCAGGATGGTTCTAGTGCTTGGTACAGTCTTAGCAAGTCAGGAATATTCATGAACTTTGATGTTTAATGCAAAGAAAAACTGTTCAGTTTTAAATAGAACCCTTGGAAATAAAAGTATGGTATTGGTTGTGGGCTATGAACTTGAACTTGGGAAAGAAATCTGAGCTAGTAAATTTATTGCTTCAGTCCACTTAAACCTCTAGGAAAACTAATTCCAGTACCATTTGTGATCACCACTGCATTGGATAAAGCAGCTGTACATACATCTGTGTATGTACACAGACAGCAGAAGTAACCATAAGAGTGAAGCATGCTTTATGCCCTTGGGACTTGATTCTCTGTAATTTACTTAGTTTTTCTTGCAAACAATGAAAAAAATATATTCCACCAACACCAATCTCAGGAGCTTTTTAAAAAAAATAATGACAAAACAAATAAATAAAAGTGGGCCATTGGATTTGCTATAAAAAGAGTACCCAAAGAGACACAATGTTGGACACCACAGGGTTAGCTTCACACAATACCTAATGAGAGCCATTTGATCTCTTCCCTCATGATGAACTGCTTGGAGAAATGCAGCCTAGCACATGTAGCAAAAGGCTGCATGATGTAGACATCTGCTTGTATGGAACTTAGCACAGCCCATTTCTTTAACAAATGCTTATGGTCATCCACTATACAGACCTTTTCAGGTACATTAACAGCACTTGAAAGCAAGAAACTGATTGTCCAGAGACATCCACATGGAGCTGTTTTCAAGAGATTCCCCCATAAAAAAACTATAGAGAGGATACCAGTCCGAGGTAGGCAGGATGCAAAGTTAACATGCAATGAGAAGGAAAGCCACCCACTGAAATCCATCCCCAGCAGCCATGGCTCAGCTGCACGTGGGTGGCAGGCAGCCAGGCTGGCCTGAGAGCTGGCTGGCTCAGCAGCTGCAGCTACACGTCACCCACGGGATCCACGCCACTTTCTTTGGCAGCAGACAGAGAACTGACAACACAATCACGTGTGTTACAGCTCTCTGCTGAGCGCCACAGCATCAAATGCTTAAAGCTGGCCAAAACTTTCCTGAGTTTTTCATGAGACTGGCACTTCCTCTGATTGATCTAGTGCTTCTTGGACACTGTGAACCGGCTGCTCTGCTCCAGAATGAAGGTGCTCCCATACCACTCCAAAATTCATCTGTGCAGGGCCTTGCCTGCTGTTACTGCTCCCTTGATGCTGCTCAGGCACACTGTGCTCCTGTAGAGAGGGGACTATATTATGGAGTCACCTGTGTCTATTTCTGCACTCACGTTTAACACAGTGCAAGGTCCTCCCTCATCCTCTTTGGACGAAAAAGCTCCACCTTGTGTGCAATTGGCAGTGTTCATGAAGTAAGTGCAAAACTCACATCTTCCCCATATTCTGTAGAGCTTTATCTGTGCTGCCCACTCAGCGAGGGCACAGAGAGAATAAAGGCACGGTAGAGCAAGATAAAGGCAGCATCAGTCCCTGGACATTATGGGAACAGAAATATGGATGCTTTCACAGGGCTCAGTGCTGCATGAGAAAAAAAACACACTCAGTCTCCTCTGAAGGGATGTGGGAAAGCAAATCATTTGCTACAGTGCACCCATAACTCTCAGAAACTGCATAGCTACGTAAGTAAGGTAGAGGAACCAGATATACAGTGACAGATGAGACCACCTCAAAGCTTTAGAGGAACACAGTGATAATTTCACTCCTCCAAGGATGAAAAGTTAAGCTTCGAAGAGGGATACATAAGTCCAGCTATGGAAAGAAACAAGAGAAAGAAAATGGACAGAAACAGAGGAGAGATCAAGGGAGTCGAATTTGCTGTTTGCCAGGGAGAAGGATGGTGGCTATGCTTCTGCAGCAGCAACAACTGCCTCTTTTGCATAAGCCCTCTCTCAGGCTCAGCTTTCCAGGCTCCTGAACACAGTCAAAACAACACAGAGAATCACAAGCTGGTCTGTTGACCCACCCCCCCCCCCCCAGTTGTCTGCTTTACTGGCAAGCTCTCACTTTGCCTGAGCCTGAAGTCAGCCTTGAGAATTTTGCTGGCTAACATGGCAAAATCCACAGTACAAAATAATAGCACATGGGCATGAACAGGTGCCACATTACTAAGCAAAGGAACAACGTCCAGAAACCTGGGGTTGGTCTCAGTTCCTTGCAAAAAAGCAAACAAACTAGCTTCTGGCTAAGCAGGTGGCAGTGACAGGTAGGAGGGATCCATTAATGACAATGAGGCTGGCACTCAACCATCATATGGCCTCACACTGCTTGTCCCTAGGAGGATGCTTGGAGCAAGGAGCTCCTGTCTTGCTAAGATACTTACTGTAGAAACTAGTAAGTTCACATGGTAGAAGAAACAGTGCTGTGCTTCAGTCAAGTAATAAAAAATATGCTAACTCCAGCTGTAACGTTGTTTGTAAGCATATTCCTACCGACAGGCAGTCCGCACTGAAATGTGCCAATGTATTCCTTGTGCTCAGCCAGAAGTGACATGATGTAGATAACCAAGGAAGTGCAGGACCATCAAAAACAAGCACATCCATCTGCCAAATAGCAATAAAACCCCTAGTTCTTAGAAGTTTGTGCAGCATTTGTTTTACTTAGTAGCAAAACGGTTTTCCAAGACAGGAGCAGAACAAGGTAATTTTTTCTTCTTTCCCACTCTCCACCTAGAGATGGTACAGGTAGTGGAAAACGATTGTCCCCAACTGATGCCTTCATTTCCACAAACAAACATACATCTTCTGGCTAATTATTCTAAATTGTGTGTTTTGTAGGTCTTGGAAAAAAAAAATAAATTCTAACACATTTCCTCATCCTTCTCCCTCTACTTATCAGACAGGACATGTGAGAAAGAAATTTCATAGTGTCTTACCAGTTGGCTAAACAAACCCAGAGAAGACCAGGAAAAGTTTTTAATAGTAAACAGAAACCTAGAAGGTGTTTTCAAAATGAATTATTACTGTTAATAGCAAACAAAAGTTTATGCCACAAAAACTTTTGTGTGTTCCAAGTCATATTGCAATACAACAGAAACCATATTGATATGGTTATGACTCCCAAATAAACATTTCTCCACTCTAAGGAGAAATCATTTCAAATCTTGTCTACAGTGCTCTTCTGCAAGAGAACATTAGACTCCAGATTTGTCAAATACAGAACTTCTGATAGCATTAGTTTCAGTTTTAGTTATAGAAAGAAAAGGTTGAGTCTTCCAATAGAGACATGAAAGTGGCAATCAATCATCTGCAGTGTGATTACACAGCTACAGATGTGGAGATAATAGGTTCCTGCTGGTTAATTTTGTTCCCCCAAAGTATTTCTGATTTGGAATGAGATTTTTCAAGCTTAAATAGTTTTGGTTTTTTTTTTTGAGGGGAAAGGATTTCAACAAAGAGAAAAAAAAGAAAATAAGTAAGCCTTGAATATTTCATTAAATACAATATGATTTTTTTCTTCATAATTTATGGGTTTTTTAAAATCTCTCTGCAAACAAGCCAGTTCTTAAAGGGACAGATGTGAATTCAAATAGAAGGTACTGAGACTTTCTCTAACTTTTCAGGTGTGACAGTTCTCAGCCAGTTTCACAGCAACCAGATGAGGTAAATTTCCCCTCAATAGCTGGACAGGCTGTTTCTTTTGGGAGATGCTAGTCATAAAACAGAGCAGCAAATCTCTACACTTAAGTCTGTTGAAATCCACAGAGAGGAAAGAAAAGCAGAGTTCTTTAGTTACCTGCTAGTTTAGATTGTCTTTTACCCAAGACAGGAGACACGGTCTCTGTTCTTCTTGACTCAGACATATTACAAGAAAAGGACCTGTTGCATTTCAGATGCTCCCACTGTGGGTCATGATCACTCCCTTGTTCTCACTGGCCTGGGCATTTGCCCATTTTTAATGATGTGTGTGCAGCAGAAGCAAAAATAACCAAACTTCAGAGCAGTCAGGATATTACAGCAACTTGCCTGAAGACAGGAAACTGGAGCCCATGTTCCTCATCTACACCAGGAGGGACAAGGCTTTGAAGGTGAAGTTGTAATGTTACAATTGAACATCCAAGTCTGGTTATCTCACCTTTCCTCGCAGAAGCAAGAGGAAACTATCTGAAACTAGAAAATTGCTCTGCAGAGTAAAATGGTATCTTAGCCCACTATTAGTACTGCTGCCTTTTGCCCTGGCCCTTAACTCTGAAGACCTCCTTGGAATTTCATATGGTTTCTCCATTCTGATGGAAACCACTCTTTGACCTGCACTGAAATCACGCTGTAGAGGTTTATCTAGCAGAAAACTCCTTTTCCATGGACTCTGACTTGCTTCTGTAATCAGTGTTCACAACCTCGGGGAAACACATATATCAGAAACACCTCAGAAAACACTTATCACCTCCTCTCCTCCTGAACACGAGATGAGGGGACAACGTATGATTTAGTTCAAATTATCTGCTCTAGTGAGATTCAGGAATTGCTGTCAGGATACCTGCTGGGACTTGGGAAGAGGAAAGACTTGTTCAACTATCATTGAGCCATAATTGAAAGTTTAAATTTACTTAAATGAGGTTCAACAGAAGAGTTAGGACATCTTATTTGTCCCCTAAGTCTGTACTCCTTTCCTTGTTCCTTTGTGAAACAAAACGAACCTGCTGCATGATTTACCAAGCTAAAAAACCAATTCATCGTTACTGAATTAGGAAAGAACAAAGTGACTTCTTCGAAGCAGAAACTAGTGGAATGATTTGTATTCTAGATCTCCAGTGTTAAACGTCCCAAAATAGTGATATATGCATGCTAAGCAAAGGTTTGAATACTTTTAGTAGCACCTTTTCAATATTGTTGCTAATGGGAAAGCGCAATGCACTAAGGACTGTTCTGTCCTAGAGAGTGTTTATTATTTTAAATGGTCATGGCTGTAAATCATGTCTGACTCTTCACATTAAGTAGTTTCCAAAAAAAAAATTACTGACTAAAGATCTTTTATATAGATGTAATTCTAAACCTAAACTGCCTCCACTGCACTCCTTCATTTCTCAAAAAAAAAAATGCAAAAAAACTCCCCAAAAACAAACAAAAAACCCAAACAAAACAAAACAACACACCAAAACCATAAAGACACTTCAGTGCAAATCTCTGCTGTTTTACCACAATTCCCCAATTCAAATGAAGGTCTTTCTTTATAAATATTATAAAAGGATCACACATAGCACTATTGTAATTAGACTGACTTTTTCTTTTCCCTTGGCCTTTGTAAACAAACATGAATCCAGGTGAGAAAAGCAAATGCAGAATTCAACTGCCTTTGTAACCGTTATCTCTGGATACAAATAATGAAACTCCAGAACTGTATGAAGTCTTTTGTGGCACATTGTACAGAACTCAAATCCCTTCTCAGCCACAAAAATAGAACAGACAATGTCTCTTGTGTCTCTCTTGTCCTTGTCATGTAGTCATTCATAAAGGATTTACTCTTCTCTTACCATGGTATAGGCGGGGCAGCATAAGGCTATATATAAAGGAAACATATGTTACAGGAAACAAATGCACCTGCTGGAAGGAAATGCAGCAAGGAAGGCTCAGCTAATAACAAACTGCAGACAACGAAGAGAACAAGGCACTCATTTCAAGACAGGTTGGAAGCAAAAGGCAGCAGCATATTGTGTTGGTGGCTGCGTCTCCCCAGGCCTTTCCTTCCCCGTGAACTGGCGGTTATGATGGCTGTGTTCATGTTCCCAGTGAGGATCAAAGGGGGAAAGCCTGGCTCTTTGCTTACCTCACTTCACTTCTCTCCTGTGGTGGTGAAGGCAGAGAATTCCTGCAATGTGAGAGTTCTTATTTTCCCGACTTCGGGAAAGCCCTGCCTCCCTGGTTCTGCAGCCGATAACTGAGATCATGTATTCACTTGCAACATGGCTTGAATCTGCATACCTTCCCCAGATTCAATAGTCTCACAAGTAATAAGTTTTTGTTTGTTTTTTTTTTACTGTGAACTAACTTGTAACTGCAGGAGTCTTGTTTAACAGAAAGACAGAAACATAAAATTTACCTATAATCTCAGGGAAAATGTGACTCCATTCCTCACACTACAGTTTGCAACAATGCTACAGGTGCTCATGCAGATCTGCTATTCTATATATGGGTCTCGGCTGAGTTTCAAAGTCCTAGTGGCTCTCTGTGCCAAGATTCTGTAAACAAACTGCAGTTGCCTATTCATCAGGCTTTGCAGTTTCATAACACAGCACTGAAAACGACACTCAGGTCACCTTGTCTCTTATAGGGGAATCTAAAGGCTGTAAAGTTCCACATTCTCAACCTTTCATTGCACAGAGAAAAAAACCAAACAAAACCAAACAAAACAAAAAAACCCAAAACAAACAAAAAAAAGGAACAGAAACCAAAATAAAATTAAAAAAAAAGAGGAGTTCTGATACTTTACATTTTCTGTGAATACCTTGTATGGCTAGACATCTTGTTACTCCCATCAGCATCTCCCTTTCTGGTCCATCTACAAACATTTAATGGAAGTGGTGAGAAACTACTTTTTCATATTTCCAATAGAAAAAGAAGCAGATTTTGAAGTCTAAAATATTCCAAATATTCAATATTCCAACTGATCTATGGAAAACTATCCAATTCACTTGGCTGGCTTACAAAGAACCTTTATACCTTTCTCCGAATGCTGTGGTCACAGGTGGATTTCCTGCTTCTCCTTTATCTTGCTAACAGTTGAACTGAGTGAGATTCACTTATAATAGCAGCAAATACTGAGAGATATAGAGGAAGAAAACTAGGTAAAATGCAGTTATTGCCACAACAAAATAAGTTGACTAAAATGCTACCAGAGTACAGGGCTTCTTTCAGAAACAATAAATCAAGACACATAAGTGCAAGTGATTACACTTTCAGTACAGCTTAGAAGACTGCCTAGCACAATAATTTAGGAATTTTTACTGCTACTTTGGTTTACTGCTTGGCTATAAATCCTGTTTAAACAATCCTAGAAGGATTGCTGCAAACCTCAGAAGCACAAGGAGCTCCAGAACAAGCCACCTTCAAACACAGGAAGGTTGCAAGCTTCAGTGCCTGCCACCACTGGAAGCGTAATCCACCAGGAACATTTCATAAGGGTTCTTTATGTTAACCTATTAGTTTCCTGGAGGTTTATTAGAAAGGTGTCAAGTCAACCACTGACTAAATATCCATTAATTACCAGTGCTGGACTTATCAAATTTCAGGAGCTCTATGGAATGTAGGTCCTGGCATGTATCATTGAAATTCATTTGAGGTTTAAGTTGAAATCTAAACTAAGAAGAGTTAAATGCGTAAATTGAAAATTAAATCAATCTCAATTGGATAACTTGCAAGAGATCCTTTACACTGATCCTTTGCTACGGGTGGCATCCTCAGCACATGCTGTAAGAAAACAGGAGGTAGAAGAGGTGGAGAAAAAAATCACACAGACATGTATAAGCTTGCGATACGGAATTATGTATTCATTTTACCATAGCAGTGCCAGAAAGCAGTGATGTGCTAGGATCTGGTCTCTTTTATCCTAGGTTCAAGTGTTAAAAATAAAATTCTCTTCATAAATTGTAGAGGGGGAAAAAACCTCACAAGAAAACCCCCAAAAAATACAGCCAAGTAAAGATACCAAATCTCTCCTTCTGTTCATTGTCTCTAGAAATAATAGTGATACCAAAAACACAAAGGCTTACAAAAAAGCTGAGCAGAGAATTTCCTAAATTAGTATCTAGCATCCAGAGAGTTCAAGGAACATAATCAAATAAAGGAGGGTATCATCATAGTGCAGATGGATACAATACGAAATAGATGATGTCTTAGAAGATGAATCAGTTAGTCACTGCTCCATTTCTGTGTCTGTGCTACTAAAACAGTCCCGGGGACAAACTGTTTCACAATGAAAAAAGCATAGTGGCCTGTACAGCTACACAGCCTCCGAACTGTAGGTAAAGGTTGCAGAAGCAATTAATACTGAATTGCTTTTCTCAAGTGAAACCAGTGGGGCAAAAATAAGGATGTAAAATTTAGATAGAGATGAAGAGCTTTTGCACACTGAATGACCACTGTTTTTTATCATCCACAGTGACAACCATGTCCAGCAGTGGCTTTGATATCAGCTTTGGGGCCTATAAAATAGACATTTACATATTACCTCATCACCTGGTGACCACTGTGGATGAATCAAAAGACTTAAAAAGTTCTGGGATATGATTCATTATTCCTGCTATAGGTCTACCTTACCAAGTGCTTCATCCACCTACTATAGCTAAGCAGAGCTGCACCATGAGAATATATTTCTCCTCACCAATCCTAAAGGATTACATACAGAACAACTCTATACAGGCATCTAAAGCCCAGATGTTTGTTGTAGGTTTAAGGAAAAGCCACTATTAGTGCACCTGTTGGCAGGTGTAAGTCATTTGGTATCACATATGTCTGATTACCTATGGTGCAGGAGCAAAGAGTTTGGACCTGTGCTGAGGCACAGGTTTAGCCCTCTGAGAGCTCAGGTGAAGTTTATTCCCAAATATATACCTATAGACAAAGGGTAAAGATGACAAGCAGGACCAAACATCCACATCACTTAACATCAATTTAAGCTAAAATTATTTTCACCAATAAAGAGAGCAGAATTTGACCAATTAGGAGAACACCTGAAAATTACATAACCAAGGTGCTTTCTCCAAAATGAGAAAAAATTATCAAGAACCATCTATTGCAGACCTGAGAAATTTACATAGAAGCGGAATGTTCAAAGCTATTTTGTACCCAGAAGTGTTATTCTAGGATCATTTAAAAAAAAAAAAAAAAAAAGGCAAACAAAAAAATAACCTACAGAACACTGGATCCCTTAGCAGCCCATCTGCATACAGTATGCTGAGCACATTTGAAAAATCTGACCTTAAATTGTTCTCTATGATAGGCCCAAAATGTGTTTTTTGAAGGAAATATGCTTGCTGTCACGTAGGTGAGAAAAGTAAGGGGGAAGAAAAGTGTAATCACAGTAATTTGAAACTGGGTATCTAGTTTGCCAAAATATGCCTGATTATTCTTCTGTGTTATTCACTACGTGTGCTTGTTGCAGATACAGGAATCAACGTGTGATTTTTGCCTTGAGAGAGTCTTTGTATTAGACAGAACAGAATTTTTAAAAAATTGTTAAAACACATGGGACATCCTCATGCAGGGCTATGAAAGACCTTAGAGCTTGATTCAAGTTAGGAAAGAAGGATGTAAGACAAAAAACCCAAAAAAAACCCAAAAAAAACTTTATTTGGAAAGTGATGTACAAGTGAGAAAGAGCATGCCTACATTTTTATGTTTTGTTTTGTTTTGTTTGTTTTGGGTTTTTTTTATACTTGACTTTTGTGGTTGAGAAAAATCTGTTCAGGTAGGTCTTTTAAATTGAGAAGAGACCAAATTAAATAAAAATCTATTCAAAATTTTCTCTTACATTCCTTACACTAATCCTTTTGCCTAAGCTAGAATGAAAGTATTTTAATTTGGTTTTCTACCTGTTATGTTGCTGGCTTTATTTAATCTTTCTTGTCTTGAATCAGCAGGGTTAGACAAGTGAGTTCCCTTCTCTGTAAGAATCCATTTTATTTCATGGTTTTCCTGAACAAACAGGTACACTGATATTCAAGTCTCTGGCTCTTAGAATACGTAAGCAACAATTCTTAAAAAGTGTATTTTAAATACTGTAGAGAAAAGTAAAAAAGAAAAAAGGTAAAAAATCCTCAAAAAACAACCCCTGCTGTTGTTATGCAATCTACCTTTAACATGAGGTTAAAAAAACAAACACCAAACCCCACAAAATCCTGCCTGGCCTTATTTTGAGAAACTGCCTTGTTTCAGCTTGAAATGCACGGAGTAAATAATACCAAATGGTCCTTTATCCAGCTGCACAGGGACCATGGACTGTGAGGACTCAGAGTCGCTAACTTGTGCATTTACTGCAAGATTGAAAAGAGAGGGGTTTAGTTTTGCTTTGCTGGCTCCTGGAGTCGTGGTTAGGAACGACTTTTTGTTTGTTTGTTTGTTTTTTAAAAAAGGATGGTCCACAATAGTTCAGAAACTGAAAAAGGGAGCATAAAAATAGGCAGTGCTACAAAAGCCAGGTGAACTATCTCATCTGATGTTTCGAGTGACAATTCCTTAATGGTTACAGCTAACAAGAGTTAGTATTACCTACTGTTTCTTCATAGCCACCTTACAGACCCCTCAGCAGTACAAAAGAGAAGTAGTTTTATTTGAAACCTTTCCCCATGTGAGACTGTGCAAGGAGGAGCAGGGCAGTCAGACACACAGGGGAAGCAGGGTACACGTGCCACAGAGCTTTACTGATCCTTCCCCATGGCCCGAGCGCCAGCCAAGGGCTGCAGCCTTGCCAGGACACAGCACAGAATCCACTGCAATTTATTACCATGCCAGGATTTGCAAAATCCACTTCCAGGAAAAGTTGCAGTCCTTCTTTCTTGCCTATCAAGAAGCAAATCGCTGTTCCATGTATATCTCCCTATAGCTAGAGACCATATGTATGTATTATTTATATAAGTGTGTACATATATGTAAAGCCTTTGCTAAGAACTATCAGCAAAAAGGCTGATGGCTCTTCTTTTAGTCTCCTGGTCAAGCTTAATGGCCAGACATGGCGAGTCACATCTGAAAAAAACCCCAGAACTGAGATAAATTAAACTATCTGTATTCAGGTGTTACAAAATGAGGCTGTTAAGGGCATCCCTCTGATGAAAGCTATCACTGGAAGGAGAGGCCCTGATTGGCCATGGATGTCATCACCTTGACAAATGGGGTGGGATGATTTTGCTTAAAGAGAAAGGGAAGGCAGATACTTTTAAAATTACAGCCATAATTCTAAAACTGAATGGCAGTTTAAGGCTTCCTCTTCACTTGCAGCACATAATTGAGGCACTATCATTACCTCATTACCCAACCATACTGCTGTAAGCTTTGAAAATGGCCTCTAAAGAGCTACTGTCACCACTTGAAGAGTTTTGAGAAAACATTGTATTTACGGACACACATAATTGTTCATCTCATAATTTCTTACTCAAATGAAAGGGTCTTTACCTTGTAAGCCACAGGCAACAGACAGCAAGAGCAGCCTGAATGAAAATAACATGCCATGACAACACCATAAGAAGTTAGGCCTGACCATTTTATAACACAGTTGGGCAGCCTCCGGGACCTCGTCCTAAGCAGAACCAAGACACAGTATTGTGAATATATATATATGCTGTAGAGCCACTATCCAATTTCAAGCTTTGGGTCTCACTTGATAAGATGGGTGCATATTATATCTTCCTCATCTTCAATGTCCTTCATGCCATTTACTTGCTTTTGGTCAGATCTTGCAATTTCCAAAGATCTTTGATTGTCTACAGTGTCAAAACTCATACAAAATTGGAGACAAGAACCTTGGCAATCTGAAGAAAACTGCACAGCTCTTGCATTGAAGCACATGTATGAGTTTTGCATGCTCCTATCAGTACCACTCCAGAACAATTTTTTTGTTTTACATGAACAGGTTACAACAACTTGCAACTGCCTACTGAAGAGACAGCCTCCCCGCCGTCCTCTTCTAGCTGTCTCCTGCTTCCTATGCTGTCCATCTGGAATACCTCCTCCTGGCCAGGTGCAGTCACAAAGTGATGCTTCTCAGCCCACTTAATTGTCCTCAGGTGACAGATGGGATTTGACTATAGCTGGTAAGCCATAAGCAGATGAGCAGTTAATTAGCAATGCTCCTTTTTCAGTGCAAATATCTATAGAAACTACTTATAAAAAGATAGCCTTATCAAGCCAGTTAGTCCATCCTCTCTCTTTCAACACATTTTTTTCCTCATGTGGTACATTCTAAAGGTTTTAATTTCCCTGTCCCCAATAAGCTGCTTTTAAAATCTCAAGTGACAAAGTTTCTATAAACTTCCTTGGGAGATTATCCCACAATCTAATGAATCTTGAGGTCAATAAATCTTTTCTTTCTCTTCAGCCTAAAAATAATTCTTGAAAATTTGAGCAGGTGGGAAAAAAAATCGTATCTGATAACTCTGTAGAACAATTTCTAAAAACAAAACTCTGCCTTTATGTTTCCTAGGACACATTAGCACTTCTGTAAATGTTTATGTTACAAAAAGAATCAGCACAACTTTCTCTTGGAGAAAGGTTTCATTTTATCCTACCATATTGCTCAAATCTAGAGATTCTGGGCATTTTAAAAAAAAAGAACAATTGGGTAGAAATGAATGGGGTGGATCTGAGGAGACAGGCAATGCAGTCAGCCTTTCTTATACTGCAGGTCAAAACCACATTGGTCAATATCTATGTGTCTATGCAAGCAGGCAGTCTCACAAATTATTTTTTATTTAAAACACACAGAAGAGACTGGAGAATTTTAGCTAAAGAATCCCCTCCTGGGACCCAGATATTTCACAAAATAACTCAGGATTTCCTTAGCTTTTCAGAATATCTCAACAACATCTGAATAAAGATTTTAAAAATTTAGCCTAAGAAAAAATAATTCAAGAAATTACTGGAAATAAAGACATATTTTAGTATATAACTTCTACCACATTTAGTATATTTCCTTTATATACCTATATCTGTCTTCTGATGTTCTTATGTGCTGAGTCTTGAGAAGTCTGTTTATGGTTCATAACTAAAGAAATTTAACAAAACAAGACATGTCAGCCTAGAAAGAAGTGAACTGTTCTGACAACAGTTACCTCTTTGCTAGTTCTTTAGTTTCCCCTATGCTTTTTTCTCTTGGTTCAGAGCCTTTCCTCTATTCTTGTCTGCCTGAAAAGTCTCCTCTGAAGGATCCTCCACCAGCATAAGCAAAAAATTCTTCTGTGATGCAAGGCAGGTGCCAGTGAATTATTCAGCCCATACGAAACCAATGTCAGTAAGGGACTAGATGCACACCAAAAATCCTAAATTACAGCAACAGAAGTCATGCAAACCATATCTGTTTATCGGTCACATACTCACTAGAGAGAGTTTCCCCTATTTGCCATACCTTCTAACTCATTACAGGGATCAAGCACTGTATTCAAGAGCTCAGACTCCTGCACAATCAGGAAATACATCCTTTAAAGAGACCTCTTATCTACACACCCAGAAGTTATCATGATTAGATTTTTAGAACAACATTTTTTCAAGATTGAAAGCAGAATACTCTTTCTCCTCTTTCCAGCTTAAAGAGACCCATAAGACAATTTGACCTTCTCTTTCCACGAAGGATATGAATCAGTTCCAGCTGCCAGAGCTCAGCAGCAACTTCCTCGTGCTCCCACCAACAGAGCCATCCACTGCAACTATAGAGAAACTATAGAGAAGGTGCAGGGAGAACAATTTTCACCCAACAAGCAGTGAAACACTATAAAAGCTATCTGAAGTATTTGAGTCAGAGACCATGATTGTATCAACATCTTTCAGAATCCAGAGTGCTAATAACTTAGCAAATTCAGTAGAAAAGCTTTATCTCAATTATTCTGGTAGAAGATCACTGTTTCTGCCCACATGTGTAAGTACTGAGTAATTTGCACCTCTTTGCACCCTGCTGAAATACAGCTGTGGACTCAGAAAAAACACAGCATCAGGCTGT
The DNA here is from genome assembly GCA_035583185.1 of Anabacerthia variegaticeps. Lineage (NCBI taxonomy): Eukaryota > Metazoa > Chordata > Aves > Passeriformes > Furnariidae > Anabacerthia > Anabacerthia variegaticeps. The sequence continues at coordinate 28,475,559 of JAWWEW010000112.1, read as the reverse complement.
GCCATGAGGACTGAAGGAATCAGAGTACCTTCAATCAAATCAGTCTGAACAAATCTGAATTGTGTCACACTATGGTGTGTCTAGTCTAGTATCTTGTCTCTGCTAGCAGTCAATAAGGGAAGCCAATCAAAAAACTTCAAAGTAATGCAAGCCTGTGGTGATAATTTTCCAGAATACTCTCAGCTTCTTAGCTGCTTGTGGTCCAGCTACGGTTGTTAGCTGAAGATAATGTCTTTGCACATAAACCCCCGTGTCTTTCTTTTGTTTATTTCTCCAATTGGTCTATAAATCAATGCAAACAATTAACAATCCCTGAATCCTGCAGAAAAGGGTTTCACAGCTTTTCACAGTCTCAAGTGAAGAAAAGCTTCATTTTCTTTGCACTGGACCTGTCACTTGCCAGTTTAATCTGTTGTCCTCTAGGACTTGTATTGGAAGAAACAAGGAACAAAAATTTTTTTCATGGTCTTAGATATTTTTATCATGTCAAGCCAGAGTAAATTCCTTCCAAGCTGTGGAGTAAAAAGGACATTCAATCATTATTTGTTTAAAAAATGCTCCATACATATATCCAGGCTGTGCTTCTCTGCATTTTTTCCAGTTCCTCTTCCAGGACCAGAACCATGTAACATCACTGATAAGAGCAATGAAGTCTCTTAGCAGCTCAAGCTGCACCCAAATGGGCTGTTGTAGACAATTAATTGTACTGGCTGATCCCCCTCAGTGTACAGTTACCACTAAAGGCAATGACCAACTCACTGTCACTGCATAATGACCTGCTGTACCTACAGAGCTGTACCACTTTATACCAAACAGAAAAGCTCACAGAGCACTATCCAGAGATGTCCCCTAGACTTTAAAAATTCCTGAGCTAGAAAGTACAGAAAGATATCTCAGCAACTAAGGATGTGTTTGTGACATCAGCTAAAATCTCTTCCTTCTGCCATTCTAATGAATCATTGCTTAAAAAAATCTCAGGAAATCACAAATCACATGTTTATTGATGCCACAGTGAGTAAACCATCTATATTTAATAACTACTGCTGTTCTTCTCTTATGGATAATGTCTGCTAATCACACTGATGGTTTTTGAATTTTTATTTTGTTTTTCTCTGCTGTAGTCACATATTAACTTTCACATCAAGAAGAACAAGTTAACGTGCTGCCACTGACTGCTTGAAGAGGGGAGTTAGAATAGGACTAAAAAAAAAGTTTTTCCCAGGCTGTACATCTTCATTCAACTGAATGTCATGAGAGATAAAATGTCTCTGAGTAATTATGGGAATTATCATTGCAGCTAACAGACATGAAGGACCATTACCCTGTGTTGGGCAACCGAGGTTTGGACAGCTGAGACTGGATTGTAGCCTACAGAATGAAGGATTACTTACAACTCAGACAAATTACACTAAATGTGAAATGGGTGATGAACAACTGCAGTGCAGAACCATACTGGGTTTGTAGGCATTTTTTTGTTTGTTTGTCAGTGCAGACTTAAAGGCAGTCCTGTAAAAGTTGTAAGGAAAAACTTTGATCAAGAGGTTTGTATTTTTTTATGAGTTTACATGAGTAATTCTAAATCTTGTTAAGGATGAATTCTACATTTTTTTTTCCCATATGAAACATTACGAGCAGTTTCCATTTTTACCAATGAATAACTAAGTCAACATTAGGTCACCTAAATTTTCTGATTTTGCGAGATTGATCATTTTCACTACCAGAGGCTGAGGTCATGTTTATCTGCACAGTTAGGACAGAGAGACAAGAAGTCCTTGGGATCTTCATCTGAAAACTTAGGGAATAAATCAGCCACAAACTGACATAAAATACATCCTCCAGAACTTCAGCTGAAACAAGGAGCCCTACAACGTAAGAGGCCAAATAAATCTTAGGTGTAGCATAATAAAACGAACAAAGATTTCAGTCCATGACTGGAGTAAAATAACTGTATCAGGAGAATTTTTCCTAGTGTCAATCTCATCAGTACATCAGTATGACCCTTCACAATAATAAGGAAAATACACGTGAGGAAGCGTGGGTTTGCCTGGACACATGCTTGGAAGACAGAAAGCAAGCAAGCAAGACAGAAAACTAACTATAGCTATTTCTGCTTTTGTGTTTTGTTTTGATAATTCCAGCTGCTGATGTATCCATATCCATCCCAAATGACTATTAAATAAACCAGCAAAAATAAACATGAAGATAATGCATGTAATGACTGGCTTTTTCCACTCAGTTAAAGCACGCAAAAAATTGTACAAAAGGGTTCAGTGGCTTCTACTCTAGCTAATGCTTGCTATTCGAGTACTGTTTTCATAGCAGTCTTGCAGAAACGCAAAGCCTAAATGAAACCTTCCAGTGGGCTTACTCGTGAAGGCATAGCTTGCTCTGTTGCTGCTGCTGCTGCACAGCTCTGGGATTTGATCTGATTTCCATTCCACCAGTTTAGCAGCACCTCACCATGGTCTGAGCACCAGCACAATGACACCCAGTTTAATGGCTGACCCGACCAACAGGTCCGCTGTAGATACTGCATGTGATCAAGCTAGTTTAAGCCAAAGTCCATCTGCCAGTTTTCTCACTTACAGAGCAGTAACACCAACTCAATTTACAGGGAAAGCACCAAGGATCAATTCATTAATAGTTGTGGAAGATGTCAACATGACAATATGGAGTCCACAAAAGCTCTGCAGTCTAAGAAAAATTTTCATTTAAACTATCAAGAACTCCTCATTCCCCTTTCCCATGACTGAGAGAGACAAATCACCTGTTAAGGATAGTTCCTAACACATTTAAAAGTGGAGTAGTTGCAACTTCCATTTTTATGCACAAGGCAATATGACCTACGGGCCACACAACAGCATTTCCAGGACAAAGAGTACCGAACAGGTGGTTCCTCTACTACAGAAAACTTTCTTGCTTTTTTTCAGCTGCTTCTTTTACTTCTCAGCTCTGATAGAGCATTGATGATAAAGTCCTTTAAAATCCTTGATGATCGCTCAGTGATGTCCCCTCTGACCCCCTCTTGCTTCCATACAGATACATTACAGAGGTTAATTCTCCCTGGAGATTAGGAAATGTGATGACCTGCCCATGTGTTCATTGCCATTTTACCTTCATATTACCCGTCCCATGAACCTTAAAGCAAATTCAGCATTTTTGCAGCCTATTTTATTTGGAGAAGCCATGAACCATCTGTTCCTTTTGTGCATAACCATCCACAAAGAACAGACCTACTAGGGCAAGAAAACAAAAAAAATGAGAAAAAAGGAAAGAAAAGAGTGCATAACCATCCACAAAGAACAGACCTACTAGGGCAAGAAAACAAAAAAAATGAGAAAAAAGGAAAGAAAAGAATCTGCATTGAGAAGTGGGACTGTCTCTCTATGGCTATCAGCAATCCTAAAAATGGTAAGAAAGCATAATTTTATCAGAAATTGAGAGAAAATTTTTACTTATTTGTATTAGACTACTTATAATCTGGAGACTATCTGTTTTCAGAAAATACAAACACGTATTTTCTGTAAAAATAACACAAAATGCCATATTAAAGCTTTTCATGGGGTATAAAGTTCAATTTAATTTTAAAACAAAATCCACAAACATTCCAGCCAAAAATACTTAAAAAAAACGACAAATGAAGATACTGTTGAGTAACGCCCACACACACACAACACAGACACGCCACCCCCCACAACATACTCAGCAAATTCGGACAAAACCTATTCTCTAATGAAAAAGTTCTTAGAATCACAGAATGTTTTGGGTTGGAAGGGACCTTAAAGATTGTCTAGTTCCAATCCCCCGCCCCATGGACAGGTACACATTTCACTACACCAGGTTGAACACTGCCAGGGATGGGCATCCACAGCTTGCACTTGATCATGTTAAACCTCATGAGATTGCCATGGGCCCACTTCTCAAGCTCCTCCAGGTCCCAGGCTGATTGGAAATTCTTCACCAGCTCTCATTAAGTTGTCTCTCTCCTTCTGACAACACAGTTACTCCCCTGAGTGTATTCTTTATCTTCACTAGTCTACAAACACTGCATAAAAATCAGTACTCCTAGGCTTGAGACAGGTCTCTGACATATGTTAACTATTATCTCCTATTGCAAGGGCAGAATTGAAAAGCAAAGTTTATGTCTATGGCTGAGAATGCATCTAATCATATGTACACACGTATGAATTGAACATATATATTTAATGATTAAAAAAAAAGGAATTAAAAGGAATAGAAAAGAATTAAATATATATATTTTTTGAGCTAACTTGCCATGCTTTATTTAAACAGAAGGAAGATACTTTGCTTAAGTTAGACTCATTTCACCTTTCCAAAAAAATTTATTGATTCTGAAGTGGAAACTTAATTATCACAGCATTTAATTTCGAATCATCATTTCCATTTCAGTGACCTTACATATAATACATGAAAGGGGGATACCTTTCCAAAATTAAGCAAATTGTGATCATGATAGTCATCCTCCCTTTTGCTTTGCATTCAAAAGTGTGGTCTTTTGCAAACCTTAGTAAGTCCTGTTTCTTGCAGGCCTGCTTTGACTTTAAGACCAAAGCCTTAGTTTCAAGATTATGCTTCCTTCCTCAGGTTTCTTCTGGTTTTGTCCAGAAATATTCCAAAACACGTGTATGTCACAGGGGCTGATACTGCCACTCCTTTCCCCTGTAAGATGCCAGGATTTACTAGATATCAATATTAAAATGCACTTACTGTGATGCAGTCTACATTTTATTTGTTTTAATTTTTAATGTGGTTAGAAGTATCAATTAAAAAAAAAATTTGTTAAGATTTAATTCTTACTTTATTTTTTATTCTCCCCTTGGGGTAGTGCTGCTTCTCTGAATGACTAAAACACCTGAATGCATGGACATTTGAGTATCACACTAGTCAAATAAACCTCCGAAAAATTAATGGGAATCCCAGCGACCAATATCACTTAATGTCACCCAGAGCTTAGCATCTATCAACAGAATTATAAGGAACCAACTTCCTCCTGAGTATCAATTTACAAATGCCTACAGTAAGCTCAAACGTCCTTTTCTTATCTGAAGTCAATGTGATTTTACCACTTGATACCCTATAAGCATTCAGCAATATCTGATACTCTATTACAACATGATCAAACAAAAAACTGTGTGTTGGAAAGGCAAACTTTTTTTGTTGTTGTTCCTGGTAAGACTACAGACATAAACAAACAAACAAACAAAATTAAAAAAATCAAACCAAAACAAAAAAAAAACAAACAATCAAAAAACAAAAACAAAACAAAACAAAAAAAAAAAAACAGCACCCCAACAAGAAAAGGACCCCAAAATATGTTATAAAGTAAGTTTATAGCTATGGAAGATATTGTTTTGAAACAAAGTAGAAATTATTCTAAGAATGACAATCTAAGATCCCATATTCTTTCCAAACAGCTCTCAGAAAATGCTTTGTTTAAATGTTAGAAAGGCTTTGAAAATTTAATCACAAATTAAAGGAGTGGTAACAAAGGTCCAAAACTATGTTCTTTTATTCTTAAATGCTTTTTCCACCTATGACTAAAGTCTGTGCAAATATGGCATAATCAGCTTGGGTCACAAACACACTGTGGCTTCCCATCTTGAAATACTGTGACTGAAAAGACAGGCTTCTGAAAACAGACATGATTTGCTGCACAAATGAAGTCTCAAACTGCAGTTTGCCTTTTACCTAAGCCAGCAAGACAAGACATATTTAGGAAGAACAGCTGGATGCAGATTTCATTTTTGCTCTTCATATATGTGTCAATGTAAAGAAAAGAGAGAAATGATTATGAGAACAAGCAAGTATTACTACATCACACACTAAACTTGCTAGGCATTTTATTTAGGATTTCCTAAAAGATACTTGATTTCCATAATAGAAGGACTTTTGTGGAAAACTGCGCTTTTAACATATGCATCAAGCTCATCACAGTTTCATGATGAAACACATGCTATCAAAAAAAAACAAAAACTTGAAAGCAATTCCTTAAAACAGACATGATTAGACTAAGAGAAAATAAGTAAAAAACTTCTCTAAGTATTAGAAAGAGAGAGCACAGCCTAACAAAAACCTTATTCTCGGATCTTCCTCTAGTGCGAGATGGCAGCGTAAGGGCCAGTGTATCTGTGTGTGCAAAGTCTACCCCAACTAAGTCTTAGTTGCAGTTAGGTCACTACATGATCTGTCTGTGATTTACTGCTAACTACAGCACCACGGGAGCAGCAGGATGTGTCAAATGAGAGGACGAGATCAATGAGCTGTGCTGGAAAGAACTGGAGCAGCTGTTACTTGGCCTGAGGGGATTATTTATTTTTAAATATAAATTGTATGGTTGAGATAAAATGTGGCATAACTTTGATTTTTCCATTCTGTGGTAAGACATTGATGTAGGATAGAAGTCACCGGTGCACAGAAATTCACCAGGTCCTATAACAGCCTTCTTGCAAGAGGATGGACTTCTTCCTTTTCTTGGCACAGTCTCAAATGTAGTGAAGTTTCCTGAGCCACACATCCACAGGGTCATCACAAACCTCTGTTTTGCTGTTCACAGGTGAAGAATTTGTCAAAGAGGTAAACAGAAACAATAAGATGGGCAAGAAATGGAACTATTAGATATCCAGCACAGAAGAGACATACCTCAGCCCATCAACTGCACTCTCTTTGGAAAAGATACTATAAGAACATGGACTGGGAAGTTTTAGAGGGTTGCTAGCATTAACTTGAAAGCTTGTTGCTAGGTTCTACTAAGAATAGAGTTGTATTAGCTAATGATGAAAAACGCTTTGTGTTCAACCCTAAGGAAAAAATAAATAAAGTAAAGTAAAGTAAAATAAAGTAAAATAAAATAAAGTAAAAAAATAAAATAAAAAAA
>JAWWEW010000112.1:28453382-28468564 GCA_035583185.1 Anabacerthia variegaticeps | reverse complement strand
TAAAATAAAATAAAATAAAATAAAATAAAATAAAGAAAAACTTCCTCATTCAACTCACTGATCCAGGGAGGGGAAAGGAAGATTGAGACAAAAAACCCAAATTCACAAAGGGTTGAATACATTTTCCCATATTCACCAAAAGGCTAAAACAGGTTACATGTGAAAAATAAAACAACCTACAGTTGCTGAGGGAGGTATCAGCTATGTACAGTGTGACCAAAGACACGCATTCTAAATTCACCTTTAGCCTAGCCTGGCAGTCTGGCTCAGCAGCAAGAAGGGTCATACATATAACTAAAGGGACAGAGACAGTTCTTAGCTGTACCATGGCTGACTTTTATTTCTCTCTTCCCCCTCATCCCACCAAAATGTCTCCAGTCTTTCTTCAAATGTGACTGTCTTTGCCCTCAGGGAATCTGCTCTTATAAATATCCATCAGGCTGCTCTTCAATTTCTCGGCTCTAACTCTCTGTCAGTAAGGCCAGTTCTCTCCAGTTTGCATGAAACTGTTGTCACCCACCCCTGGATCTGAAAGAAAATGTCATTAATTGATGTCCCTGAAACTCCTCCTTCCAGCAGCCAGAGGACTACCAGGTCCAGTCAGGATAGGGTGCAGGCAGACCATGGACAGGGTTCTCTCATTCTCTGTGAGACTCCTGACCACACAGTATAACGGTGAAGCCCATCAGCCCTTCCTTTCACCTCAAGAAGATATCACTGTCAAAATGCATCTGGGGAGCTGTGAACAGATGTAGATGTGCTGATAAGGAAAGGTCACACTGTCCTTCCAAAGTAGTGTCAGCTAAAACATTCATGGCTACTTGGTCATGTGGAACAGGATTAGAAAATACTCATATACCTCAGAGTGGTACTTGCCAAGAAAATTGAGATTTTTCAGGGATAACTACAAGACATTTTGATTATAGGCAGCCTTTGAAAAAGACACCCAAAACCCCCTGATCCTCTTCTCCATGAGAGTTTCTGGGAGCAAACACATTTTTCTACAGAACATTTCCAGAGGAGATAAGTTATCTGACCTGACAACAGGGAGAAAGTGCAGTCAATAATTTGGAGAGCAAGTAATCAATGCTGTACCCTTATTTAAAAACCAATATACAGTAAATATATGCCAGCAGCACTGATAGCATTCATGTACACTGAAGATAACTCATGTAAAATGCCAACCAGCTCTCAGTTTAGGAAACCAACAAAATGGTCTCAGTCCAGATAATTTATGTTCTATTGATACAGTTTGGCCTTTTTCTTTCTCAGTTTAGTGTACTTGTTTCACATCCAAACCATCCAGAGTTTTCTGAGTATCACATGAATTTACCCAGTCACAGAAATATTGACAAAGGAAAGGAGATCAAATGACCACTGAAATGATTGGGAAGGTTTTGATTTTTATCTCTAAGGAGACAGACATTTGTTGTTGGCTACTTTCAAACCAGACAGGGAATACTGAATGAGCCATGACAGACATTTTTTCCTCTTGACTTTTCCTTTCACCATTTGACTGCTCATTGTTTTCATTCTGTACTGAAAGGGCAGATACATTTTTTAAAGGCTGTTAAGGGAGGGATCTAATATAAATCTTGGTACCATCAGTTTTTCCTTTCCAATACCCATACAGGTGTTGCCCTTTCAATGATATCACAGCCCATCCATCCTGCCACTGTAGCATGTTTAAGACATCCTCTTTTCCTTTCCCATCCTTAATTTTTATCTTTAGTCTGTAACAAAAGAAGTATTATTCTGGATTCTGACTGACATGTATATGAAGCTTCTCTGAGGAGCTTACACACAGCAGGAAAATGGCTAAGGACTCTTGCTAGCTTGCCATTTTGAGCTCCCTTCCTCCTCAGCCTGCTAAAGCAAACTGCAACTCTGAAGGCAGAAGAAGAAAAATGTATTACTTCTTCACCAATGTGTGTATCTCCTCCAATATCAAAGGTGTCTGATCACCACAATCCACGTGACTTGATCATATTTAGGTTCTCCGTAGTATTTCCTTCTCCCAGCTGAGCAAACTCAAACTCTATGGTCCTAACTGGACAACTGCAGCAATTTTTCTCAGTCCTGCACATAAAGACCTATGCACAGCCCTGACCTACCTCTTCTGGCTTCAGGAAAATAGTCACACTGATAATTTTCTGCACCAGTGCCACACACGTGTTTTCCAGGGATTTTTCAGTGCAATGTTATCTCTATTAAAATAGACAAGGTGCTTTCAGCCATCATGTACTTTCTGTTGATTTTATCCTTAATCCACCTTCTGTTCTGCTCAGAACATACCTTCCTATGCACTGGGATGCACCAGCCCTACCTCGCACCCTCTGACCAACCATTGCCCAGGATCCAGGATTTACTGCTATTCCAGGGCCCTCTCCTTATCTCACCTCTTTCCATAACACCACAGTGATAGCAGATCTGCTGGAGGATTAAGAGACCAGTTCCTTCCTGAGGTGTGATTAGCAGAAGCCTCCTAAATGCTCCACTGTACTGCTCATACTATTGCTGCAGCCATTCCCTCCTACATACTGTTATTTAGCTGCCATATTCTCTCAGCACATAAGATTTCCATAGCTGGAAGAATGATTTCAAGAGCAAACTCTCACAGGCGTTGATATCTCACAGTACTTGTTTCCAAGATGCTCCTAGAATAATCCCATTTGGCCAAATAAATTGACTTCCAGGTATGATAAAAGTTTTCTGGTCCCAGGAGTCACAATGAAAGTGCCTACAGTTTTCTTGTCCCAAACTGAAAGGATGCCAGCCTTCTAATGAGCTAGAAATGTTTAGTTCCAGTTCAACTCACAAATTTGCTTGTCTTTTAGCAAAATGGGACTTTATGATCAAGTTTCATATGAATTATTTTCAGTTTTCATATAAAATGCATGAACTGGAAAGAAAGAGTAAAAATTATCTTCCAGGAAAAAAAAGTAAGATGGGGTGTTCTGGAGATTTTGTCCCTATAGTTTTTTCAGTCAGGAAGTTCATAAAACTGACCATTTCCCAATAATGTTTCTTTCTGATAAAAATATTTTTTTCTTGAGGAAAATAAAAACATTTATAATGAAAAAATCCTACTCAGCTCTGCCTTCTATGTAGGTCAATAGTGATTCGGCATAGGACCAGACCTTGACAGCACAGCTTTCCCCCTTCTCCCATGTTTTGAAATCAGCATTTTTTTTACTGAAAATATGTTTTCTGGCTTTTCCTGCTGCTGCTCATTTTGTATACTGAAACTGGTATCCTGGATTTGTCACAACTGTTTTCCCATGAAGACGCAGGATGTCCCTGATGTCATCAGAGACCCCTGTCATGGGTAGGACAAAGCAAATGAGAGGAAGTGAGAAGAATCAGAAACACTGTTGTGTAACTACTCTGAAGTAAGGTGACAATCGCTGCTCCAAGGGAAGCAGAAATGACATGTCCTTTTCCCGATTTTCCATGGCACATCACTGTAGGCCTTCTAATGACATATTTACACCTGTTAATTTCATGCCAGGGTTTGTCAGTCACCCACTCAGGAGGTAATTTGCGTTCCTAGAAGCAGAAGTATCTCTTACAGGCTTTCCTCCCTCTGTGCATCCTGGGTGGAGTTGGGCTGGACAGAGAGTAACAGCTGGCCCTTCACTGCAGTGCTGCATCTCACTGATTTGTGATTTGTAGGTTTTGTTATTATTCCGGTGCGTTCACATGAAGCCTCGTCTTTTGTCACAAGGTTTAGTTGATAACTGGAAGCTGTTCAGCCCTTGCAAGCACATACAGCCTCTGGACACTGATAGAGTAAATCCCAGCCCCTTAGTGAGGTCCTTAGTTACGACAGCCAAATTCTACACGGTTAAAGCAAAGAGGAAACAGGGGATACAGCAATGGCCTATTTGGTATTGGACAATGAATTACAGAGTCATCTGGACTGACTTGAAGGAGCCACAGATGTCTTTCTTCTTGCCTTGTCTTGCCTTTCAAAAAGAGCGTTACTTCTTTTCAGTCCAGCACATAGAGGACAGTTAACGTCTTCACAAAAACAAATCTATGACAGAGCACTATGACAAACACAAAGAAAGTAAGGCTGAGTGCTCAAGCCAATAAAAAAGACTAAGTACACGCTTTGAACAAATTACCCTTTTTCTCTGACAGGTGATCTTTGTAGGTCGAGGCTGAAATGCATTAGCAATGCAAAAAGAGATTTTGGGGTGAACAGGCGCTGTCATTTTCCCCTCCCTCCTCTTTGTGAGGGTGGATAGCAAATGCAGTCTCGAGGCTTACCAGCCCACAACCCCTCAGCATGGAGTTAAGCCACCTGAAGAATATTCCCTCCTACTACCAGTTAAACCCTGATAATTTTGAATTAGCCTCCCATGTTTGTTTGTTTTTTTCTTCAAAAGGATAACAAAAAAAAAAAAAAGGGGGTGGGGGGCAGAGCGGGCAGATCAGATGGGTCTATAATCATTACTTTGCAAGTTGAACCAGTGGCCAGAGTACTCCACAAAGAGGGGGAGCAGAAGCACTCTACCTAGGATTGCCAGGGAGCTGTCAGGTTGGGTCCATCTGAGCAGCACACAGAGCAGAGGCTACAGGGCAAGCCTACATGTGCCATTTTTACCTCCCATTAGGAAAAATGATCAGTTATGGCCCAACTGCAAATTTAAACAAGACGCACTAATGCTGTGAAAAGCAGCATGGGGCAGAGAGGACAGCAACAAAGAGGGGCTCTGAGGCTGGGTCACATTTCTCACCCTTTATGGTGCACCAAGGGCTGCCAGCTTGCCTGCCTGCTGGTGCCCTGTATAGCCAGATACTGGTTGACACCGGGCTCAGAGTCACCCTAAAGAAACCAGAGCTGTGCCAGGGAAAGCAGGACAGATACTGCCTCCGATCCAAGAGATGACACAAATCTTTGCTGGGTTTCATGGGTTAAAATTACTTGGTTCATGATTTTTTTGCTTCCTGTCTCCTAGCATTGTTTATTTTTTATTGCATCCCCTCTCTCCCTGAGAATCAGAAGCAGTTCCAGGGAAGCTCTGAAGCTCTTCATGCCACTGCGACGCGGCAGCTCCAAGCAGAGCGCACACAAGAAGCACTCTGTTGTGCTCCAGTGGTGATCTGTGGGCAATGCAAACTCACCACAGACACAGGGCAAGCTGTAAACAAGGAGACTGTAACCAGCCTGAAACACAGCAAGAGTAAAAGAAATTATCTGCCTCTCTTCTTTCTCACCACAAGCCTCAGTACAACCTCTGTACACAGCAAAGTCCAATAGGAAACTGATCCCCTGCATAGCAATGTTTCCTCTTTTTGGAAGAACAGAAAATCCCTGCGTGGCATCTGCTGGACTTATTCACGGTGAACATTGTATAATAAAGTTAAGAGGTGTCAATTTATTTAACTGTGACTTTATAGACTGAAGTGATGCTTACTGTTTTGCCATCTCTTCTCATCAAAAGAGTTTTTCTGTCATATTAATCCCAAAGATGGAGTAGATAAAATTAAACTTACTCAATATCTGCATGGTACTTCCCCAAAAAGACTAGATCAGCTAGTTTTTTTTTAAAAAACACCATATCTATACTTGCTTTAAATCAATGCTATTATGTCTCTTTTGGGTAGGTAGGAGTTACCCAGTTTAAGAACCCCTCCTTACATACACTACCACAACCGATCATTTTACATTTCTAGTTACTAATCTGTCATACTGGGACTTGTTGACTTCACTGCCATTTCTTTTACCTCACTAGTTTCTTTCTTGTCATGCACTTGCTTTGTGTTCCAAAAGTATGCATATGTCCCTGCAAATCAGGGAGACTCAGTGTCCATTTTGCTACATCTTGTCCTGTGCTGCCTCTGTGATGCTTCCCCCACCTCAATTCTCAGCACACTTAATCTTGCAGAGAGCATATATGTCTGGTGACGTCAGACAGACATGACATAGCATATACCCGTTTGTGTACCCCATCCCCCATATGCCCACCTTGCCAATTCTGGATGTCCATCACCAGAGGCATCACTTTACCAAGAACACCAGCCTCTGTGAGAACAGACACTGAAGTGGGTGCCTACTGTCCCTCCACACCCCTCACTCCCTGCCCATCTCTAGCTGTTCCTATGCCTTCCGTTTCTTTACATTTGCCAAGGTCCCCACTCTTTACTGTGTGGTTTTATATAGAGCAGAGTTGATCTGTCTAGAAAAGTTCTTTCTTGATTTTCAGGATGTACTAATTCCTCCAGAGAGCTGAAATCACTTTCACAGCTTTATTCCTCATTTTTTCCTGCATTAGAAACCAAATTATTATCCTTTCTTTTAAACATCTTTCCATCACTGTTTCAAAACTACCAGGAAAGATTCCTATCGACACTTAAAAAATAAATAATTCTTTTTGAAGCGCCTTTTCATACTGAGAGAAGCAGAAACCAAACTGAGATCAGTTTCTCTACATGAACAATCTTATTTAAGCTAACATGAGAAAGTAGATAAAGTTATACCTTTCTCCGATGCTTTAAGATGTGTGACTGAAGGTTTTTTTGCCACCAGAGGTAACTGTCTATAAAATGTTTTGGGTACACATCTATGTATGGTTTATATTGTAACTATACAGCCTATACAAATATATGAAAAAAACCTTGTGCTTACCTTTGAGAAGTAACATTTATCCCAGGTTCGGTAAAATAGTCTCAGACAGGCACTTAGACCTTCTTTCTATGCCATGCATCCTTTTTTCAAAAGAAGACAGAATCAGAAAAATCCCGGTTGATCTCCAGCAAACCAAAATGCAGACGAGATTGTTTGTCAGATGCAGCCTGATTCAGTGAAGTCCGAGCGTGTGAATCCCTGAGACTCCTTGTTCAGTAATATCCAAAGCACAAAAAAGGGAAAGGAAAAAAAAAAAAAAGAAAAAAGAAAAAGAACAAAAAAAAGTGAATAACTTGTTCTTTTCCTGTCTGGTTTAAAAAACCCAGTCTTGGAGGACTAAGCAGCCTGCAGGCTTTTTGAGCATTCTGATGCTAGTGCATCCCAAGGTAACACATGCATTTCGGTATTGCAAGTCTTCAAGTTCATGCTAGCAAGCCCAGCTTCTGTGTATGTGCGTGTGTGTTGAGGTGGGGGGCCGAGTTGTACCGTGGGGGGAAGAGAGGCTGAGAGATACACACACACGAGTCACGCAGAGATGGAAAAAGGAAAAACAGCGAAGTGGAGTGATCTCACAAAGTGCTCTAGATGGCAGAGCCTGCACGGCTTGTAAGACAAGCAATGTGCACACACCAAAAAAAAAAAAAAAAAAAAAACAAAAAAAAAAGGGAGAGAGAGTGAAAAACCCGAGAGAACTAGCAGGCAGCTTCAGGAATTTCTTCTTACCTCTTCTGACGATGCAACATACAGCAAGTGCTTTGTGCTGCATAGGAATCCACGCAGGCACGACTCAGTCAGACCCCTCACTTCTGAAACAAACAAATACGTAGCGTAGGAAAGGGAAGAAAACCAAAACCCAGAGGAAACAAGAGTACCACAAGAAGCTAATAAAAGAGTAAGAGTGTCAGGGAAGAGGCTTGAGTGGGCGGGAGGCAAATAGTTGATGCAGAAAGAGGCATCCAAACTCCTGGTCCTAATACAGATTGGCTCTGTAATTAAGTGGCAAAGCACTGCCCTCTAAGCCATCGCATAATAATAGAAACCTAAGCTGTGTAGACACAGCCTGACATGCTAAATCTGCAGGAGCTACACTCAACATTTGTCAGTAGAAAGCGTGTCAGTTCTCTGGGGGCGGAGAAAGCTGAGGGAAAGGGAAGGGGAGAGAAATTTTACTGCAAAATGCACGAGCCGCAGCTGCAAAGAGTTCTCAGGTGGTGCTAATGCCTGAAATGTTATAGTGGAAGTCATGTATATCTGTATCTATGTAGGGGGAGACAGACAAACACAATATGTGGTGCTTAGGAACATGGTTTAGCGGTGGGTTTGCCAATGCTGGGTTAATAGTTGGACGTGATGATCTTTCTGACCTAAACAATTCTATAATTCTAATAGCACTGTCAGCTCCATTCATGCTACTCAGTAATATAAAAAAATTTCCTTTGCTATATTTTAGTAACTTAAATGACAAAGAGAAGAACACGTACAGAGGTTGTCTGTGTAAAATATTATTATTTCTAATGCTGGTGGTGAGGAGTAGTTCTCTCTTTGTACTGAACGGTACTGGAATGTCTAAATAAAACCTGAATTGAGATAAAAGAACTCAGGAGAATTGATCAGCCTTTCCCATTGAGCAGCTGGTTCCTCTCTCCAGCCCTCCAGACACAGAGACACATTTTTCTTCTGCCTCTCTTGGCTGAAGAGGCTTCTAGACAGAGCTAGGAAAAAAGATGAGCACTGACTAAACACGGGGACAAAGAAACCCAGCTTGTTCGAATTGCCACACACCAGTATCAATTCACCAACAGACAGAACAATTAGTGATGCACATGGAAGGAATTTAAAAAAAAAAAAAAAAAAAAGAAAACAAACCTCAAGAAAGTAGTATAAGTTTTCAGAGGAAATTTACCTGGAGGCTGTGGTCCTGGGTCACATCTATGGTCCATCTAATCCAGTATCCTGCTTCTAGAAAGTGGTCAGCACTACACACCTCTGAGGAACCTGAATGAATTTGTGCAGCCAGGGCTGGACAGACAGGGCTAACCTGTTTGTGGGCAAAGCTTCTCCTTAATCCCTGTTCTTTAAAGATTAGTTAATGCACTGAAGTGTGAGCAGTGGAACAGTTTGCTTCTGCACATCCAGATTAAACATGTAAGGTCTGATTCTGAGGTCCTTTGTAGTTGGTGTAAAGTACACTTCTCTTTTGGCACCCTAAAGCTAAAAAGTAAAATCTGCTGATGCTTTGTAAACATCCCAGTGTGAAAAAAGCACAAAAGTTCAGAAAAAGCTGTAGTATTTCAGTCTGAAGGGTGAGTCTTTATAGCCTCATTTAGCCTAATTACTGTCCTCATTTACTCCTTACTCCTAGTGGAAACACCAAATATGTTTCAAGAGGCCATCCAGCACAGGTAAAAGAACCAGGTCACTCAAATAATATGCAGATATCAAATTTGGCTCCTAGAAAGTCAAACCAGACTGAACTGAAAACATTGAAGGTATTTTTGAGAATAACTGCATAGAGCAATACATACTTGATTTTGAGGGGCAGATTCTGCTGTGAACTTCAGATCCCTTACTGTTATCCAGTCTTGCTCATTTGACCTATAGCTGCTGCATTCCTATATATCCCTAAGGTGAAGACTGCAGATGTTGCACATATGGGAGCTAGACTGTGGTTAAACAGAGGAGAAAGGACTGCAGAGAGAGCAGCTGCCTATTTTGCAGCCTTGGCTTTATGTGGAACAGTGTTGAAGGGCTACTCTTGGGAGGAAGAGCACAGTCAGTAATCTTACTGGGGACTGAAATAAATGGCCTGGACAAAGGAAGACTTGAGAACCTGAAAGCTGCCTAACTAGGTGTTAAAATACTGAAAAATTACTTCATTTATAGATGACTGAAACATGAATTTAGGAAGCTAACTTTAAGCGTAACTCCTGGGAATCCTGGGCCAAGAATGTTGGCTAGAAAATCGAATAAAAACTCTAATCATGTCAGTGCCTTACAAAATAAATGTCAGTACATTGTAGACAGAGAAGACATCTCTTAATGACATCAGGAATTAATAATAGACTCTGAAACTAGTGTTTCAGAGTCTGATTTGAAAGCAAAATATTGCTTGCAGTGACAGAAATCAATGTACTCCATCAACGCACTCCAAAAATCTTCCAAAAATCTTTCACCAGCTAAAGTTTTGACAGTGAAAATTCGCAATGAATGATAAAGGATGACACAATCCCAGAAAAAAAAATTGCTCAAAAAAAGGTTTACATGAGGCTATGGTGTGGTAGACCCCCGCTGTGTGAAGCCAGCTTTCCAGCTTTGTGATGCCCTTTAGAATTTAATGAGAGGTCTCTGGCATCTGCCTCTTAGCCTCTCCTCTTAACTAAACATCCCTGATATATATATATATATATATACATATACTCCTTTACTCCCAAGTAAGGAGTTTGTCAGGGAATTAACCTCTTTCTTACTTGGTTCTCCTAGCAGGTCACCACGTCCACTCATCTCTTTTGCTCTGGTGTCCCTTCTCTCCAATTCTGCCTTAGTTCACAGTCAGCCAACAAGGTTGCTTGAGCTACATCTGTTCTTACCGCCACCTCCACAGAAATCCCATCACTACCCAAAGAGCCACAGGAGAAATCTTGTTCTAGCTAAGTAGTGATCATCTCATAGGCCCACAACACTGACCCCTGGAAAGAACTGTCAAGGTTCAATTTCCCATTTCTGACTTAGATCTAGAAAATACACAAAACACCTGGACTACAGATGACTAACTCCATGCTCAGTGAATCTTGTAGAGCAGCTGAAGCTTTCAAGTGATGGAGCAATTCCAGTGCCCAAACAGAATGCATAATTTCTATATGAAGAAAACTCATAAAGAACTTACAACCACATTAATGCAAGGTCGCAAAAGACCTATCTTGACACAGAAGTTATGTAATGGGGATACTCTCCTTTGACATACAATGTCAAGTACAACTTTGAAACCTAAGAAAATTTTGAACTTGGATAGCAGAACAAGACAAAAACAAAATTGAGATGTTTTTTGAGACTTTCAGGACAACTTTACCTGTCACAAACATCATTCCCCTTTCCAAGTCTAGCAGACAACATATTGAAGCCTTTGGCCATCTGATTGACAATACAATTTAGCATGTACATGTAGACATTGGTAATTCCCATTTCCTGTCCATTCCCTTCCAAACTGAAGTAGTCAGCACTGGTCCACATGACTGTTTAATCAATGGCTGCCAATCAATTATACTGATTGAAAGACAATTAAAAAAACCTTTGGTTTCTGGCCCTACTGATGAAAAAGGTTACCAGGGACTGAACCCACCAGCTTTCAAACATTGGAGGTTTGGGGAAAGATTCTATATTTATTGGGTGCTATACAGCTTAGCTCTTTACAAATCATTGAATGTCTGTTTACACATGTATACGCCAGTACAAAATCTTCTCACATCCTCCACCCACACATCCCTCTACTTTTAAAAGCAGCTCCAGCCAACAAACTGAATGTGCTTTCTTTCAGTTTCTTGAATCTTAGCATGGGGAAAACTTAATCCCAAATTTCTAGACCCAGAGATCCAACAAAGAAGAGGCATTGTTTCACAGTGCAGCGGAAGAATAAGGGTTCTTGAGGCTTTTGATGAGACATAGGCATCACAGAAGGCCCCTTTTGCAATACACTGTTATAAAAAGCATAGACAAATACCACTTCATTACAATACTTCATGAACTTCACAACAATCCTTCACTGTCTGTTTTGCAGATGAATGCAGAAGGGTTTCCAAATACAAGGAAAAAGTTGTTTTGGGTCATAGAATAAATTATACATTCATAATCTACTCCATTCTAAGCATTCATCTCATCTGGAATAACCAGGATACTTATGCTAACCTTAAGAGGATCCACTTTGAGTTTGTAGATGCTCTGAAAGAAGGCCAGCATAATATTTTTATTCCAGGGATTTTACTCTTTCCAGGTTCTCACTTTACAAGCAGGAAAATCCTTGTACTTCTGTTTTGCATAATCATATGTCCAGCTCAGTGAGTGAAATTTAATGCCCTTTGATTGATAGGTTAAGACCAGAAGGGATAATTATGGCCATCTCATTTGACCTTCCACATAACCTCAGTTATAAAAATCCCCTCTGTGGTTCCTGCATCTATCATCATAATATTGGATGATACCAAAAATATCTTTTATAAAGGCAGTCACTTGATCTAAAAAGTTCAAGTGATGTTTCATTCATTCCTCACTCTCTTCATAAGTCTACCCAATATTTAATTGCTGCCATAGTGAAAAAAATGTCCACAACTCATTTTGTTACTTAGAATATTCGGGTATGTTATCAAAATGCCAAAGTCATAATTATTAATTATAGCGAGGTATTTCCTGATCAGAAAACATAGAATGAGGAATAGCAGAAGTTTCTCCCAGCTAAGTGGATTGGTGCCACTGGGGGACAATGAGTGCTATTTGAGACCAGCGCAGTTTATTTACTCAACAAAAAAACAAACAAACAAACTTCTTTTTTAATGGCCATCTGTTTCAGCACAGTATTCATCAGAATAAAGAGAATGCCTTAGCAATGCTTTCCCAATTCTCTTAATTTGATGAAAAGTACAGCATTAGCTTTCACAGTACACCTGGAGGCAGCAGTACTCTGCCACCTGCCCATCAGGAAGCAGGATCTCATCCTGGTGGGTTTGCAACCTCCGGCATTGATTCACTGTGCACAGAACGGTCCCAGCCACCACCAAAGTCCAGAGAGGCAGCAGATACTTAGTGCAATAAAGGCATGGCACAAGAGGAGTGTGAATAAGAGTCTGCATTCCATATTTTCACCCTTGCCACACAGGATAAGGCATGTAAACGTTTTTCACTATTGACGGAGGATACGTGCCCTTGTCACGCAGCAGGGGGTCTCTGGTTGAAGAGGATGTTTTTAGGCTGTGATCCTCTATTGCAATTGCACAGGCAATAGTAGCAATGTAAGGGAGGTCAGGCCCTCCACTGCCCTAGCTGAAGCTTGCTGCAGTGACTCCCCTGCCAATCTCACATTGAGTCATTGGTCTACATGCTCTGTTAAATGCTACAGGTCTTCATTTGCTTTCTAATTGTCAATTTAAAAATTGTTTGGAAGGTTGTTTAGCATTTTTAAACCTCTAAGGTGAGAGGAATTGTGAGCGACTGGGGACAGGTAACCCTCAGAGAGGATTTGTCACCCAGGGATGATGTTGTGAAAACAGTCTTTTGCTAATCATGTGAGAAGACAGGAACTCTAGCATACAATGAACAAGAGTTTATATCTAGGACAAGGTCAGCTGCTTAAGCTGTTTCGGAATCATTCTGATCCTTTCAAAACTACATGTCTCCGCCATGGAATGGAATGGTTACAATTTTGTATCTAAATTAATAAAAGTGCATGGCAGAAGTGAGAATCTTTTGGCCAAACTCTTGTTTTGTATAAAAACTACAGCCATCACCCGAAAGTCAGTAGTTGCTAACAGTTTTACTGTGGAAGTGTCAAAGGAATGAATCTATCAATAATCTCAATGGCCTCCATTGTAAATTGTGGGAAGAAAGAATCATTCTTCCCTGTCACTGAGCACTTAGATTCTGTGGTCACAATTACCTGCAAGTTATTAGGCTTAGGATGGAAACAGGCACTTAAAAGAAACAATCCTGAAAAGAATTTAGTTTGTATGACAGGGCTTGCAGTACACAGAGCAAAAGAAATAATACAAGGTGATATTTTTATTAGTGAAGCTTAAGAATGATGCAAAAAGTGGGTTTTATCTTCCTAAACAAAATTTTACATTACTTCAACAAAATATTTTGGGTGAAAAAAAAACCCAATAATACATGTAGAAAACCCACAAACTAGGAAGCATGAACTTGGGATCTGACTTGGAGCCTGAGTGTTATGGGAAAGTTTGATACAGAAAGAAATGAAAAACAGAAGGAAATGTGAAAGCCTCAGAGGTAATACCACTCCTTAGAAGGCAGTGTATGATCTCTTTCTGCTATGCTTGGGGTTAAGAGGGGCTCCTTATGGCTCCCTCTTCCTGAGCCTCATACTGATAAAAGTGATGCTTGTAGAAAGGCACACCCAACAGCTCCTTCCTGGCCCTTGCCTGAGACCTTGGAAGCCTCTGCAGGATGTGTATGAGTGAGGTTCCTGCTCCCATTCATAAATCAAGTGGCACAATCAAAGAAAGGAGGAAGAGGAAATTTTGAGATGCTACAGAGTTGCAGTGTCAGGACGACAAGTGACTTGGATTACTTTCTCAGCCTCTGTTCCTATTTGGTTCCATCAGAGGAAAAGAAGAAAGGGGAAAATTAGTACATATCTTCTTAATTCTTGCTCCATGTTCACTTCCTTATTTACTTCTTATTGTTAAGAGAAATCAAAGAGAAAATGGCAGCTATCTTAAAAAACATCAGTGAATGCAAGATCTAAGTCAAAGTACATACATTTAAGCTGTGATCAGAAAGAGTCACAGCTAGAACTACTTGGCTGTGAGGGCAACAGGGGACAAAGAGTAATTTTGAAGTTTGGTGTTTTCTCGAGCATGGTATGAAGATAAGTTTGTGTTTTAAGAACAACCTCAATACAAAGTATTTTGACATGGTTCTCACTGTTCTCCATGCTCTCAGCTTCCAAAGGGAAGTGGTATCTGTGGTTCTTCAGTCAGACCTGGCCTATGCAGGGCATCTCAGAGCGTCTTCACTCTGCTGCTATTCTACTGAAGCAGACAGCATGTAAGCAACAAGCATATGTGAAGGAAAATTTTCCTCACATATTAAAAACTTAAGTGTCTATTTCAAGGCATTTGTTAACCAGCTCAATATCTTAACACCTAATGTAAAAGCTTTGGGAATGCAATCTTTACAATAAATTTGCTCTATAGAGGTGGGACAATCTTTGGATGAGCTGCTGCTTCTCTTTTCCAGCCTCCTCAGTCTCTTGTATTCACAGAGATAACACATGGAAGACACTCTGTACTTCCTAGAGCATCACAGTTAGACAGACTGCATTTCTGTATTTCCTTATAAAACATTAAATATTCATAGCTATGTCAAATTAAATGAGTTTCTTCGGCTGCTATTCTTTTCAGCTCATTGGGTCTTCCTCAGATGATAGTTGTCCTGCCATTATGTGATCTACCTCAAGAGACTTCACCTTTATCTAACATTGTTCAATGCAAGCTCAGTTTCAGATAAGAATAAAGGAAAAATACAATGTTCAGAAGGACTTGGATACTGATCAACTGCTGTGTCTTTATCACAGTTGTGTTATAGGAGAGACAGAAAACGCCTTTGTGGTTACAGTCATAAGAAATACATGCAATAAGGCTTGGAAGTGTGTGCACTACAGAGGAAATAAATACTCCCTAGAAGTTAAAAGGAAATTATTCTGAAAGAGCTACAGAAATCTCTAAGAAATCAGGCACAGAAATGTACAAACTAGAATGAGCAATTCATGCTTTCTTTTTGACAGCTGTCCCTTTTTTTTGTACATAGGATTGAACATGAG
>JAWWEW010000112.1:28414758-28453282 GCA_035583185.1 Anabacerthia variegaticeps | reverse complement strand
GTACAAACTAGAATGAGCAATTCATGCTTTCTTTTTGACAGCTGTCCCTTTTTTTTGTACATAGGATTGAACATGAGGCCACCAGGGCAGAAGCCTGAAATACTTCCATGTTGTACCTGGAAATCATTGTTTCTGTAATTGGACATAAAATGGGATATTTAGAACACACTGACAATTACTGTAAAGTTGGATGTAAAACTGTGGAGAGAATAATTTTTTTCACAAGATTTAGGCAGCTGAAAATATTAAAGGCAGAGGTTACTGGTAGAGAAGGTATAGCTGAGCATTATAGGATGAAATTTAGTCAAGTATAACAGCCTCGATAAGTGTAAGAAAAGGTGAAAGTATACAAATACACATGTACACACATGCACAGGGATGCATACAAGTTCTGTGACAGCTGGAAAGCTGCCTTAGAGGCTTAAGGGTCCTTCAAAGGCTACAGTACTCCACACATGACCAGCTACATTAAAAACAGAACCTTACTTGTCTACAGAGCTTTTAAACAAGACAGGAAGTCAGACAGATGAAATAATGGGCCTTTTGATCATAATTTTGAACGGTCTCCACAGCAGCAGAGCCTTCAGAACTGTGGGGTGTCTGATGACCCAATATTCCCCAAAGGGCCTACTCCAGTAATCCCTGGAGTGCCCATTCAGTTAATGGATATCTCTGTCATTACACTTTGTACTGCTGTAACTTTACTGGAAGTTGCTTTTCCTTCCTAGGACCTAGCTACAAAAGCACTTACACCTGCTGCAAACTGATGTCATCAAGCAAACACCATCCTGCTTTATAAAGGGAGAAAGATAAGGGCCGAATGCACTCCAACACACCCCTGTCTCTAGATCTCACGTATGTTCTGAATGCCACAGCAGTGTAGAAGAGGATGGTGTTGCTGAAAGGCAAGAGTACAAATGCCCCCATGTGTTTACTGCTTCCATGCTGCCCAACTGCTTTGCAACCCACCCTAAGGGTTTAATTTCTGGTTTACAGTAGAGGAAAAGAGGGAAATAGAAGTACTTTTAGGTCTCCCAGGGTTTCTGGGAAAAGACAGGGAACTTGTCAGTCATGGCAGAATGAATATTAGGGGAGAAAAAAACAAATCCACAACTCATCAGGTGTGGAGAGAGAAAAGGCACCAAAGGTACATGCATGAAACAGGAAAACAGAGCATGAAAGGGAACATTACAAAAGGTTTTGAGACTTACATACGTATAAGAACAGAGAAATTGAGTAAAAACAAGGGAGTGTAGAGCAGAGAAGAAAATAAAGGTAAGAAAAGATGATGTGGTAATAGGGAGAGAAGGCATTTATGGTCATCTTCTCTCTTACTATTCTGGGCAGCAACTAAAATGTGGGCTGATGACTTTATCACCACCAGGCAAGACAAACCATTTTGTGGGACATCAGTGAAGTGTGCAAAGTTTTTTGGAATGCTTTCCCAGTGTCTTGTGCTAGTGTATGAACTGAGTGCTGTGAACCTGAGATGGGTGCTACTAAACAAACATAACAAAAAATCCCTGCTTCACACCAGCTAACTAGAGGTAGTCGTACAATTGTAAAAAAACTGTGAAACCGAAATGTTAATGTCTTTCATGCCAAAGGTTTCGAAACAGACTTTTTAGCTAGGAGATTGTATTTTATAGAACCCAGAACAATTTCCCCTATAAAATAATAAAAGCAAAGTCTTCCCTTGGTAATAAACTGAAATGTTTCCTGAATGTCTGATGAGAATGCATTTGGAGAAGCCTGATGTGCAATCAAACACCTAATTATTTCTGTTCTCACATGATATGTGTAAATGCTTTTCTCTAATGTACACAGGCAGAAAGGGCATTTATATACATGTATGTTCTAATTTTGCTAGCGTATCCTTTTTGATCAAACACACTATTGCTTAGAGAGAGAAACAAGGAGCAAAAATAGAGGCAGATATTAAAGAGCAGTAAGACAGCATTCAGTGCTGGGATCCAGGGCACAGCCCTCTCTGCTCCAGAGTTTGTGTGGGAGCAGAGTGGTGGCTTCAGGTCCAGCTCCTATTACTGGCTGCACAACAGTATGGTGCACAAGCAGACACCAAAAAGCAGCTGCATCACTCTCAATTAATTTTTATGCCTGGGAACCAGACTTGTTCATTTACACAAGGACTGTGGCTCAGCCACAGACAGCATCCAAAAAGACATCAGGCAGGGAACAAACAGTGAGACCCATACCATGAGCTGGCACAAAATCTGGTCACAGAATGTGAAACTCACTCTCACTTTAAACAATTAACTAAGACTTTCACTCAGCTCTTGGACTGTCCAGTTATTTATAATTGGAAATGCAGCTGGAACAGGTGTTTACCCTTATGCATCCACATCACATTTGGAGTCTTGCTGAGACAGGCCAAGAGTGATATTACGTGATAAAAAACACCCTTATTCCTGGATAAAGGGGACACACATGCAAAGATTATGATTTAGGGATCGACCACTGCTGCCAGTAACAGCCAGACACCAAACCTGCTCAGGCCAGGCAGAAGAGCCCAGTAAGCACTCATCTACACTGTCAGGCATGCAAATGTCCACGGAACTTTGATCTGAGTTGTCAAACCATTGACATTTCACGGACCAAAGTCCTTCAAATCACCCAGAAATGTACTTCACCTTCCTCAGTGGATTTTGGATCAGACTTTACTGAACACATAAAGTTGGCCATTTACTTTGACGTTTGATAAATTACCTTCTCTTTGAGGTGTGTATTTTAATAATTTAGCCAAAAAGGGACATGAACTGACAAGCACGTTCTTTTTATGCAGCAGGAAATCACTCCTAGTGCTGGGAACCAACCCATTTGCTGTGAACCTCTTCTACTCACACACAGTATAGCTTTCTTCAGGTGCAGTACAAGGTCTGAGGCAGTTAACTACAAACCAAACCCAACTAGAGACACAAGGTGCTTTCCAGAAGAAGAAACAGCTGCACTCTCCACCATTTCCCAATTTATTTATTTGAAGTGAATTGGTATCTTTTCCCTTCTGATTTTCAGCCTGAGGGAATCTAAAATTCAAGCCTAAGCCTTAACTCATTCATCTCTTTTTAATACTGCTGTGAAATCAGTAGTTCCATCAAATCCGGGTTTTAAAACTATACAGTTAAGACCAAGCTCTGAGGAAAGTAGGAACGAACTTAATATGCAGAGTTCCTTGAAAAATAGTTATCTTTACTTCCACCCAGAAAGGAGAAACCAATGAGGGGTAAAAATGTTGTACAGATTTGGGCTCTTCTCAAACATACTTAAGCTCTCTGAACCTGAAATTTCACTGAAAATTCAAAATAGTCTTATTTTTCTCACAGAGTTTCATATTGAAAATAGACTATTTTTAATGAATTTCATATGAAAGCTACCAGTTTGGTCTATGTTTCCAACCACACTACTATTTTCTGAAGGTGGATTAAGTCACAAGGTGTCTAAAAGTAAAACGAAAATTAAATTGATTAAATTAAATTTCAGTTAACTTTTCAATTGCCGGTTCTAGTTCAGTGCTATATTTAAAAGGCTAAATCAAGCCTCACAGTAGCCCTGAAAAGTCAAGATCCCAAGTGTACTGAATTTCACCTGAAATACATGGCAGCTGTGCTGTATTTCCAATCAAGTACTTGTACACACAAACTGCTATCTCTGATGACAGAAAAGACACCTAATTGTGAAAAATAGTTAAGAAACCTGGAAGTTCAAGTGTTTGTTAGCTAGGTTCAAAGTGTGAATGAGGGAAGTCCCTTTGCTGGGAAGTAATTAAACTGAAATTTAGGTCAAAGACAACCTGTAGAAAGAGCATTTTGTTGGGCATTGTCAAGCAAGTGGAGTGAAAATACTGCAGAAAGACCAACAAACATATGATGATTAAAATTCAGGCTTAAACTTTCTGCTATTAATTTCAGCTACAGCCTGAGTTTCTGATCGGGAGAAACATCACTAATGCAAGGCTATGAATGCATGTAGATCTGGCCACTGTTTTATGCCCTCTAGAGTCTGACTGAGGTTTCAGAGATCTGTGACAGGAGTAGATTTGAGGAGGCTTCATTTTTATCAGAAAAAATGGCATAATACACATGCAACCTTTAAAAATTTTACCTAGTCCTACCCAGTGTTACTCTTCACCAGCTCTGTGCACATCCCACAACTTCTGCAGTAATGGCACTATTTCATAAAGTCTTTGTTAAATGTATCTTACAGAAGAGCAGGGAATTTGGAGCATGTAAGACTGAGTCTGAATTTGCTGTTTGTATTAGAGAAGAGGGTCCCAAAAGGAAGATATATTCAGATGAATGTTGGATGTTGCAGAGCCCAGTTGTCAGATTCAGGAGGCAGCTACAAGTCAAAGTTTCCTCAAGAACCTGACACAAGGTCTTTATCAAAGGCAGGAAAGATGACATTGGTTCAGCTCACATTCCCCCTTTGGAAACTGCTGTTGCTTGTCACCTCAGTTGTGTAGTGGCTGCACTTCAATGCAACAGATGAATAAAACCTGACAAGAGTAAACATGGGCAGGGTATGCACGTGGACTGTGTGCTGTACCCTCTATGCAGTCCCCTGAAAGGAAACATTTTCAGCTCTATCACTGTGCTCATTTGAAGCTCTGCTGGATGATGCCCTAATAAATATCCCATAGAGAAACCCTGCACAGAATATGATGAGTGGGCAGGCTTTCCCCACCTCCAGCTTCTAGTTAGAGTCAAATAAAGAGTAAAATCAAAATTACGAAAGTTTAGGCTGTTAAACTGTGGTAAAATACTAAACACAGTAGAACTGATACAATTCTACTATTCAAACCCCATACAGAGACTAATCTAGGGAACATGAACCAACCTGAGAGCACCTACATAAATGTCTCAATCAGCTCTGAAACAGGAAGCAAAAAGTCGTAGTAAAAGTTTCATGGTCTCTACCATATTGTTTCTTGCCTTTATCAAGAAATGAGTTACAGGGCCCAGTAAAGCTACCTTAGTAGTTGCTTTCATTTTGTGAAATAAACTGCGCACTTACTTGAGTAGGGAAGAATAGAGGAGTCCAGGCCAAAAGTACATCCTCTGCCTATGAAGATGATTGTAAGGAGTCGAATAAGTCTGGATTTTGTTCACAGGTCTGCCAACCTGTATCAATAGAGAGCTGCAGCTGTATCTTAAATCAGGCTTATGAAAAGAATAGCCATCCATTCACCACTGTGCAGAGAATCAGCATACTGACTGTCTTACTTAAGCCTATTCCTGATGTCTTAGCAAATCAGTGAATCCGTGCTAGCTGTTTGCAAAGGGATGGATATTATGTGTGAAAGGGACAGCTCAGAGAGAATTCGCCAATATGCAACTGTCTCTTGAACAACTCTGGTCAATTTTATAATGAGAATTGCAATTATTTTTACAAATTCCCTATGTGGAAGATCTATAATTTATTTGAAAAGTATTTTCCCTCAGGAAAAAAGCATAAATATTTCTACTCTTCATTTTTTAAGAAGCAAAGAATGTCATAGTTAAATTCTGTTCTTGTGACATTTTCTGAGACTGTAGGGTTTAATAGGATCTAGGGAATATATTTTCTTAGACCTTATACTCAAGTTTTGTTGTCATTCCCAATATACCTCTATTACATTGATAGAAAAATATGTTCTCTCTCTATTGCCAAGTGTTGTGTGGTAGATGAAGTACCTGTTATATATGTAGAGGTAACTGAGAGCAATAAAAAGAATGGTTGCTGTTATATAGTCAGCCTAACTTGAGGTCAGAGCAAAGAAAAATATTCACAGCAAGACTTCAGTCCACTTTTTTCCTCTCTCGAAGAACATATGTCCTGTAACAAACCATAGTTTAAGCCTTAATTAACTAAATGTTGCCTGCCTCCCACGTAGAGAGCACAGACATGCTTTGTAACTCTCACCAGGGTGTGTTCTGGAGTGTTGGCAGCAGCTTTTCTCACTTTGTTTGCCTTGCCTTCATGAATGGAAAAGTGGAGTCCCTTGAATGGGCAGTGCCACACTACACAGTGCTGCACACCCAGAAATGCTGCTGGGGCACAAAGACCAGGCTGGGCTGCAGAAGGGTCAGGACTGCTGCTCCACGTGGAAAAGTTGTTAATAACCCTTTCTTCTACTGCTGCAAATTTAATTGTAAAGAATATATTCAAGCCTCTCTGTAGAGTTCCGAAAGGGAGAGGTGCTGGTGGGGCTCAGTGACCCTTGTTGCACCAGGTGTGCTGGCATTAGGAACATGGGAGCTCACAGAACCAGCCTGGGCACGTGTGTGAGCCCTCTGCCAAGGGGTGTCTGTGCCTGGGACACACTGCACCAGCACAACCCAGAGAGCGTGCTTCCATGAGTGGGCCTATCTAAGATGCACCTGGGCAAAGATCAGTGGTGAGCTCAAATGCTACATCCACACCCTCCCCTTCCTTTCTCAAGCCTTGCTTCACCAGGGTCTGGGAAGATTCATGATGGATTAAACTCCACTCTGTGACAATTCTTGACTTTCCACTGGTGGGGAAGAAGGAAGCATCATCCTTCTCTGAAATGTGCTGGTACCACATAAGCAATGTAGTGCACAATAGACCCTTTGAGGTATCAGGTCAACTGCCTGACCATTTCAGTTTTAATTCATTTTAACAGTGACAAGGCTGCCCAAAATGAGAGATCAAAAGCTCTTCAAAATTAGGTTCTGCGAGTGTGTGGCTCAAGGCAGCTTGGTAGCTTTAAATAGCTGTTTAGGACTGTGACCATTGCTGAAAAAGTACTGAGCTGAATTAAAGTCATGTTCAAGCTCTCTTCTGAGAGCAGCCAAACTCCTGCCCCCAGAAATTGACTTTCCACTATAAAGTGACAAGCAGTGTCAGAGGTGCTCTGCCCTGTGTTGTATTCCTTCTAGCTTGCAAAGAATGAGGTTTGCAGTATGCACCTTCCAAAAAAACCCAGAGGAAAATAAAAACCAATAAAACAATCCCTTACAGAGAAAACAGATGATACAACTTGGTGACCTCATGAGCCTCTGCTGATATTTCCTCAAATTTTAGAAATCATATATTGGTAGAGCAGAAAATTAAAAGAGGAAAGAAACACACAATATGAACTACAAAAAGAAACAAAAAACAAATCTTAAGAGAAAGGGAAACAAATGTCTTAGGCAAAGGGAGCTTTAGGATAATACCCTTTCATCTTTCCATCCTACTTTTCCCCTCTCCCTATTCTCTCCCAGATAACATAGCCAATTGGTCAATTAAATCCAGCAGGAAGATGGAGGCCTTAGAAGTACAAAGAAACTACTAATACCACAAAACCCAGCAACTGGGAAGAGAAACCATTATTTTTGTTCTTAGATGCGAGTTAGTTAGCTGAGATGTGTTACCTCATTAAGTGGAAAACTTTAAATGCCCCATCACAGGAAAGACATTAACTGGAAATTGCTTCTCTCCAGACATTCCAGTCAAGCAATCCCCACACACAGCACTGCCATATACAAGGATCTGCTGTGCACACTAGAAAGTTATTTTTTTCTGCTTTCTGGAATATGCCTATGCGTTATGAAAAGCTTCTCAGCAGGAAAGATAAACCTATGCATTGCAAAGATGAATAGATAAGAAGACGAAAACCATCTGTTCAAGATGCAGGACCCTAACCAGAATGGGGTTTTGGCCTGAGTCACCAAAAGTCTGCTTCAGTTTGTATGATGGCAAATCAGGTGAGCATGAGTTGGGTCTGCTCAGAGATTAAAGTGAAAAGTGCATAAAATATGATTTAATAACCCTTGTAAGGAACTTCTACAGAAATCAATCAATCATGAATTTATAATGCATTTTTTAACCAACAGATACATGTTTTCTTTAAACATTTAACTAGAACAAGTGCTAGGCAAAAACTCAGAAAAACAGTGTACACCATGAGGACTGATATTCTGAAAACAAGTATTTTTCTGTTTCTTCTCAAAAGTCACAACATTGCCTAAATATCATGCTTTGTGTTTGTCATCTGATCATCAACTCTCACCTCAAAAGCATTTCAGTACTCAGAGAGAGAGATGAAGCAATGTGTTTACCTCATCTTCAGGAATAGTTTTCCTTGGAGGAGGAGAGCCGGTATCACTTCACAGAAGTCACTGCAGACACCAATGTGGTACCGAATCACTGGGTGTCCCTCTTCTTACTTTCCTGTTATTTAAGAAGCATACATGAGCACTGTTGGCTGTTCAGATTTCAGCAACAAGAACAGACTTCTTCACAAGAATCATAGCCTTAGAAGCTGAACAAGATGTTAATGGACTTCAGGATTCAAAAGGTCATAGTGGAAGTTGAGCTCTGCCATCCCTCACTCCATTCTTCCACAGGGCACTTAGATGAGTGAATTTCCCTTGAAGCAGTCTGCAGTTTACATACTACAGAAGATACCAACCCATCAGCAGTGGGCCCTACACGTCAAAGGTTGCCAAGGGCAAACAAATAAATAAAGGCATTTCCTTCATCAAAGAAAGTGATAGCTATGGCCTGATAAATTAATTAATATATGTTGACATAAATCTTCTTTGCAAATTGGGCCAATACTGTTGGCGGTTTGCTCTTCTTGGATGTGTCTTTGCTCTTCTCTCCACAAGCCCAGGATTTACAAAAACTCTTCAGCCACAAAGAGATCTGATTATGCTTCATGGATTCAGGGAACAACAGGGAAACAGGTCCCACAGGCACAGACTGAGACCATAGAGTGTCTGGTACGATCGTGACTGCAGGGCACTTCAGCAGCACAGTATTACTCAGTTAATCAGAGAACTGTCATAAGCAGTTAATTGCACAAATCATGAGGCTTGAACAACAAGATAAGTAAGAAAAATGATTGATGCAGACTGGAAAAGAGCAAGACCTTATTTTGATTGCTTGTCTCTACACATACCCGATTTCTTTGAAGATGTTCCTGCTCATTGCAGCGGGGTTGGACTAGATGACCTTTAAAGGTCCCTTCCAACCCAAACTGTTCTATGACGTGTATCAAAAGATCTATCTGTGGGTAGGTGAGATATTTACAGAGGCTGACGAGGGCTTGATTCCCAGCCCCTTTTTGATGCCATGTGAGAAAGAACCTTATTGTGTACACTTCACTTTGTGTTCCAAAGCTGTATATATAAATCTCATTCATATTTTTGGCAAGTAACCTGCACTGTGTTAAAGTAATTTGATGGTTTAGTGTACAGTTGAAAAGATTTCTCTGTAAAAATTTTTTCTCTCTTTAGCTTTTACACAGTGGCTTTAGTCACAATTTATGTCTTTCTGTCAACAAACAGTCATTAATTTCTTGCAGTTACAGTCAATATCTGATGCTGTTCTTCTCTCTTTGTGTTTGTGTCTGACCTTCTCTTATTCTATTCATAACACAGTTGGCTTTTACACTGCCTGTGCAGCAATTTAGAGGAACATTAAATCAAGCAAAATATTAAAACATAAAATAACAAGAATTTTAAAATATAACCATGAAAATAAAATTGAGACAGAATTCTTTCATAAACTCCAAAGAAGAGAAAAAAATTGAGCAGGTGCCTGAAAACAAGGTCTCTGCAAGAGGACTGAAGAAAATGATTATTGGCTCAAAACAACCAGAGTGTGTGGCACGGCAAGTTCTGCCAAGGTGGGATGGTTCACTGCTCCACACCCCCCACACCTGGAGCCTCTAGCCTAGCCCCAGAGTGGCTATTAGTCACTGTCACACCAAAAGCCCCACCTGGGGAGAGCGCCCCAAGAGACCAGAGCAGATAAAAGTAATTGCACAGGTATACACACAGTCATAGACCACCATTTGGATTTTACAGTAGACAAGATCACCTTGGAATTCAAACGGTGATTAATAATCTTTCTCTGTCCCCTTTCCTTGTTCTCCTAATATCGTCTTCTTGAAGTCTGGGTAACTTAAAGTTGGATGGGTTAGAGTTTGCTAAGTCAATGCCTTGTGAAATGCCTTATTTTGATTGAATGTTACTTTAAAAGTTCCCAAGTTACCCTTATTTTCTGAAGTTTGCCAGTAAAAGTTTGTTGTTTAACCTCCTGAGAACGTTGTCCCTTTCTCCCTTGTGCCCGCCTCAGGGAACTGAAGTACCCAAGCCCCCTTTAACAAACTCACGGAGCAAGCTCGGTGCTTTGCAGTCTTGCACCCCCCCAGCTGGCAGGGAGTAGGTCAGGTCCTTTCCATTGTTTATCTTTCAGTGGGAGTGTCATCCATTCAAGGAAACGTGCAGCTGTTCCAGTTTTTCTGAGCCGTTCATTTAGGAGGAGAGCAAGTGTTTTTCTCACACTGATGATGCAGAAAACCACAAAGCACTGGAAGAAAGGTTTCCGCATTCTTTATCTCTGTGTTTGGTGTAGTAGGTTCACTAAACAGTGAGAAATCATTGAAAGGATTTGCTTACAGAGAGTTGTCAAGAAAATTAATATGCAATTTGATTTAAAAAAAAATAAAAATCTGTTGTTATTCAGTTCCAGCCATTCTAAATAACTTCTCCAAACACAAAAATCCCCTAACAGATATTCATAACCTTTCAGGTGGCACGTAGTGAGAAGGGTGAACTTTTATTCAGTTTTGAAATAATCTTCCTCACTAAGTAAGTGGTGCTGGGCAAGGTTTGGGGTAATTAACCAGTGTGTGAAATACATACTACAGGGCTATTTTTGGGGGAAGCTCAGGTAGAGGTGATGTGAACCCAGAAAAAACTGAATGCTGAAAATGATGTGAGGTGGCAAAAAACTTCAACACCTGAGAAGTATATGAAAAGCGACTCAAGAACCTTGTAAGTCCACTAAGAAGGAAAACAATATGTCAAGAAATGAAACTGGAAACAAAATCAATCCGCTGGCAGAACACTTTGGATTTCAAATGAACTGACTATTGTGGGATTTATAAAGGAAAAAATGGTTTTTGCATTCAGGGCATACCACTGAATATGCAGCTACTGTTCAAATCTTAAACACTTTGTCTTACTTTTGCATATTAATCTTTGTTACAAAACTGCACAACCTTGACTTACATTCTGTGACATGACTCATTGTTTGGCTAAGGCACCCATTAAATAAATATGGAATTGTCACAAGTAATAGGCTAGTGTTGTCTGCATTCTCACTTCTAACAAGCACATTTGACAACAGCTTTTAAACATTAATTGAACAGAGAATAGCTATAAAGTTCCCTAAATAACTTTTTTTGCTTTGTCTCTAGGCAAAACATTTCTAAGTAAAAATAAAATGAATAATTGCTTTCAATTCCTTTAATACTGGAGAGTTTCACTTCTTTGGAAGTGCTTTCTAGAATATATTTCACAACAGAATTACTTAGAGGCCTAAATGAAATAATAAAAACTGGTACTTTCATCTAGAATGATCTTTATAAAATTTCTCCTCTTTCACTAGAATGATTTTTACATTTCACCACTACTATCATGCAGACATCTCTGCACTGACCAATAAAAGTGTTCAACATTGCACAGGTTTGCTTCAATAAGCAAAATGTACAAGGACACACATGGATTTAGTTGAGAAAGAACAAGGTATCCTCAATCAGCTCAAGCTCTGAAAAAATAATATTTACTTCTTCTCTATACCTGTATCTATTCTGCTCAACCATCCTTTCTATCTAAAGAAGCTTTCTAAAATAAGGTCTGAAGGAATAGTAAAATTCATTTTTTCTCTGATCTGTCTGATATGAGACTATGTGAAGAAATGAGCACTAAAACCACAGATATTGTATCTTTACATCAGTACTGCTTTTAATGCAAACCCTTCAAGATTGAGACTGTGTGAGATTTATTTATTTATTTGTTCATAATTTACCTCTATTTGAAAGTGACTATACCAATGGCTGAATATAGCTGGATGAGCTGCAAGATAAGCTGAGCCTGGAGAGAGGAGCCCATACTGGAGCAGCTTTCCTAGTAGGACTCGTGACCCTGTAGGGTGCCCACACTGGAGTAGTTCATGAAGAACTGTAGCCCATGAGAACAACTCATGTTGGAGAGGTTTATGGAGGGCTGTGTTCTGTGGAAGGAACTCCATGCTGGAGCAGGGGAAGGACTTTCTCCTCTCCCTGAGGAGAAATGCAGCTGAAACAATGCATGATGAGCAGACCATAACCCCTATTCCCTGTTTCTCTTCACAGCTTGGGGAGAGAAGATAGAGAATTGGGAATAAAGCCCTGGAAGGAATGAAGGGAGGGAGGAAGGTGTTTTTAAGTTTTGTTTTACTTCTCATTGTCCTGCTCTGATTTTGATGGGTAATAAAATCAACTTATTTCTCTAAGTCAAGTCTGTCTTGCCCATGACAGTAATTGGTAAATGATCTCTCCCTGTCCTTACTTCAACTTGTAGACCGTTTTTTATATTTTCTCTTCTGTGGCCAGTTGAGGAGGGTAGTGATAGAGCAGATTTGGTGGGCACCTGTCATGCAGGCAGGGTCAAACCACCACACAGGATCTGGTCCTTCAGACTGGATGGAGAAAGGTACAAATAGCTTTGCCTCAGACCATAAGTCATTTGGCAGCTTACAGACAAGATCTACTCTTGGCCATTGACTTATGTGCATCATGTAGGTACAGGATGAAAACTGATTGTCTTGATTATGTTTATAGACAAATTCAGCAAGGCTGTTTACTTTTTCATATTGTTCTTCACAGAATTAAAAACAAAAATTACTTGAAATTTTGACTTCTTGCCCCCAATCAGGAGGAAAATAACTGCTCATGCTAGAATTTCTCCAAGGATGAGAAATGCAGTCCTCTCAACAGTTCTGCTCCAAAGACCTGTCTATGTGCTTCTTGTTCCCACCAATTATGGCCATGGTAATATCTTCTGCAACAGAAGTGTTCCCTAGATGGACAGTACCAGGACTGCTTGTAAGTGACATTCAGGAAAACAGGAAGAACAATTGGTAGAGTCACCAGAGAGAGGACACAGGGAAAGAACAAGGGCTGCTTCTCTCGAGCATGGCACCGACCTTTTTCATGATGGATTGAGCAGCACAAAGCAGGTGATCAGAAGGCTGGTAAATGACAATGAAAGATTCACAAAGGACGAAAGGTAAGGAAATTAATTAGCAATGCAATTTTAGAGAAGTCACAAGGTCAGCTGGTGAGACTTCATGCGCACAATAATTAGCAGAAGGAAGTATAAATATTTCTCAATTTTAGTTTCTCTCTTCTCATCCCTCTTTATTACCTTGGTCCTGCTACTGTTTTGGATTTCAACCAACATCCACAGTAACAGTCCAAATGTACCGCACATATTTCAAAAAGAAATGATAAAGCAGGAAAAAGTATACATATGATGAAGAAATCTGTTTTTCTATTCCTGTTAAGCCTTTAACACTAGAACACTGGATAATACAGCTATAACACTATGACCATTGTATGTAAACTTCCAGCCAAGCCTTATTTTCTCAAGTCATCTCTTTCAAAAGAAGACATGGGTCCCAAGATTTTTTTAAAACACTGTTATTTTAAAGCATATTCTCAAGAAAAGGAAACAGTAGTCCACTTTATTGAATACCCTTGTTAGACTATGTTTTGTGTATTAGAAATTTCCCCAGAGCAGCAGGGAGATGACAACATGCTAACCACCCAGCTGTGGGCTATGCCAGTTGGAACATTAAGCATTTCCTATTAAATGATTCTACTTCACATTAGAAAATTGTGTGCACTGAAATAAAGAGTGGTGGAATGGAACTACCAGTTAACCCAGTTCCCAGGGGAGTCCTGGGGACCTGTCTGTGTTGTAGAGACTGTATGGGTATGTTATCTAATATGTGTCTTGAAAAAAATAAGTTATATAATAAGACCTCAGAGTTGGAGGCAGTATTGAAATATCTTTCTTATCTCACCATTGCATAAAGAATGAAGGACACCTCACCTTTACATAAGATCTGGTTCTACAAGGTGCAGGAGGCCAGCTTGGCAAACTGAACATACGCATGTTCAGTTGGAGAAGAAAAGCCGCAGTATATTTTGTTGTGTGTAACATTTATCAAGTTATTCAAGGCAGGTGATAATAAAAAGACTAAATTGACACAACAGCACTGAGGGAAATATAGGAAAAATGCATTCTTTTACAAATATTAGATACATGTGAAATTATATTTAGGTAAACATCCAACTTAAAGTCACTGGCATTTAAGGTTGAATTCTCAGGAGTGCTATTTGTTAAGGAAGAACTGTGCTGCTGTTGCTATGAACCACCAATGCTTTATCTCCCAGGACAGTGGGTCCAAGAGATGTTTGAAAGGGTCAGGGCAGATCCCAGTACTTCCTTGGTGGTCAGATCACTGAAGACTGTCTCTAAGGCAGTAACCTAATAGTTGTTTCAAATATATAAGAGCTAAACCATGCCAAGAGTTGAGGCCATGCTTTCCTCCCTATTGGCCCTCTGCTCTCTCCCTAGGCTTGCTGCAAGTATCTTACCAGGGAAAGATTGGTGTCCTACAGGAGTAGGCAAAGAAACTGGATTGTTTTCTACACAGACATTAGTGTCAACCAACCACTCCTACATGTATGCATCTCCAGAATGAGCAGTCACAACTAGGAAAGTGGTCAGTGAGGGCACACTCAAATTAAAAACAAAATAAATTAAAATAAAGTCAATGCCTTTATAAAGCAACCACAGAAGTTTCAACAAGTGGCACACAGAACAGCACTGAAGCACTCAGTGCCACATCTGTGGTGCAGGCAGACAACAGGAAATTAAAACCATAGTTTGAGACACTCAGGGGTTGGATAAAGCCAGATTTCTAGGTCAAACCTGTGAGATCTCTCAGTGACAGGAGGAAAAGAAATTGAAAGCAAAAGAAATTTGGTCCAGCTCTACCTTTTTGGAGGGTAATATCAGGCATGAAATCTACTGAATGTGTGGGAAGTATCTTTAGTTGTATGGAAAGAAAAAAGGGGATGCTAAACTGTTCAGGAAAGAGATGGTTAAAGATATCACCCCTCATTTTCCATATCTCAATTTCTGCCAGAAAATTGCCCAGTACTTATTTTGCTTTATCTATTTTACAATGAAAGTGAAAAATAAGCAGTTGTAAGGACAAAGTGGGAGAATAAAAACAGTTCGGTTTTGTAAGCCTATTATAGCTCCATAAAGAAAAAAAAAAGAGCTGATGGAAGACACACAGAAGGACACTAAAAGTTAAAATACTATTCTAGTTCAAGAACAAATGAATATAAGTCAGCATAGGCTTACTTAAAAAGAAATTCAGAAGTTTTATAACCAATAGAGATATGATGATCTGGGACAGTCTTTCAGTAAAAATAATGAGTGAAAATCTAACCCATTTTCAGATGGAGCCCAGTAGGTTTCTGAAAGAGCTGAAATGTCACTATGACTGCAACAAAATTGTTTGCTCAGAAAATCAGGTCGTTTCTCCTCCAACATCTTAGTGCCAAACCAGCAGTCAGCGTTAAACAAAGAGAGGTGTCAGGCTCTCCAAGAACAGCAAGTGGACACACATGACACACAAGAAGCCACATCTCTTCTGAATTTCACTATTTCACACATCTGGTGGCTCTGAAACTCTAAGTGGCCCATTTACTTGTTGTCTAGGAAAGTATTGGTACAGAGTTCTCAGTGAATGGAACCATCCCCATCTGAAGCAGGAAGGGAGCAGGCACATAGCATCCCTCCTTCAAACTCATCTCATTCAGAATTTGAAGAAGGAAGAAATAAAAAAACCCCAAAGAAACAAACCACACAGCTCCCATCTCCCTTCCATTTTGTGGTTTCTTGCTCCTCCTTTTCTGATCTGACTGCAAAGCAACATCTGAAAAAGGGTCTGTTTTCCCAGTAAAGGATCTACTTTCTAATTATGTTTTTTATATTTAAAATTAGAAAAGTGTTTTGTATTCTGGGAAATAAAGCAGAGTAGCTGGCATTTATGGGCCAGTCTTCTGCACTCATGTAGCCAGGCGGTAATCGTAAAGAAATCACACATACAGTGACAAACTGAAATTATCTCTAGGGTGTTCATCTGTCAAACAAGTTGATTCCCATCTCGTCTACTTTCTCAATGAGATATGAAAATGAGTCTGCCACATTACCTCTGCTGTCAAAGGAGAGGATGGATTCAACCGTCTTTAAAGTGACAGTGAATTTTTACTGTCTCTGTCCGAAGAGTGAGTACATAGGGTTTGACTTTCTCTTCAGGGAATTAACCTTATCCCAAGGTATCCAAGGAGTCACATTCAAAATACTTGCAAAGTTTGTCCTTTGGGCCTAAAGTAAAATTTCATTTAACTTTTAGCTCATATGTGCTTTCTTGAAGTTTTTTGATTCAATTGATTGTGAAAGATGTGTGATCGACAGCACTGTTTTAGGAGAGGCAAGGTCCCAGAACTCCTTAAACACTTGTTTTAACCACAAAATTAGAATTCAGCAGATTGCACACTGAAGGAGGACAGAGTTGCCAATGTTCTTAGGGAGAAGGAAGAGCTAGGAACCAGCTGCAAGAAAGGCCTGCTCAGTTAATTTACAAAAGTGAATACAAAGCCATCACTATCCAACATGAAACAGAACTGATGAATTGAATATGAGGTAAACTCTATTTCTTTGCTCTCTGTCACACCTTCACTCAGTCTTTATTTTTACATATTTTTGTTAATTATCATCAAAGCTCCAGTCATCTCATCATCCTCTCCCTAAAATCTCTCATGCCT
Source organism: Anabacerthia variegaticeps (assembly GCA_035583185.1). Lineage (NCBI taxonomy): Eukaryota > Metazoa > Chordata > Aves > Passeriformes > Furnariidae > Anabacerthia > Anabacerthia variegaticeps. The sequence continues at coordinate 28,436,592 of JAWWEW010000112.1, read as the reverse complement.
TCCGGAAGCAATGAAGCATCAAGAGAAGTTGAACACAAACACGCACCTACCAGAGTCTCCCATTTCCATTGCCCTGTACCTGACAAGCCACCTTTCCTGTTCTTTCAGTCTTTCCACCTCTTACATAGTGCATATTCAGCCCCTTGTTCTGCAAATTGGGACCTGTCAGGGCAGGGATCTAACCATCTTCCTAAGATGCCACATTCATACATGCAGAAGACCAAGTAGCAAAAAATTGTTCTTCCAGCAGTGAATTCACTGTGACAACTTTGTGAGGATGCCTGTCGGGCAGAGATCTAAACTTTGGCCGTGCTGGAGATAAAGAAAATTCTGCTGTGTCTGAACATTCATGAACCTTTGTGGTGGGGCAGCAGCCAGAGGCAACAGACCAGAGAGCAGCACAGAGGTTCCTGAGCTAAAAGAGCCAGAAAATGCTAAACACACGTCCCAGTATTGATCAAGCAGCTTGAGGCAGAATCTGTTCATTAAATGCATTTGCTTGCTAATGAACCCTGTGACACCACTTTCTCCATGCCTCCTGTCTTAGCTGTGTGATTAGAAAGAAACAGAGAGCATGAGTGCTGCACTTACTGAGGCCAGTGTGCATTTGGGAGACAGTTGTCTGGGTAACAGCCCTGTTCCCTGAAATATTTTTGCATTTTTAACTATTGTTCAGTAAAACATGGGGATGTGGACAACAATTCAGGACTCTCCTCCCTCAAGAGATCTTTAATCTCCACAGTACCTACCCACAGTCCCATTTTTGCCATAAAACCTAGATTCTTCATCAGTTCAGACTTTAAGATCGTTGCTTAACAAGTGAAAGACTTCTGTGATTTGGGCAGTGTTCAGTGTAGGGAAGGTGTTTTAGGTATGGCAGACCAGGCCCCTCAGGGACACAGTGAGAAGAACATTGAAATTTCAAGATCTAAAATGGCTTCAGCGGGAGACACATGTTGAAAGATTCAGCTCTGGCAAATGGACGCAGATCTGAATGCGGGAAAGAACAGAGAGCTTTGCATCTTAGCAGCCTTAGTCCTGCAGACAGCTAGGCACTAAACAGGAGCTTTCTGGGTCACACTGCTGATTTTACATGTCCAAGCCTTTTTCTTAATCTTGTATTGTTCAGTACATTAGGATGGGCGTTCTGAAATAGTGAAATCTACTTTGAAAAAAAAATTATTTTGAAAAATGTACTGCAACTACAACTCTTATTGTGACCTCTCATCCTCTTTACCATTCCCCAGACTTTCGAATACTCAGGCAAATGTACAATTTCTGCAATGCACCTGGAGGATGTCTCCTCTTTTCAAGTGTGCTACAGTGATCTAATATTAATGTGACACAGAGATTGCAAGAACAAAGTTGGGATCCATGGATGTGTTCACATTAAAAAAAAAAAAAAAAAAGGTACAGAGATTAAGCAAGACTTTCCTAGAACCTACTTCTGCATGATTTGCTGGTGAATAACAATGTACCACAAGGTCCCAGTGGAGGACAGACATCCTCAATTAGCAAGGTTACAATCCTCAGTACCCACTCGCTTTTTCAAAAAGAGAGACAGAAGCAGCACTCCCCTTGATACCTGTGGGGTCAAGATCAAACCTGTTCCCATCATGAGGCTCTTATGTTACTTCCTTCTTTTCATTTCTGCTCCAGGTGTAAAGAAAGATGTCTCAGGTCTCCCAAACCAATTCCTCATTTCCCACATATCTGCTTGCCAGGACATCTGGTCTGCACAATGGTCATTCTGTTTCAGCATCTGCTGCAGATCTGTGGCCTGAATCCATCTGTCAGACTCCACAGTCCGAGCATCAAAGATTACAGTCAGGTAAACTCGAGCCAAGCAAAATTATTCACGGGTAGTATACAATATGATAGCAATCTCCCTCTCCTCATATCATAGCATTGATATAACCTTGCAAGATTTCCTGTGAAATGACAGTAGTGACACTCAGCATGGGGAAGGAGATTAACAGCTGAAGAAAAACCTCCATCACTCTGTAATGCTTTCATCTACTTTACTGTTTCCAGATTAAAAGATTTAATTCACAGTAGAATCTGTCCTTAGAACATGGTTGGATGAGATGATCTTAGAACTCTTTTCCAACCTAAAAGATTCTACCATTCTATGACATGTCATTTTAGAAGCTTACATTAGCCAATTTAATAGATTATTTTCCTAAAACCACAAAAGACAGTTTTAATTTCTTCCTCTTGTTTTTAAAAACTGAGAAAATTTTTATTGCAGGCTGGGCAAAAAAAGGTGGAAACAAAGCTTACAACCCTATCAAAGGGACAAATCCATATCCCACAGGCCAAAATCCTTACTGCAGTCACAGTGTTAGCTTCGCCTGAGGAGGGAGTTCTGATTTGTCCTGCATGCATTCACAAGGATCAGCTCATTTGCTCCTTAGGAAGAGAGCTCAGTTGCATGATTTTATCTTCTGAGACAGACAACGGACAATAAGATTCACAGCAATTACTGGGAAAGTGTGAGGTCAAATTTTCATAAATACTTAGCAATGGCTCGAGCCATTTCATTGATAAAGTTTGATTTTATAACTGATTCCAAAGGGAGGGGAATTGCAGCCAGGTCAAGACCTTCAAAAAGTTCTTACCTCTGCAAATGCTCGAATTCGAATATTTATTTACAGAACGCTTCACTGATTGTCAGTATCACAAGTGTTAAAGAGATTGATTTAATACTTCCCCAGTGAGAGTCTTGCTGCAGTTGCTGCTTCCCTGGTTCAACAAGGTACTCCAACACACTCAGAAATCACCCTTACTTCAAATACAGTCTTCAAATAATATTTTATCATGTGTTTATCATTATAGATCACTAACAAATGCTAATCGAACTGAAATGCACTGTTTCCTTGCCACTACAGGTCTCCTCTGCCGTAGGTCCTTGCGTGCATCCATTATGGCCCTACAAAAGATGCAGAACCACCTTGGTGTTCAGAGCACTCATCAGTTAAAAACAGAGATTAAAACGTCAATGTTATTGCAGGAAATGAAGGAACTACAAACATTTAGGTCCTTGGGCTCTGAAATGTTTAATTTAAAAAAACAAGACAACTATCTCTGCAATAATGTTATATTACTATGTTTATTACTTACTCTGTCTCTACAGCAACAACTTTTCCTATAACTACAAATCTCAAACTACTCACATAACCATGATGTGTAATGTGTAGCTGTAGGATAAGGACAATTTCCTTTATGAATTGCATACTTATGTTCCCAGGGTAAATTCTTTCTTTGAAAGCCTTGTTTAGGCTTCACCAATATACTTGCAGTTCACAGGCATTCAGAAAAGTTGAGCTGACTTTTGTGTCTTAAATAATTAAACCTCTTGTTTAAAATCTCTTCCATAAGTGGAAATAATAATACGGAATCATTATGTAATAGTGGCTATGCTCTAGGTGGGAAAAAAGGTACAGACTTGGAAGTGTGAGTGTGCATCCCAGAACTGGTTTTGCCAAGGTAATCCTTCCTCTACTTATCAGGCCTTGATAATTTAAGGTTTTACTAAAAGAGCATTTACTAGTCAATTAGCATTTTTTTGTTTCTTTGTTTAAAGAAAAGAACCCTAAAACTGTAAATTCATTGTAATTAAGCTGGTGACATCAACCTGATCAAACACGTGACTGAGAATAACAAAACAGCTCAGTCCCTTAGGAACTACACTGGGCTTCTGACAGTGAAACATATGGAAAACTTTTAACTGCTCCCAATCTAAAGAAATACAAAAAGATAATGGTACCCAATAATCTCAAAATGCCAAGATCCACCCCAGTGCATGTCCCAGTCTGTGCATGCAACCCTACATATCAGAAATCTGTGTTTTCTTAACACAACTACAGTGTAAAACATACAATGGATATTTATGGTGAATGTGGAAACCGTAGGCACCATTTCAATCCATTACGAAAACAAGAACAGGATTTAGAGTGCTGAACTCATTTTTGTAATTATCATGTATAAAAAAAATCTACTCTGTAAAACTAGTAACCCACAAAAACTGTAGTCTGCCATAAGAAGATTGTCAACAAGTTTCAGACACAAAATTGAAATGCAATGAGATGTGGAAAACAGGGACTGCAGCAAATGAATCTGATGTAGAGATTGCAATGAGCGTTTCTCTGTGCTTTAGAGAGCTCCAAGAGCAGGACTTGTTTCCTCCACAGAGGATGAGCTCAAGAACAGAGCCCAGAGCAAAACCTAAACTTGGCCAGAATGGTCCCCATTCAAGCACTGCTCATGCTTGAGCCCCAAATTGCCAGGTACTGGCCCTGGCCTGATAGAGGGTGTGCGAAAGAAGAACTCTTCTTACCCTTAGTCCTCAGCTGACAGCACTGTGCTTAAGGAACAATGTAAATACTTCCATAAGGCAGCAAATTGCTGTACAGGTCAAAACCAAAGTAAACAAAACTAAAGAGCTGGGACGTTTCTCTGTTTAAAAAACAAACCCAAGCGATTTGTTGATTGCTTTTTCTGTAATGACACATTAAGCACAGCAATATACAGTAAGGATGAGCACATGTCTAATTCAGACCATTGACAGCAAAGCAGTTAAAAGGTTCTACCAAAAAGGAACATTTGGCAAGGCATGCCAGATGACTTAGAAAGCAAATGCTGTCATCAGAGCTATGACTTCTGCATGTGCAATATTAGTGAGGAACAATGGTCTGGAGCTTCTGTTGATTGAACAGTTCAAAGAATAATAAAAAAAATGTTTCAAAATAACAGCAGTTTCAGGTTCTTATACATGTCAACATGGAGAAGGCTTACCTCTTACAATTAAGGTCAAATGCACATACAGCTTTACTCATGCTAACTGATATCTGAGGATAATGTGTTCAGAAGGGAAATCTAACCCTAAATCATTAACTGTATTTTAGTTGGAAGCAGAACTTGCAAAATGTGGCTCCTGTCCTACACATCTTTTAATACCCATGTAACAAAATATATAGCAATAATTTATTTTTTTTAATATTATCGAATACAAGCATATTTAATTCTATGAATAATTTAGGAATCTAGTTATTCTGACCACACTATTCCAGGTGATGAATATCATATGACAACACTGCAGTTTCAAGAGGGTACAATTAAAAAAACTATACCAAGAAGAAATACTAGTTCACACAAACACAAGATTAAGAATGAAGATCAAGAGACGTGTCAGTAATACTCAAGGCCTGCAATTTGTACTAGGAGTAAAACTGTTGCTTTAGAACTCTTATCTGCAAGAGTTGACAGGAAAATCCTTATAACCCATGTACAAGATAGAAACACAGATAAAGATCATATAGGCATACAGTGATATAGCCACGCAATCCCATCATCATGCAACAGATTTTAATTAGTGATCACAAGAAATGCAGGTTGGATGCTTTTCTATTTCCTGCCAAGGGTGAAGTGACTTTCATACCGATGTGTCTGTTTTTGGATACTCATAATTTATGGTATGTAACACAAAATCCCTCATTCTGCTCAGTCTTTGGATCAAACTTCTGAAGAAATTTGTTTGTGGAGAGAAAATCAGGTTCTGGAAACATTAACATCATTTAGAACCTTTGGACAGATATCTCCCTCACGTCAATAGTTAGTATTCTTCCTGCATTGAATGCTGAAAAATCCCTTGCTGTGACCACCAGTACTCTTCCAAAATGCCAACCTCTAAATAAAACATCTACCACGGGGCAGGAGCATGCAGTTTTCAGAAAAAAGGTAGATGATAAATACTAATTGATTGCTTATTTTCATCATGCCACCACTTACAAATGTGAAACTCAGTACTGGGGTTTTTCAGTATTTTGAATATAGCTGTCCAAGACTAGGTATAGACTAGGTATCACAAAGTAAATCTGCTTTTGTTTGCTATGCACAGCACGACTGCTTCTGATTTTCAGTTTCATGAGGAGGGCTACTGATTTACTGGAGTCATATAATAAGTTTCAGAAGAGTTTAATCGAACTTGTAGCAATATCTAAAAGTAATTTTTACTTGACTGTGGAAGCACCACTTCAGAAACTGTTCTTCTGTGATTCTTCTGTTCTTTTTCCCCTTTCAATCCCTAAAAGCAGAAAAGGTTAATGATGGTAACTTTGGTAGATGATCATTTTCCTTTTCTTAAAGTAGTATCTTTGGAAATGATTCAGCTGCAATTACTGTCTCTCTTCTGAGCCCTGTCTGCAGAATAGTTTTTAGATTTTATCTCACAAGAAGTCAGCATAAAATAATCAAGCAGTTCTGGGGGCAGAGACTGGACCAGAACTCAAACTTCCCCTACTGTCCACTACTCTGCAGTTATTAGACTTCATGCACTGTCATAGCCAATGAAGCACAATGAGCAATGAGGCGTGGAAATAAGGGTAGTCATTAGCAGACACAAGGGAGGCAGGAATCTCATGTTAGAGCTTTCTCAAGTCAAAAGAAAATCTGAGCAGACTCTGCTGCTTCCTTGGAAAAAAGCCTCACCAGTGAGTGATAATATATCAGACACTGGCTCCTCCCCAGTGTTTGTGTTTCAGATAGGATAGGGAAAAATTAGTGCTCTGAAATAACTTTTTCAGGGTTGCCACTTCAGGGACATTCAAATGCACAGTAGTACCTTACCTCCAGTGAAGCAAGAGAAAGCAAGAGTTGACTAAGCACCAGCCAGGACCTTCTTCCGTGCAATGCCCTTTCCAGATCTCACTCAACCCCTTTCCTCCTGGGTCTCCTACAGGAAACACATATCACCACTCATTGCAGAGTTCAGCTTGCAGGCATTAAGTCTGTCACTGTTTCCACTTCCTACAGGTCCCTGGCAAAATCCACCTCTCAGTCTGCAGCTCCTCATTGACAATGAGAATTTGATTGCCTTCATGGTACAAGGAAACCCTCAAAGAAAACCTGTACATGCTCGCCTGGGAAAGTATGGACACTAGTCACTCCAGTATTGGTGCAGACTGGATGTTACAGAGATACAGGAATAACCACATAATGTTTGAAAGAGTTTATTCTTGTTAGAGCATTGAATTGAATCATCTTTTGACCTGTGATGTTCTAGTAATGTTTTGTAATCTGGACGATTTTTTCTATTTATACAAGCTTATACTGTGATCTTGCAGTGTATTTCATGCTGAGACCAGCCAGGGTGTTTTTTTTTTGCTTTGGGCCTTCAGTATACTTGCAGAAAATAAGCAAGAAATAGGGCAGGGAACAAAGGTAAAAAAACCCCAAAGATCTTCACAGTTATGAGGTCCACAAATGTACTTAGGACACAGATGCCCAACAAGACTGTATGTGAGCCCATTGATCAGTTTGGCCTGTTGGCTGAAACCTTTCTTCAGGTAGATCCAGTGTAGCTGAAAGGTACCAAATTAAAGTAGGGACTTTTAATTATCTGTAGAAGCTACCACATGAATAACTGTAGTGTGTGCCTCTTTCTTGCTGCCTATTCTTACTTGCTGACAAGTTAAGCATACAAGGTGGGAGATATTTGGGGAGAGATGAGACACATTAACAGAATCTCAGTAGGTGTAAATCTGAACTGCTCCTTTCAAACTAAAGAAAGTGCTAAGCTCATTTTGATGAAAAATACTAATGAAATAGAAAATTACATTGAACTTTTCAGAGTTTGGAATGTGCACTTAAAAACTCAGCCATTGTTCTGTTGATGGCGGTTCTGTCTGAATAGATTTTCCCTTTGGCCTCAGACTCAGAGACAAGGAAGAGAACAAATTGCCTTTCCCTCTAACAGCTCCTAAAGAGGTGTTGAAACAGGAAAAGACATAAATAAGGAAATGAACTGCAGCTTTTCTCTGTCTCTATTAGGCACAAGATTTGGATGAATTCAGTCTGGTAGGGAATATAAGACTTGCACCTCAGATAAGGAGTGTAGTCTCTTTATCTAAAACCTGAAGAATCTCCAGATGAGGTCAGCTCCCTGACAGTGTAGAAGTACTTACACTGAAGAGAAAAATAAAGAAGAGCCAAAGAAGGATGCACAGGGCATGGCAATGAGATACCTTCCTAGAAGTATTGTTCTGTAAGCATGTTATAACAAGAAGGAAAAGAAAAAAAAAAAAGGTTGGACAGTGGCATAAATGTCATGAGACGTAGTTTTGGGACAAGCCTAGTGTCTGCAGATCAATTTCTGGTGCACATCACCATCACTTGTGTAGCAATTTGCCACCATTTCTTTGTCCTATGGTGCCCTTGAAAAGGTTTAGATGAAAATCTACGGTTATTTTAGAGTGCCCAGTTCAAAGGAAGAGTCTGCCCTATTTAGTACAAAATTCTGTACAAAAGAAATACAGAACAGTCTTATGTACAACTGCTGTACCGAGACATGTATGTTTGCATGTCTTAAAATTTAATGGCCTTCCAGGTTAGTGCTCATAGAAGGACATGTCAAACTTCTGTTTTAAACCTTCTATCTGATAATTTTGTCAGGTTTCCCCTACTTCTTCAGCTCTGAGTAGGAAACTTTTACTCATTATTTCTCATATTTTCCCTGTAATTTGTTATTGTGTAGGTCTATATCCCAGTTACTTCTTTTGTGACCTAAAGCACCCTTTTCCAATTTACTTTATGTTATGCAGAATTCAAAATGTGGGAAGAGAGCTACAGCACAGTGGAATAACAGAATGCATCACAGAATAATTATGTATTCTGTTTTGTTCCCTATTTCCTTCCCAATCATTCCCAGCTTTCTAGATAACTTTTCAACTCATGTTGAGTATTAAGATATTTTTTTGCAGAACTCCTGTATTTCTTTTGTAACTGTATAGCTGTATAGGTGAAGTTATCTCCATCCTCAGTCTCCTCACTCACATTAACTTCTAATATATCTTTATTTTTTTTTTAATTTAAAAGAATATCTGAAAATCTCTGTCTTAACAGCAAATATCATGTCACTGATCAGTTCTTTGTGGAAACAGCGTATGAATTTGTTGAGTAGTTCTGGTCCCTGTGCTCCCACAGATCCTAGTGAAAGATGTTGGAAACTTCTCTCAGCAGTAAAACCTGACCATTTTTCAGATCTCATAAGTCATGGCTGGTCAGATCACCCACATCTTTAAGTCCTCTGAGAACTAAAATATATGACTGTAAAACATGGCCTTTCTATACAAAATATATGGCAATTCTTTCCCAATATATCACATTCATTCATATATGTGCTGCTAGGTTGGCAGTTATGACCTTTACTTAAGGCAAAAAAACCCCATCAATTTAGATCAGACCCACAGCACTTAAAAAAAAAAAATATTCTATTCGCTACATGTCCAGTCCATATACTTCCATTAAATTACTTGTGGAATGAAGCACACTTTATCTTGAAAAAGAAAATCCCAGCCTTGCCTTTAGTACCAGGTATATTTATGCTCTTAGCTTTTTAATAGCAGGAACTCCAAACACACACTTGTGATTTTCTGAGCTTTGTCTTTGACCCTATTTATTACGTGGACTTTGTTTTTAGAAAAAGGTTTCAACTCCAGGTTTCTGTCTGATACTCAAAGTCAAGAGTATTTGCTCATACTGGCAAGAAGAGAGGTTCAAAAAAGTGTCTTTCACTGAGGCACATGAGGGTTCCAGTAAATTTACATATGCAAAGAAAATAATTTGATCATAATTTGATAATTTATCACTGAAAATCTGGACAATAACAATATAGAACAACAGCAGAGGCAGATTTACAGCACCCAAGAATTAAGAGAAGAGCTTATGAAGATCTATTATTCCTTCCTCCACAATTTGTCACAGCACTTGCTCTGCTTCAGAGAAGTCACATCACAGACACTAAACACCACCAAATGCTTTCTACACTCAGAAGTTACACTTTAAGGATATAAATTATGATTAGGCAACTGTTTCCCATAGAAAGTGAATGAGACATAGTACTCTGCTTCCTTGTGCACTTTTAAAACTTCACATTGAATTTGTGCCCATTAAAAGAGATGCATCACCTAAGACCTTGATTTACCTCTTTCCTAAAGACAAAATTCAGTGGAAGAATACATCTCTGTGCTAAAGACACATCAAAACTCAGGCATCTTTCCAGTTTTGGGAAAATCAGTGCTTTGCCAGCATATATTCTATTTATTGTACTGTATACATGCTTGTATTTTATGATTCAGACACGTTTTTTTCCAGTTTCATAAATAACAATAAGGAAGTACCTTTCCATGATTTGTCTGTGTCATTAATTCAGGAGGAAGGGTAGTTTCACTGCATTGGAGTGAGGAAAGAGGAGGTCTCTAGGCACTGTCAAAAAATTCTCATAAGGTTTGTCCTCAATATTTCTTGCATGTGCTGACCACCTGCCCTATTTCTATGCCTCTGTATTCATCGACTGTTTGAGTTGTGTTAGTGAACTAATCCTCATGTTCTCAAACAACAAGCAGTAGATTCCCAAGCATTGCTTTGACAGAGCCAGCTTGTTAGAAGACATAAAATACCATTTGACACAGGGCATATTTGGCATTTATACCAATCCACGAACAGCCTGCAAAAAAAAATAAAATAAAAAAAAGCAGGCACCATTTCCTATCTCTAGTTTACAAAGTAGGTAGCAGAGCCTGATACAATGATTAGTTTTTTACTGTAGCATTAACTGATATAGAACTTGTCCTTTAGAAATAAACAGTACTGTTCTTCATATAGCTTCCAAGTATCCATGGAGCATGTGGGAAAAAACCACACTCAAACTCAATATTAGTAAGAAAAGCTGTGCTATTTTCTGTTCTCTTGTATGACAAAAAGTAGTTTTATGACTTCGCTAGGACATCTTAATAATCACTGTTTTCTTTACATACACTCCCCAATAGACTTGCCTTCCCAGAGTTAAGACATTTATATCAGAAACTACACAGCAACAATAACAGAAAAGTTCACAATTTATCATCTCAAAAAATTATTTTAGCCAGCAGTTTTTTTGTGGTAACATATAGACTAGATGCTAAGCACTTCAGCATCTTTAAAATATTTAGAATTAGGAGATTTTAACTACCTGTTTGACAAAGACATTTTCTTTCATGGTTTATGAGGTGAATAATTAAATTTTAAACTATGTATTATAGGTGAAAGTAAGTGTTTCGGTCAATAGTCTACCATCAATACAAGTGCAGCCATGTAAGTCACTGAGAGATTCCTTGGTGTAACACACTTTACAACACTGGGAGGAAATCTGCTGCATGGAGCAGAGAATACAGGAGAGCAGAGGATCCCGGCTCTACTGTGCTCAGGCTGCTGGTGTAGGGTGGCAGCTCACTAGTGACCCTTCTTGCTGCAGCTCTGCTCTCTAAGTGCAGCCTGATCCCAAGCAAGGGCCTCCAAGAGTCCCATCTAGCAACGGAGGGGGACTTTGCCACTCACCATGTTAGTTCTGGAAATAAAGACAACCCTCTGCAACTGGTTGAACTGTGTTCACTTGTCCCAAGTGTTGCCATATGGGTGTGACAGCCAAAGGAAGGATGTCACCTGGACAAGTAAGGACACTGACTGAGCAGCAGCTATTTAAGATTGTTATGATTCTGTTCATTCAGTTCTGTTAACATCTCATTTTCTTATTCTTCTGGGGTTTTAAAGGACATTCAGTATTCCTCCAATAGTATTTTTTGAACCATTTCATTCTTCATTAGAACAATATTTTATCCCATCAGAACTGATCAAAATTTCCATGCATTGTAATCTAGCAATTCACTCAGTGTAGAGCAGGTTTGCACAAGGAAGGAAATGGCTTGGATGTCAGTCACTTTTTAAACTAATCCTACTCCTCCTGCATCAAGAATTGCTGCCTAGCTGCTGTTCTTGCCTTGCTGATTTGTTTGGTGAATTTTGTGTCTGTGTGTGTTTAGCTGCAACTTATGAATCAAGTTAAATACAAGAAAGGGGTAGAAGCATCTATGGAGTGAAGAATAGACAACAATAAAGTATGAGAAACTAGTGAAAGTAATCAATCTCTGTCACCCTGACACTGATGCAAAAAGCACAGAATGTCTAGTACAGGTATGCCTTTAGCAGCCCACCACTGGCCTTGCAATAAGGTAATTTTACAATATGCTGAATCCCATCTTGCACAACAGACATGGAGAGGTACATGTACCATGAAGATACATTTGAGGAAAATCGACAAGGAAACAAGGATTTTGCTGAAATGAGAATATCTGTATTTATCTCATCCTTTTATTTTTCAATTTTCTGGAATGCAACTCCTGCCAGTAAAAATTAGAGTTTAGGTTAACAGTAGAAATTGATGCGTAAGCAAAGCCTTCCTTTTCAGAACCACCTCCTGAACATCCTGAATTTCTCTTCAACATTGACACCATTAACTTTTTAATAGAAATACCATATGCTCCCATAACAAAATATTTATCTGACCTCTGATTCCATGAGTACAGACCTTTAAATTCAGCATCTTGATTGTACCCACAGACACATTAATTTCAGTGTATAGGTATGGCATTAATCCTTTGGAATAAAGTCAGGATTTTCTTTTAAAAATGGACACAATAGTCCTGAGAAGGACAGGCAATTTCTAAATGCATATGTGATCCACAAGATTAAGTTTTTTTCAAGAACAACTGAGGTCCTCCTTATTTCTAAAATTCATACTTGGATGACCTGTTTGGGTGGGTGGGGTTTTTTGTTTGTTTTGAAGTTTTTGTTTGGGGTTTTTGTAACATTCAAACCCAAAACCTCAGTTTCCCCTTTGAAATCTATATGTAAACAAACAGCTTACGTGTGAATTTGTCCCTGTGGAAATAGAATAAAGAGCTGCTGGTAACAGGACAGACAAATCTATTTTCTTTTGTGAGCTCTATGTTGGCTTTTAAAAATTTGTTTGAGCAGCACCTTCTCCATTGTATCATTTAGATTTGCAAGCTCCAGTGCCCAACAAAAGCTGTGCGCCACAGGATTTAAACATGGGACATGTCAAGAAGACAAGCTTCTAGGTATGGTGAAAACCATTAGCTATTGCAGAGATACATTAAATATTGTGATTTCAGCAGCTAAGGTTGCAAATCCAAAGGGGATTCATTATGAGACCCCAACTGAATAGGTCACTGGTGGTCATGAAATGAGCAGGGTTTTTTTGTTTGGTTGTTTTTTTTTAAGTAGCTTGAGATGTACATCTGTTAAAACTTTATGATCACACCAAAGTTATCAAGTCAGAACTGGATCTTTTAGAGCTGTGTGACAACTGGGTGAGACAGTAGAGGCTGAGTGGACTTTGCAGGCATTGGATCAGCAGACCAGTTGGGAACTAAGGATTGTCACTATAAAAGGTTGCTGCAGGCTCACAGTACTGTGCTGAAATTTTAAGCAGATCTAAAGGAGGCTGCTGCTCAGATCTGAAGGGCTGTGGCAAAGCAGCAGGTACTGATGGGCTACTGCTAACTACATCTTAGGACTGAGGTTACTTAAACAAAGCTGTCATGACACCTGTCCACACTACACCTCACTCTAATGCTGCTAGTAACTACTCAGAGGCAGAAGCAATATGTTTCCTGAACAGAAAAGAGAAATCCATTATGAAATGCTGCCTTCTGCTTTTAGTGACAGTTACGGAGTTGCAGCTATTTTCAAGCAGATATTTTCCATTCTGGGAGAAACATCACTGCCGTAGAAGCAACTTTCTCTGGCTCCAATGCGAGTCCCTGTCAATTAAATCCCAAAGTTCTATGGTACTCAAGCAAACATAGGTGGCAAGATATTTTCTGTAGCGAAGCAGATACTAAAAGGTAAGGATAAAAAAAGGAAAGAAAAAATAGAGTGTTGATAATGAGAAGTATTCAAAATGATCCATGTGCGTATCTGTGACATCTTGGAAGAGACACTTCAAGCCTACACTGCTGGTGATTATCAATAAGCACAATGATGCTATGTACTGACAAGTCGTACTGAAACCCACCTTATGTTTTGGCTCACCATCTCAAGTTCCCCCTGTAGTTTCATCTCATGAAATTATTTTTACTTGCTCTTCTCAGAGAAAATACAGCTTTTGCTCTTAAGATACAATACACAAGTTGGAGTGGTGCAATAAAGGGACTAGTTGAATATCATTCATGGGATCACACTGAAATATTATAGACACTAAAGAGGGGAAAAGGAATCAAACTAGGAATGAGCAGGTCGTAACTGCAACTGATCAGCTCAATCTCCATCACTTGTTATGCCAGCAATGAGACATAATTTACCAAAATGCAACTTAAAGCATACTTTATCTCCAACATGGACATGATTTAACTTTAAAAATGGTTGGAAGTGCTGAAGCCAGAAAACAGGAAAGAAATTTGCTTAAACAACCAGACCTAGAATACAGGATCTCTTGACTAGTCCAAATTCAAGACCCCAAACCAATGTGGCCTCTAGATTTCAAGAGCAGTTTTAGGATATTTTGTGGTATCTGGGTCCAAGTTGCCTTGGGCAGAACAAGCAATGGGAGAGCCTGCAGTTCATGGACAAACTGAATGACCCACACAGTCTTAATATTAGGATTTTTTCTGTTTTGAGAGTACCTACTAAGCTCATTCCAAACATCTTTAGGAAGGCAAGTTATTAACACTGGAGGAGCAATAGTAAGCATCTAGGTCCATGTTTCCCCAGTTATTACAAAGGCTTCCAGTGAGCATCATGAGGGGATTAGCATATGCAGACATAGTCATATACCCAAATGCAGGAGCTGAAGAACAGTTTTCCTTTATTGTATTTTTCTGTTTCACTTTGTTCCTTCATACTCCAGTCTTCTCCAGAATGGGAATTATCAGATGACTACACGAAAAAGCAATTTGACTGTTACTTCCAGCTTGGAAAGACCATAATCTGCCAACTCTTGAGCTGATCCACAGGCACCCTGTACAATTTATTATCATGGCACTATATGAAGGATTGCAAAATGCCAACGCTCATGACTCATTATGCAGCATCTAATTCAGCACATAAAGGCTCCCTGCAACTTTCCTGAAAGCTAGGGGAGATAACAGTAACTTGATAAAGCCCAGCTCTGAGAGATGTTGCTGTTTGTCTAATACACAGTTGTCAGTCAAGTATGTTCCACTCAAGGCACCCAGTCCCTAAGGAACTAAAACTGCAATAGCTTTCCAGTAAGAATAATCAAGAAAGTCTCATTTTTACCTGTGGGGTCAGGATTCATTGGCAATCAGGATACCTAGTAGTTCTTGTCAGCACAAGAGTTTCCAGAAGGGTCACTCAATTCAGTGCTCAGGACTTCTAAATTTAAAAAAAAAATGGCCACATCATATTGCAAAAGGACCTACTAACTTTCTGCTCTAGGACCTAAAACAGGTGAAGGATTTTAATGTAAAACCCCTGACAACCTGGTCTGATAATCTTAAAAGTCAAGTAATATACCTCCAGGTGCACCTTGAGTCATAATTTAGCAGGAGACAAATTGTTGGATAAAGCATCAGATTAGTCTGATGGCACAGCTGGAAATAAAGCAATTTGGACAAATGCTTTAACAAGTAATCTGTGAGAGCCAAGTGCCCCAGTTGGGTGCTGGGCAAGAACTTTCATAGAACAGTCTGTGTAGGAACTTCCCTCTTTTATAGAAAGTACATCTCTAGACAGACACTCCTTAAAAATTCCTTAAAAAAGCTGTCACCCTTTTAAACTCACGTCCATAATTATATCCATAACAAGTACTTTCCTCAATTGGCACTAAAATAAAGCAGCAACACCTTTCATCAAAAATCACAGCTACTTATCTCTAAACTCTGAGAACTTGCTTGCTCACATTCGGGGCCCAAGACCATACTCAGGGGCCAGCAGAGTGTTATGTGGCTCCTTACCTAGTAGCTTTCCTGCTGACCAAAAGCATAGTGAGCTAGCCACTGCACCATCACAGCAGAGGCAGAACTTGGTTTCAGGTATTTACTACATCCTTGAGTGGGGGAACAGACCATAACCATTGGCATTAGACTGAGCTCACATATTCTGAATTTCCTTGACTGAAATAATTCAGATTATCAATGAAAATGTAGCTGAAATAGAACTGGTTTTGGAGCTACCAAAATATACAATTATTTCCTCTTGAAGAGACAGTTTCTGAAGATACTGTGCCCTTTGGCTGACAGCATAAACTAGGATCATTCAAGCCGTTATTGCTGAAGGAAATGTAAATATACAACAGATGTATCAACCAATGGTCACTGCACTACTTATGTACCAGTGTTTTCCAGGGTTTTTCTACTGACAGAAAGAAATGGGCTCTTAGCAGCACTATTTTTGTATTTCTGATGCTATAAAAGGTGAGGTTTATAGGAAGTTGTTTTGAAGGTTTTTGTTTGTTTTGATTTTTTTCCTAGCTATAGCTTCTGGTTTAATAAAAACAAACAACCTTTCAGAGACAAAAGCCTTCCTTTAGGTAAAGCACCTTTTACTCAGCCCATCCAACTATGCCCATTCACACCCAGATTTTTCAGTGTGGGTGAGATATTCATCATCACACTTCAGCTGTTACCCCTGTCTCTGTGCTTCATTTCTTACCTTTACTGTTTTAGTTTTCTTCTTGAGACAGGTACTGATCTTATTTGCCAGACTACAACACATTACTTCCTCCACTGCTACGCAACCTCTCTAGGAAAAGCTTCTGTTGACTTGAGCATGACTGGTGGTCCTGGCCAACCTCTACTTGCCCTGGTCTTTCCAGAAACTCCAGCTTCCCCATATCCTCCCAGTTTAATTTGTTTTCATTAATTTTAACTGAACTCCACCAAGCAGCAAGTGATACATGCTTCTGGAGACCAAAGTCATGTCTCTGATTACCTGTCTGACAAGTGCCATGCATCTGGGGCAATGACAGAAGGCCAGAGTCCCTCCTGGTGGGTGCGACTCACCTCCAGCCATGCCAGATTCATGATAGCTCATTCAGCTCCTGTTTCCCTCCAGAACTTGTCAGTACAGGGTCACTAGATGCCCTGGACTAACAGTGGTAAGTTTCATCATTCAAAGAGAAGATCACTCACCTGTGCTGTCAGCAATTCTCCATGCTCCACTACCCATCACCAATGCACAGAAGCAAGTATCATTTGACTAATGGAGACAGTCAAAATTCCCCTGGTATTTCTACCCCTTTAAGACTTAAATTTATTTCTTGTAGAATGACTCCTCATCCTAAATAATTTATCTATATTTTTAATTTTTATTTTTGGCAAGTAGTAACTTTTCCTATGAAACTTTTTTGAAATAACAATTTAGCATAAAACTGTTCAATAATTCAGATTTTTAGAGGAACTATTATTGGAAACTTTCTAAAAAACATTTATTTTCAGTAACTCTTGCTCTGAATGCTTCTACCAGAAAGCCCCAAATATCCACTAAGAAAAGAAAAAGGATTAATTTCATAGCAATTAAAAATATTTGTCATTTATATTTTTCCCAGTGTCAAAGCAGTCTTGAAAGATAATCTATAACAAGGCCACCCTATTATACTATCATCACCTTTTTCAGACATTGTCTTTTCTTACTGCGCACATACAGCTTTTTAAGCTTGATCTCTCTATACCTGAAGTGCAAAAATAAAAAAAAAAGAAAAAACACAAACCAAAAATGTCAATATATATACATGCATTCCAAGAAGATACTGAAAATAGAAATTGCACTTTCATCCAGCCTGATCAGAAGACACTGCATAGGAAACAAAGACTGAGTCACAAGCTTCTAAGTTCTGGCATGGATATTTATCACACACTATACTCCCTGCTTGTATCTCTTTCAAACATACCATACTTCCTGGTGAAACACTGCTAGCACTGGTCACTGTTCCTTATGTCTTCCAGGCAGCACACTGATTATCCCTTGTATTTGCTTTACCACAACAGCATAGCAAAGCCCAGTTGCATTTGGCTTATGATCAACAGCAGAGCCCAGATCTCTCCTTTCTACTGAGCTGCTTCCTAGCTGGTTCCCCCTTCCCACCCTGCTGGTTTAACAAAAAAAGTTCTTTTGAAGTTTCATGGTTTGGTTTTTCTTTTTTTCCCCTCAAAGTCTATTCATCCACCCACACAACTCCATTACTTGTACTGTAAAATCTCAAGGACTTTAGCCCCATTTTTTAAATAATTATTTCTCAGCAGAACTATAGTTTTCTAATTCTATCTTCACAGGAGGTCATGGGTCTCAGTTTGCCTCTTGTGTTGCTCAGCCTCCTTTCCTTTCTCTTAAAGACATACTTGTTGTGTACATTTGCCAGTAGTGTTAAACTCTTTATCTTGCCCTGCCACCCTGCTTTCCTAAGTATAACCACACTCCCATGAGGATGATGGAAGGAGGGCGGTTCACACTGTGCTGCCTCTCTCTGGGTGCCGATGACTGTAAGAGTGTTTGATAATTGCAGCCAGCTGCACACATCCCTCATTGCCCTCCTACCTGTGACAGTGTGCTGTCACGTCTTTTTTCACACAATGCCTGATCCACTGACAAAGAAGAGGCACAAAGCGCCTGACAGTCTCATTGCCTGCCTGTCTGCACAGGGTTTGGTGCTGGCTGGTAGCTACTCAGCTGCCAGGCACCATCTTCAGTAATGTGAAACCCCTCAAGGCTTCCAGACCTTCCTGCTCCTTACAAAGCTTCCAATAGCGTTACTTATTCTGCTTACCAAGTGTTGCCTGCAAAGGGCTTTTGGGAGCTAAGAGTAGAAGTATTTTAAAAGGGTCATCTAATAAAAAGCTATTAGCTTGAAAAGGATAAGCTCTGCACTGTTGATCAGCTTCATCTTGCTATCTTCCTTGACTCCTCTGCAGGAAAGCTATCTAAACTGCACATAGCATTTAATATAGTCACTCTTATTTTTTAGTGAACACATAGCATATTCTGTAATGTTAAACTTAACACAAGCCATTATTTGTGAAACCAAACATCCTAGGAGAGAGTTGGAACCCTCCTCATACCAAATTCATCATTCACACTGAAGAGGATTACATGCCTTCATCCAGTAAACTCTTAGTTCTTTCCTATCTCACTGGTTCCTAATTCAGAACCTAAGCCTGCAGAAAAGATGATCTTGACAATGCATATGTTGGCCAGCTTAACCTAAACAGCTTCTTTTCCCCCCTACCTGCAAGAGATACAGTTTGGAACTCTGACGCATGGCAAAACCTGTCACCATTGAAGGGAACTGCTCTGTGAATGGTCTGATGGACATGTGATGTGTAAAACAGAGATGCTCAATCATTAAATCTGTAAGGCCAGGCTGGAAGGGATGAAAACATGTGCTGTGGTCTTTGATTGTTCATAGCAGACAGATAATTCTGCTGTCTAGAGCCAAGGGTGTTATTGTGCCCCTAGGACCAAATAGACTGATACACTTTACCCAGAACAACATGCATTAAAGTCCATGGGACATCAGTTTGAGAGGCATAGGAGTAGGTGGAAGAAAATCTAGCAAGGCGGATGATTTTTGTTCTGGCTGAGAAAATGAGAGACTCAGATAAGCTGCCGCAGGGGAGGTGAAAATAGAAAGGTTACAGTAAGGCTTTATCTAGATCACTGGGAAACAAAATAGACTAGAAAGTTTTTTCTTTTCTCCACAGCAGAGTGTTTGAGGGAAGAAGGGTGCAGAAGCAGGGAACCTGAACTTCAAACCCAGAATTATATTGACAAAGTCTATACTAATCTTAAGAAAAATAAAAAATAGTGGGATAACTTGTGTAAAGTCAATACAGCAGGAAAAATGGATGTAATCCAGTGAGGGTACAGAAGGAAAGGGACACTGAATCATACTAGAAAGTGGAATACTCAGGAAAAAAAAGCAATACTTTTTGCCACACTATGTATTTGGAAGGTGAAATTCTCTATGGCAAGATATCATGAAGACCTTGCATTTGGCACATTTCTGGGAGGGAGCAGAGTCTCATGTACAAGGAACACCCAGAGAGTTTCATTCAGGTATAGTGTTCTATACATGCCTATATAGAGTTTTGATATTAGAATCCTTAACATCCATACATCTTTCTTACATACATATTTGTTAACAAATTTGTTAACAAATTTGTTTTGGGAGGATATAAGGCTTTATTCCTCAGGAAACCAGCTAACCACTCATTTAGGGGAAAGGATATTTTCTAACTGCCTCAGCTATTTTTTACTTTTTCACAGTAGAATACTTTAAGGAATGTTCTTATTACATTTGTTGAGTTGTCACTCAATAACTGAAAGGACTCAGAAACTAAAAATTATCTAAGTATGTGAGGGCAGGAGAGTGGAAAAATTCAAAGCTCTCTTTTAAAGTAATTTTACACAAGTTCTTCACTTGTGTAAAGCTACTCCCCATTTTGTAAAACAATGTTTTCTCTAAAAGCTGTTTAAACTCTGCAAAATATAAACTTCTTGATATAGAAATGTGAAATTACCCCATTATCTTAAAAGAATAAACACTTAACATTTTAAAAATCAGCCTCATAAAACAAGTCAGCTGCAAAAGTGAAGAGCAACCTACACCTTAACTTGACTCCCCCCATTTATCATCATATCGAAAGGGTAAAGGTGCATGGACAGTGAAGATACAAAAGACCCAGCAGTCCAGTTAAGGGAGGCTATTCCAATTGAAGAATCAGTTCTGAGCAAGTCCCATGTAAAGCCCCTATAGGATAATAGCGATTAAAAAAAAGTAATATTTTTATAATATTTCTGATTGTCCTGGTTTCAGACAGGACAAAGTTATTTTTTTTTGCAATAGCCAGGAGTGGGTGTGGTCAAGACCCCAATATTATTTGATAACACCTCCCATCATTGTCAGGAATAGGGGAAAAGGGATTCTCTCTCTTTGTGGGAGAACAGGTGCCTTTTGGTCAAGAAAACATGGCAGGGGAGAACAAAACTGTATTTGTTGATTGTTGCTTCTCATGTAAATTGCTTGTAATTTTCCTTTTGTAATTATTGTTGCTGTTACTGTTCATTTTCTTATTTCCATTTCCAGTAAATTTTTCATATCTCAACCTGTGATCTTTGCCTTTAGTGCCTCCAATTCTCAACTCCATTCTGCCAAAGAGGGAAGGGAGTGAGGAAAAACAGGGGAACAAGACAGGGAGGCAAGTGCAGTTTTGGAGAGTCTCAGTGGGGGCACTGATTTGGGGAATTCCTTTCCTAAACCTTGACACTGATCCATTTTATAATATTTCATAGAAACAAGTTTTTGTTTTAGGCTTCCATTAGACAGAGGAAGAAAAATCGATACAGAGAGTATAGAGTGGCAGACATAAGTTTTCTAAGTGAGTTAAGAGATATTGCAACTAGCTACAGATACTTTTAACTGAGTTAATTTCAACCACCTTTGGTCCCATTTAACTTATAAAGCCACATTGTGTAGGTATTAAAAAGGTACACAGTTACTTCCAAGTCCTAGGAAAAAAATATTTAGGTAAGCAAAACTGCTTCCTCAGAACCAAACGGCAAGCATCAAGTAGTCCACCTCCAAGTAACTGGTATGTGTCCACATTAAAAAAAATTCTGGTGGATATTGCATGAGACAAAGGATTGCATTTGTTTGGCACACCACCTCCTACAAGGGTACACTAGAGGAACATCATCTGGCTTTACATGTACCCTACCAGTTCTGTATAAAAATTATTGACTTATGTCCTTTCATATCACCAGCTTCCCTTACCAACAGAAACACACTCCAGTGTTTGTCAGCAGGCAAAGTTTCAAGTTCCTTCCTGCTTCTTCCTCCCTAAGATAATACAGTAGAGTCCTTTCAAATCTGTTTTGAAATTAGTTACTTTGTTAATTTGAAAATTGTCCTAGTTCAGCAGGTGGGACTGGTTATCACTGTGTGGGGGGTGATCAAAGCTATGTATTCTACCCCCTCTATTC
>JAWWEW010000112.1:28271709-28406130 GCA_035583185.1 Anabacerthia variegaticeps | reverse complement strand
CCTATCCTGTACCTCCAACTGTCCATGATCTCAAATAATCCTACCAAACTGATATCCCACACAGATGTGTTTAGACTTCATCTCTTTGTGATGCTGGACTTTTCAAGGTCCTTCATAAGAAAGAATAAACCTTAAAAAAATAAATCCATCATTCATTTGAAATTTTGAGTGTTCTTAAGATAAGTCACAGAACCATTAAGGGTGGAAAAGACCTTCAAGTTCATCAAGTCCAACCTTCGACCTAATATCATCATGCCCACTAAACCATATCACAAAATACCACATCTACCCCAAGTCCTCCAGTTCTCTGGAGGCCTATTCCAATGTTTAACCACTCTTTCAATGAAGAAATCTTTCCTAACATCCAATCTGAACTGGTGGACACTTGCTCTTTTCCTATTATTAGTTACCAACTCCCACCTTGACACAACCTCCTTTCAAGGTAGTTGTAGATAGTCTCCTCCTCAGCCTACTTTTTTCCAGGCTAAACCATTCCAGACCTCTCATTTACTCCTCATAATATTTGTGTTCCACATCCTTCATCAGCTTCCTTCCCTGTCTCTGGACACACTCCAGCACTTCAATGCCCTTCCTGAACTGAGGGGTCCAGAACTGGACACAGTACTCAAAGTTCAGCCTCACCAGTGGCAAGAACAGGTGGAAAATGGATTGCCCTGATCCAGCTGGCCACACTATTTCTGATACAGATCAGGATGCCATTGGTCTTCTGGTAACACTGCTAGCTCATGATCATCTGGCCGTCAACCTGCACCCCCAGGTCATTTTCCACTGGGCAGTTTATTTAGTCCCATCTTCAGGTTATTACAGATCACCTCTTCATATAGGTAATGTGCTGCTTTGAAACTCCTAAGTCTGGCTCTGTAGGGTTTTAGGTAACTGGAGCTTTATTAAAGACAAGTCGTGGAGTAGAAGTGTTTTCTACACTAGAATCATGAATCTTAGATCCACCTGGGGACAAACCCACTGGCTTCTGTGGTAAATCTGCCCCAGGTCCTCAGAAAATAGCTCTCTTGTTTTATATTATAGCTATTCTTTGGGGACAAGGGAGGAAAACGGAGCTGAAGTTATGTACAGAAATCATTTTTCCCAAGCCTCAAACCAATAGACACATCCACTTCAATAATTTAACAATTTTGTTTCCACTTTCTTTTAAGTAGAATCTCTGAGCCAGAGTAACAAAATGCAGAAGAGAATAACATTTTGAAAGCTCTCAAAATATGAGAAAGGAGCCCTTGGAGACAATAACCTTAAAGGGAGAAAAAATCAAAAGTTTTGTCTAACTTTCCACAGATCCTGATGTAAAACCATGTACAAATTGCCTTGTTTTGTGAAAGAGGGAAGTTAAATCTCCATCTGGAGTACCATGAAGCCTTTGGGAATTCTAATGCCCTGGGTTTTAGCAGTGTTACAGACTTCAAATGTAAAGAAATCCATAGAGCAGAAGAGTTTTGATGAAAGGAACTTCAACACAACAAAATCCAGGTCACAAATGACAGGCAGGCAGCTGCATGAATGCAACTAAACTTGTAAATGCTGCTCCCATAGACCTGTGGCACAAATACGTCTTTTTGAATCCACCTTTAGCACAAAAGGTTCAACTATATCCCCAGTCTGTGTAAGTTGGCAGTATTATGTTACTCAGGCAGCCTTTAATGGAGGTGAGCATTCAGAATTCAGGTTAAATTTTCTGTATGAAAATGGCCAAAACCTTCATTATAATTTCCAAATTGCACTATATACTGTAAATGAGTGAAGCCTACATATATAAGGAATCTCTAGGAATTCCTTACACTGAGCCATAACCTCACTTGTAATAAAACAGGGCTTCTGATTAAATCAAACTTAAATACTTTTGTAGTTTTGGGTGTAGCAGTAGATAGGTTACAAGACTGGGGAGATCCCTGAGTCTGTATACAGCAGAGGCCACACTCTTGATCTCTGCAGGGTGGAAATATTTTCTGTGCAGCACAGACCAGGGGTTTGCTATCCTTCCTTGCATGGTTTTTGTCACAGCATGTAATTCTGATTTCAGCTGATTTATGGTGGGTGTATATGAAACAGTAACTGGGCCTCTATTGTCTCTAAACATAGTGTCAGTGCTACACTAATTTAACCAGCAATGCTTCCTGAAAAATGGCTCACACTTCAACAGGAACATTTAGGAATTATTTTGCTCTAAAAAAAAAAAAAATAAATTTGGTTAATTAGACATCTGCTCTTTCCCCTGTTTACATTGCTTTGTTGTTCCGTTTTCTCATTCTTTCCCAAAGTATTGGCAAACACAAGTAATTGAACTTTCCTCTCCTGTATTCTGCAATAACTTCCCTCCAGGTTCAGCCCTGGTTTGCTCATAGCCCAGTGCTTCTCTGCTCCTCCTTAATCCTTCTGCTTCATTTCTTTCTTCCCTTTTAATCAGTAATAGCTCATCATCCATGTATTTCTCTTGTCTCCACTCACCCAGGTAAGAAGCATGTCAGCAGTGTAGAGCACAGTGTAAATGTTACAGGGCTATATAAATATTTTGAAATAAGTCCCTTGGAGGAAAAGAGGAA
Source organism: Anabacerthia variegaticeps (assembly GCA_035583185.1). Classification (NCBI taxonomy): domain Eukaryota; kingdom Metazoa; phylum Chordata; class Aves; order Passeriformes; family Furnariidae; genus Anabacerthia; species Anabacerthia variegaticeps. The sequence continues at coordinate 28,403,557 of JAWWEW010000112.1, read as the reverse complement.
AATTTTCCTACAGCTGAATTTAATAGCATGATCGTGCAAACAAGATGAGATAAATTTGCTTGAGTTTATATCCTAAATTTATTCCCAGCACTCCCATTCTTTTAAAGGAGTACAATAACAGTGGATCAGCATGATTTCACCTCCTTTTTAAGAGAAAAGTCATCCATCTCTTTTGTATCCATCCCAGCAGATCTGAGCACAACCTTAGGCTCACTTAAGCTTTGTCATAGTAAGGGGAGAGCATTAGAAAGCAGTGCTGCAAGGTAATTTTTTTCAAAAATCAAAGATGAGATGCTGTCCTATCCTCAAGCAGAGCTTAAAAATGAGCCTCCTTGAAATAAGAAAAATATCCTCAAATCATAGAATGGTTTGGGTTAGAAGAGACCTTAAAGATCATCTAGTTCTCACACTCCTGCTGCAGTAAGGGACACCTTTTGCTTAACCAGAGCCCCATTCAACCTGGCCTTAAACACTTGTCAGGAATGGTGTGTCCAGAACTTCCCTGTGCAACCTGTTCCAATAATATCTAATGTAAACCTAGGCTATTTCAGTTTAAAACCATTATGGTTATCCTACCACTAAATGCTCTTGTTAAAAGTCTCTTTTCAACTCTCATGTAACTCCCTTTAGGTACAGGAAGATGCTTTAAGGTCTCCCTGGAGCCTTGTCTTCTCCAGGCAGAATAGTCCCTGCTCTCTCAGCCTGTCTTCATGGCAGAGGTGCTCCAGCCCTCAGATAATCTTTGTGGCCCTTCTCCATTTCCACTAAAACAGGTCTGCACCCTTTTTGTGTTGGATACAATACGTTAGGTAGGGTCTCAGAGGAGCAGAATAGAGGCATGAAATAACCTCCCTCAACCAGCTGGTCACACTGCATTTGATGCAGCTCAGGATATGGTTGGTCTTCTGAGCTGCAAGTGCACACTGATGGGTCATGCTGAGCTTCTTGTCAACCAATACTAATCCTCAGGGCTACTCCCAATCCATTCTCCACCCAGCCTGTATTCATGCTTGGGATTGCCCTGATCCATGTGCAGAACTTTGAAATGCAATTAAGTATTTTAATAATCTGGAATAATAAACATACAGAATAATAAATCAAATTTAATATAAGTAGTCTCTTGAAGGGTCACTAATGAAAGAGAAGGCTTGTACTATAGCCCCCATATTCCACCCTATGAATTAATCTACCTTACATACTCTCCTGCATATATGCTGTTCTTTGCATCACCTGCTTTGTTAGGAACCACAGAACTAAATAAGGGAGAACAAGCATCCCCAGTACCTGACCAGTTTCTCAAGCCTGAGGCAACAGAATTTGATACAGTAAAGATGCTAGCAATGTCAGAAGAATCAAGGGCTTTCGAGAAGTGAAACATGGGACAGAGGCAGGCTTGAATTAGAAGATACTACCACACATAATCAGTGCTAATATGAGGAAAATTTGAAAATTGTATGATAAAATAGGGTGTAAATTTCTGGGGAGGAAAGTGAAGAAATTTTCTACCTGCCAATTTACAGAGCAACCTATGCAAACTGAGGGGAAAACACTGATTATTCTCTATCACCTTTGGAGCTTGGATTGACTCTCATGAAATGGATCAGTAAAACTGCCTTGAATATTTCCACTTAGCATATGTCTCAGCTGAACATGCTGACAGATACACTGAAAACAGTCTCATATCAGAGTAGACTGATAGTACTCAGGGACAAAGTACAAGTGTGGTAACAGTCAACTATTCTGGGTTCATTTTACTTTTTCCAAACTGGAAAGAATTGAAGTTTAGGGATGTTGCATTCACTACTAGTACAGAAAATGCCAAAGTGTTCAAACAGGAATGCCAAAGGCTTCCTGGCACTTTCTCAGAGTTCACTGTCTGGGATGTTACTCCTTGTGGGAATACGTGACAACAAACATTAGTCACTACTGCAGATTTTAACACAGCAAACCAACACAGGATTGCATGCACTGAGCCTTTCTTTCCTTTCAGCTGAAACAAGCCTAAACAAAGGCCAGAAGCATAGCATATCTTTTGGGATAGGATGATGCTTTGTTCGCAGGTTCTCTTTTGGAAGAATGATGCTCATAATAGAGTTCTGCACAGAGAATTTTGGTTTATCAAAGGAGTTTAGCAGAACATAAGTGTGCATGAGCCCTGCACCTCTTAAAGACATTGACCACCTCAACATTTATGAATTTGTTAATGGCGACATGCAGGGCTCAGCATGACTCAAGAAGTGACTGTAGAGCTCCATTAAACACAAGGACCTCTCTTGAGATTCAAATCTTAAATGGACAGATGGCTGTGCCAGGGAAGAATCTGGAAAACCAAGTCCAGAAGTTCTGCAAGTCTCTTTGAAATTACCCCTTTAAGGAATGATAGACACATCAGTGCTCTCCTAGGGTTAGAGAAACAAAAGTGGATCAGCAGAGGGAGCACTGCATCATCACTCAGGTCTGTCTCATTTTCTCCGCTTAAACTAAAAATTAATGGACATCTACAAAGTTCAGATTATTTATATTGATTGTTAGAGTAGTGGGCAAATTGAGGAAAGGTTGTGACAGAAGTATATACTTGTAGTTGAAATATTGAAACAACCAAGTAGGAGGAGTAGTGAATTTACCTATGTAGGAAGACAAAGTGGTTTAGTATAGACTGGAATACAAAATTACTATGGTGTTACCTGTTTATATGCACATCTTGAATATACACAGTATCACCATACCACCAGATACTTGTCTTGCAAGACAAACCAGAGGTTTGTCTTGGGTCTTCATATACAGTGGTATAATCTAGCAAACTGCTAATAAATATTCTGGTGTATTAAACCATAACAATGATCTAATCTTTCTTTTGATCCCAAAATGTCCACCCAGACTCAATCCAATGAAATCTCCACTTAAAAGCTGTTCACATAAACCAGATCTCACTTAGATTCCAAGAAGTTTCTACACAAGTGCAGTTCTTAATAGGGATCATATTAAGACATGGAATTTGCTGCAAAGGACCTTCATGTGAAAAAACAGTAGTGTTCAGCAAGAAACCAAACATATATGAGTCAATGTTGTTTTAGGTAAAATTGGGACTAACTACAGAGCGGCATGCAACTGTTTGCTGCTCATTGAAATCTGAAATTCAGTTACAGAAATCCATATTCTCATGTTTAAATTGTGAAATCAAAAATATTCTCCGAAGCACATTACTGAAGAGAGAATTCTTGTTGCAACTGTACTAAGCATACTGGAAAAGAATTCTTTATATCACTGCATTTGTCCTGCCACAAGTCATATATTTTGGGGGTTTCCCCCTATGGTGCTGCACATGAACAAACAGCCCAGTTGCTGGAATCTAAATCAGATATGGAAATTGGCCAGAAAAACGACTATTTCTTGTTCTATTGGTATGCTTTTTACATTCCAGTGAGAATTTGAGTGCTTGCAAGAGGCAGTAGAGGTGCCTCATAAAGGAAACTGCAAGCAAAGCTAGAAAGTAATCTGTTGCAATATTCATTGATACCACTCCGACCAGCTGCGACTGACAGAAAACTCAGAATATGTGTTTCAATGATGAAAGGAACGTGGAACAGTATTAACCTTGTAGTTCACAAAGAGGGGAAAAGAATGAGACTGAGGCTTAGCAAAAGATACAAAGCAAAGAAACTTAGGATTCCCTTATTAGAAACTTTCACCATTCACAAATCATAGAATTAAACAGCATAAAAGACTTGGAGAAGGCAAGTCGCTAAAAATAAGAATTGTTTCATTGGCTTGATGTATTTTTTGAGAGTCTAACCTCCTACCTATACTACTGCAAAAAGATCTTACTCTTTTTCCAAAAAAAAACAAAAAAAAAAAGGCACTTCCACTTTAAAAAGAAATAGGCAGTTTCTGAAAGAGGCCAGGAATAAGGCTATGTTTCTTTTACCTGCTAAATAATAAGGAGCCTTGTAATTCACAAGAAAGACTCATAGAAAAACCTTTACATATCACTCTCAATATTCTGTAATCTTCAATTTGCTGCCTTTGAGAACACCAATGAAGTTGTTTGCTATGCCTGAGGTTATGCTCACTAGGGTCAAAAAAGAAAAGTATGTACAGACTGAATTGTGCTTTTGAAGGACTACTAGAACTCATTTTATTTATTGTGCATACATACACAACAGTAAGCAAGTCTGCCGGTCTATTGTCATCCTGGCTGGGATTCTCACAGAACTGCCAGAGAAAGATACGTTAGAGGTTCCCTCCATCCCCAATAAGCTGCCTTGTCTGGAGCCTGATTTAGAGAGATGTGCACTGCTAGTTACAGTTAAACAAATTGGCAGTATTGTAAAAGGAGCTACAAGAGCTGAAGCATCCAAGAAGGTTATTTTGCATGAATTATGGTTTTGGCCATCTTCAGCATCATATCCTAGATGCTGCCTTCAGGATGGGTGTTTTGCACTTGGCAGTCCATCTGATCCTCCAACAATGGCCAAACCCAGTTTATCAAGTGCAAACGGAGAAATAGAAGATTTATGAGCATTGTATAAGCCCTTAATCAGGACAATAGTGCTTTCTCAAAAGAGGATTACATGAGATAAAATATATGGGAAGAGGAGAGGTTTGACCTTGGCATTTCACGATGGTTAATGGAACACAGGCAATTTGACAGAAAACAGATCTTGCCTGAAACAAACACCAAGCACAAGCCAGTGATGAGAAATGCCAGGTCTCAGCCACTCTGAATAAGGAGCAGTTGGAAAAGAGGCTGGAGATCACAAGAGAATCAAAAGCCAAACAAGACCCTGTCCCTGGCCTGTTCTTGCAAAGCAATGAGTGCTTCAGACCTCAAAAGGTATATTTCAAACAAAAAGCAAGGAACTCACTGTGTGAGCAGGCAAAAACCTGCAGGCAAATAGAGCTTTGGCACGCAGTGTTTGCTGTGGACATGCAGCACTGGATAAGTTTAGATTGTTTACTAAACATCTCACCTAGTAGGAGAGAATTAGAAGCTCATTAAGAGATTCTATGTCTCCAATAACTCCAACAACAACGACATATTTCTTAATAGTGATATTTTAAAGAGATTATAACACCTATAAGAGTGTGATGAAGGGTACTGCAGTAAGATGGTGAGGCCTTCCCACCAGACCACTTGCCATGTAAAGGAAATGTCTTGGACAAGGACTTTAAAGATAAGTCCCACTGAGTTTCTTGATATCTCAGATAATTTACTTTCTGGACATCTTTTTTAAATTTTACTAGTGAAGTCAGAGTAGCCTAAATAAAAGAACCAGGCTTTTTTTTTCACTGACAGGAAGAGGACAAAAAGCAATACAGCACAAACTGAAACACAGGAGGCTCCATCTGAACATCAGGAAATACTTTCACTGTGAGGTTGATCAAGTACTAGTACATGTTGCACAGAAACGTCATAGAATCTCCATCTCTGGAAATGTTCTAAAGTTATCTGGACATCATCCTGGGCAGCACACTGTAGGTGACCCTGTTTGAACAGGGCAAGACCACACCTGACAACCTTCAGAGAAAACCTCAGCCATTCTGTGAAATAGCAATAAGTGACAAAAAGTTGAGTGAGAAAGTGTTATTTTCGCAACCATATTTCAATATAGTCATATTTAAACTCCTTTAGCTTTGAGCCTTCTCTTTGCGCCTTGGCCTCAGTATTGGCTCCTAACTGGGACATTGCATACAGTTGCTGGTGCACTCAGAGTGTGTAACTCCAGACACAACTCTTTCATCCTGCAAGTTACACTTGTCTGCAATGCCAGGTACTGGCTTTCCTCCTGTAGAGTATCAACTCAGAGATTGCATCCTCATCCATTACTCTGGCTTAATGCAAGAACAAACCCTGTTCAAGATTGCTCCTAAAATATTTGTCTTTAACCATGCACAGATCATTTTGTCTCCCCTTGACTGAAACCAGAAATTATCTCATTGCAAGTATACAGAATACTTCTTCCACCCTTGCTTCTTCCTTTACTCTTGCTTCTCTGATTCAACATAATAGGATGAAAAACTGGTGATCAGAAACAGCAACAGTATTTCCACTGGGCAAATGGAGAAAGTGAACAGGTTATTCCCTGCTAGCTGGAATAACATGTGGGTGAAATTGCTTACAATTATATTCTGCAAGGTGTTTGAACAAAGAAGATGGAGAAGACTGAAAAACACTAATGTTGTAAGGCAACACTTTGAAATGCATTTCATTTTGAAATAAGTAGTCAGAACTGCAAGCTATCCATCCAAGATTTGCTGCAAGCCTTCAGCAGCCTGATGGGGAAGGCATAAAGAAACTGCACTTGGATGTAGGAAAGTGAGGGACAGTGATTAAATAATTGATTACTCGAATCACCTTCTACATGAAAGCACATTTCTCTACTCCTCTACTTCTTCCTCAAAGGCATTAACTCTCTCATCTTCTCTTATAACCAAGGTGTAGCTTGATTTTATCTCCAAAGGTGCAGCTATTTTAAGAATAATTTGGCCTCTGGATAGCCTACTTTGGAAGAGGACTGGGGAAAATTTCTTGTTTGTCTAGTAAAAGAGAGGCAACTGAACTACCATCCTTCTCACTGCATACATATGTTTTAGGCAAACATAAAACTCTAATAGAAAGTTTCAGTATGAGCTGACCTGAAAAAATTCCTCCCTAACCTGCTCCCTCAGAAAACCTAAAGTTATTCCAGTTCAGTTTCCAATGATTATTCACTGAACAGGCACATAAGTTATCCCAGGAGCCCAGGGGCAAACAAAGGCTGTGCTTTGTTCAGACTGCTGCACTGCATGGGATTCTGCTGTGCCTGGTGCCAGCTCTGTTAAAAACTTTGCCCATGCTCTACACATGTATTTGTGTAACACACTATGGGAATCAGCAGCATTAGTGATGTTTCTTCCACCTGGAATTTGGAGCTGAGAAAGTTCAAAAACTATTTTATTTCATTTATCACTTCACTGCATTAAGCCTACTACCTACCACGCTTATTGTTCCCCAGGAAGTTTGAGCCACATGAAGAAACTGAGCTCTCATTTAGTACATTGAGTTTTGTTTCTTTAAAATAGCAGAACTTGAAATTTACAAGTCAGAGTCACACGTTCAGCTGTAAAGGACAATGCTCTTAAAACTCCTGCTAGTAAGATAATTAATCTACCTGCTAATTTTTCTACAAATTCCTAGAGACTGTAATGCTTCCCCATCACTGGGAGCCTGTAGCACTTCTCTAGCTATACGCAGTGCCTAAGCTTAGGCATACAATACCAACTAGATCATGACTCAGTGCCACTGTGTCCTCAACCATACCTATAACACAAGACAAAGAAATAAACATCACTGCACCCCTTGTGACCAGCTGACTGCCCAAAAAAATTGTTACTAAAAGCACTACTTACTGACATCCTGCTTTCCCGTGGTATTGTCTGATTCCTGTCCTCCCAGGCCCAGCAACTAAAGACATAGGTAAGCTAAGGGTTCATTATATTCCCTGGCTCCATTGGCTGCTACTGATAGTACTCAGCTGATTTCAATAAAGCTGCTCTACTGACTGGCAAGAAACTTAGCCTAATGAATTCCTGGAAAAATGTCAATGCCCCAGAACATTATCCTGAGCCTGAACATAACTCTTATCCAATACTTCCAGCATTGATCTTTCCTTGCTTATTAACTGGTTGACCCACTGTATGCTATAATGAGACAGACTGTAAGTGCATTGGATTATTTTATAGCTTCTCTATAAAATGCCCTAATTAGTATGCCTGATATTCTTTGAACGCAAGTAAAGTGATAAAAATATTGGCAGTATTTTGTCTTATGCGATATGACCACTCATCTTCTTGTGTAGTTCCAAGGAAGCATTTTATGACTAAGACGAGAAGAGGAGGAAGTACGCATGGCAAAAAGTTTCCTGCTCCTATATAATGAAGCTAATGAAAGGTCAAAAAATCTTTCACCTCTTGTGAATTCCTTTGGACATCTTTGCAATATTGTCTTCTCTGTAGTACAAAAGCAACAACAAATATGTCTCAATGAATTATCACTCTTCTGTTTTAAACTGATACTGCTGTCATAGAGTCCCTGCCACATGAGTTCCTGCTATAGGCAAACCATTTTTTTTTCTACTCAGGAACATAACAGCAAGTGATAATGGTGCTGCCTCCATCACCTTTATCTCTGTAATTCCTTCTATGGTAACTCGACAATGCTGTTAATATTGACAATTTTCTAGTTTTGCCAGATGGTGGAAATTCAAGGTAGATTTATTTTGCTTTTCAAAAGAATATACTAATTGTTCTACACATACCCTGTCTTACTTTAATTAATGGTTTTGTTTAACATTAAATGTCAGGAAAAAAATAGCAATCTCTCTACCTAACACAGCATTGTCTAAAACTGTCTATCCTAGATGAATTCAGACAGCAATAATTTCTAATGAACTGTGGGTAATATCCTGTCCATTTTTCCTCAGTAATACTTTATGGCTTAAAATATAACTCACAAAACCTATTGAGCAGTTTCATAATGAATTTTGTCACCATAAACTCATCTCCAAAATAGAACCTTTTCTCCTCTATGATCAGTATGCACATGTAGGAAAAAGGAGAGGAAGGGAAACAAATGTGACCCAGCACGTGTAAGCAAGATGTCAGTCAGTGCACTTATCTGGTTACAACAATCTGCCCTGTTGCCTCTTTCTACTCTATTTCTATTTTGTTGACTTTGCTCTATCTTCTGTATATGGATAGGGTAATATGTATGTGATTTGCTACCAAACTTCAAGCTGGATTAGACAGTGATTTTTTTAGACCAGAGACTGGAAAACCCGAGCCTGGAGCTGGGATAAACACATGGGATTGTGGATGAGCTTAATGTCTGGTTTGTATGTCTTTAAATCAAGGATTCTGAGATGTCTCCATGCCCATTTGGAATGTGCAGTCGTGGTGAGCTGGCAACAAAGAGCAGAATCAGGGAGGCTCCCGTGTTGCTGCTGCTCTTGATTCAAGTACTATATGTGTTTTAGTGAGTGCTGGTAAAGACATCTAATCTCTGTCCACATTGGCGTGTGCTTGGCATCGAGTGTAGTGTGTCATCACTACTGGATGGATCTGACAAAGGAAGTGACAGAGAATAAGACCAGGGAGGATAAACCTCCCACATCTTAGGTCTTCCATATTTGGCTTCACTTACAAAGGTCCTGCCATTCCTTCCTATTTCACTCGAAATCTGTAAGTACTATGGCAGCCACCACAGACTAATGTGACAGTACCTGTGTACAGTTACCTTTTGTATTCAGGACTTGGTAGATCTGTCTTCATGTTTTCCCTTCCACGTTTAAGCAGCCTTATAGGAGCTGACCCATTTCTGCATCTCAACTCCCCATGCTCCCCCTTGTGGAAGGGGTTGTCTCAAACACAGCGATTGACCCTGTAATCCCAGGCATTTGTGCAGCACTCCATCTGAGTGTTAGCCGAAGAGCTCTGAAGAGTGTAGGGTATAGCCACTCCTGCAATATCTACACTGGGAAATAGAAAATCCAGGGATTGTTCTTGTGAACTGAGGCTAAAGCACACAGTAATTGTGGCCCCTGTAGGGCATATCTAATCCTAAACACAAAATGTTCAACTTCAAAATGCCTGTTAGAACTGTTTATTCATCCATAATAAACCGTATGCAGTGATAAGCTTTAAGTGAAAAATATTAATTGACATGGATGCATCAAGAAGCATACCAATGACTGTGCAGCAGAGGTGATCACGGAACCATACATATGCCTGTGACCTTCCCCATTTATCTTAGGGTGGATGAAGTCCTGGGGAGTTTGTGTGATGTTAAGTCAAAGCAAGAGATCAGCTAATGTTAGTAAGCTCTGCTGTAGATGTGGGCTCTGCAAGGGAGCTGCTTGGGCCCAGCAGGACAGCCTGCACAAACTGATGCTGACCACAAAATCACAGAATCATTTAGGTTGGAAAAGACCTCCGAGAATATTGAATTCAAGCTTTGATTGATCCACCACCTTTTCAACTAGACCACAGCACTAAGTCCCATGTCCAGGCATTTCTTGAACACCTCCAGGGATGCTGACTTTATCACCTCCCTGAGCAGTCTGTTCCGATGCTTAACCAACCTTTTCATGAAGGTATTCTTTCTAATGTCCAGTCTGAATCTCCCCCGGTGCAGCTTGAGTTGATAATGCAACTCTATTTTTTTAGTGTTCTGCCTGAACATGAAGCCCATTGAGACTGAGCAACCTTTGCATGTAGTCATCACATGCATCATTGTATTTGTGGTATAATTAACCTACAACCTAAAAATCCACACTACAGAGGAAAGTTAACTGGACCCTATGTCTGGTGGTCATAAATAATTTTGTTTGAGCTCAAGTGGTGCTGATAAGTGCTTGTCGGGGGAGGACAGTCCAAGTCTTGCCTTTGCCTGGCAATTGACTTCTAGAGGCTGTTGTTATGTAGCTACTTGAAACCAGAAAACTTGTGGAGTTTACACTTTCCTCAGAGAATATATAAACTCTACAAAGTAATTAGTTAATTACAGACATCAGTTTCAAAATTGCATGTCTAAACCCTTAACTTAACACCCTTGGTCATTAAACCTGAGAAGGAATTTTAAAAGTCTAATTTAGTTTTTGCCATTTCTTCTGTCCTCTCTTTTCCTCCAGCTGTCTTCTAAAGCAGTGAAAGGAGGCCAAGAGAGTGTTTACTTTTCCTGCTCCGTCATGGTTTTGCCTTATCGGGATTGTGACACCTAAATTATAAGCCATCTTCAAGATAAAGCATAGAAACTTTTGCAATTAATATTGGCAAAACATTGCTAAAACTGCAAGCACTTTGGGTACAAGCTGGCCAATAGTTTCACTGGGGGGTTTAGGTGATATTATAATTAAACAAATAAAATATTTCTTTTAGCTAAATTTAAAGTTTTATTTAAACTTGACTTCTCTCCATCTGTGACAGAGGTGAATGAAGAGGGCTGTAAAAATTGTCAATTTTTAAAATGTTTGTTGTTTCATGTTCCTTCCCAGCATAAAGCTTTTGTGCTGAGTAGTTACTTTTGTTGCTTTGTTTAGGCCAGTGTGTATTAGTCAGATATCTAGCCTTAGTTTTTTTCGCTGTGTCACTTTGCTGTGAAGGTATATGAATATTTCATTGTTACATTTTAATTGGAAAGCTGGCTCTAGTTAATAAACACTGCAGATTTAAAGCATTGAATATATTTAAAAGAATGCTAAAAAAAATCTATATATTTAAGTCCTTGTAGTGATTTTACGTTTAATCCACCACTTGTGGTGTTATGGTGATATCAGTGGAACTGCTCATAAGTGCTGAGCACGTGTCAGTCCTACAAATAATTCTTTTCATTACTGGTGTTCCTCAATGATATCACTATTTTAAAAATGGGAAAACATGGCAACAGAGCTACAAAAAAAAACAGCAGGGGACCTGGATTTCTCTTCCAGACACACTGTCCAATTACATATTTTTTTTTTTTTTGTTCCGTGTCTTTCCCATTAGCTCTTCTAGTGTATTTCCTCAGTAAAATACATGAGAACATATTTTTGGGAAAAAAGTGCTGGCCTGCTTTTGTATTAAACTTCTAATTTGACAAAAGTGTTATTTAATGACTTCAACATTGAAACATGAGTAATTATCAGGACAAGAATGATTTGAGGTACAGCAAACTATAAATAGAAATGCTTATATTATTAGAGAACTTAGTTAAGAGAAAAAATATATTGCACAGACAGTTAATCATAGAAATAAATTCAATGTATGTATTATGTTAAAATGCCTTTTGGTTTTTTTTTTTTTTAGATTTATTAAGACTTAGGTCTACTTTCTCTCCTATGAAATTGCAGCATTGGACTGGTCTACTGTTAGGATGCTTTTTCTATATCTTTCATGCTTGAAATAATTTCCTGCCTTATTATGTTCATATAAATGAGGAATGTAATGAGACACGGATACTTCCCTTTGATACTTTTAATTATCTGCTTTGAAAGTAATTAAGCAGGGGGGAAGGGCACATGAAAATCTTCCTATGAGACAGCAGACCAGGTAGAGTAGTTTCTATGCTGCTTGATGGAGTAAACTGCATGCTGAATTATCACCAATGTGCCCTGGATATAATGCTTAAAGATGCAAAGCCATCCTTTCACACCAAATAAAATCTCAGGTACAGAAAAAAGTCTCCACTAGCAGTGAACAAATGTGATTTCTTGTGAGGACAAAACACTGCTGTTCCTTCATCAGTAACTATCACGCTACATGCCAGGGGAGGTGCAAAGATGAAGCTCATCAAGGTCATAGGGAATCATCTCCATTTTGGGCAGCAAAGGTCTGCACCAGTCACAGTGCTCAGGCTGCTGGTCCTTGCCACTGAGCCAAGGTGGGGGTCAGGTGAATGAAGGATCCCAGTGACTGTCTTCACAACATGAGGAGAGTTGTGCTTGGTTTGCAGTCAACACAGTGTTGCCTTGCAACAGCCATTGAGTGCTCAGAAAAAGCATACTTCGTGGTGCTGACTTGCCTAAGGCTTTGCCTCTGCTCTGGAACTTGTCGGGAATAAGGAAGGGGACTACAAAATAGACGAGGTAGAAGGGGATTTGTTAGAACAGATGGAAACACACGGCACTGGCCATCACATGTCAGAAAACTAAGTGTCGGTACCCTCTTCACCGTACATGAGAGTGTTGGTTTTCCTCTGTGACAGATGGGAAGAAAATGAGACCACAAAATGATGGAAAGAAAACACCTTTCTTCTATTCTCTGTATTGGGCACTTGAAAAGAGAGCTGTAGTTTACTCTTCAGAGCTAGAAGCATTTATTTAACATATATATATATGTCCAGAGACATAGTGTCAAACTCCACCCACATTAACGCACAGGGTTAGAAGAGCAAAACTCCAGAAGAACTCGTTCATGTGGCAAACATCTCTACTGTCGTTCACTCCTGTTTTGTTGGTAAATTCATCTCCCACTATATTGCAAATCACTTGGTCTTACCGAGAAACCTTATAAGGGCTAATGTCTGAGCAGAAGAAGATTGTTGCAGACAAATGTCATCATCCGCACCCAGGGAACAACACTCTCAACCTCACATGTAAAATGATGTCATGGTGCTGAAAATTGTATCTCAGACATTGACTGTTACAATTGATACTTCTATGAGAACACCAGCTCAGGCTATTATAGTAATGAAAAAGCACATAAAATACTAGGAAAATGTTAGAGAGCAAAGCAGAGAACCTTTTTTTTCCACAATATGAATTCAAGGTTTAGCCACGTGTGGAGATAGTTTTTCAATTCAAGTTCTTTTGTCTCATAAGAGCACTAGAACAATATCAAAAGCATTAGACAGCTCCCTCATCAGGAATACTTGCCTAGCCTGGGACTTTTTGCTCTGGAAAAGAGAAAAGACAGATTGAAAGGGAAATATGTAACAATCTATAAAAAGTGACACAGAGAGTGAAGAAAGGGAAAACTGTTTTCTGTCTCCACCAAAGCAAAAGCTAGAGGCGTCCACTAATGGCAGACAGATTCAAAATGAGCAAAAGGTTTCATGTAACACATAGTGGAGTTCTGGAACTCCTTGCGAAAGGATGGTCGTGTGGCTTCAAGGGGAAATTGGAAAGTGTTTGGAAGAGAAACCTACTTTGGCTCAATAAATATGCAGAAACCTCATATGTGTTAGGTCAGGAAGTTGCTGATCTTAAAAAGTTCGAGTAGGAGAGTAGAGGGAGAAGAATTGCATATATTTTTATTCCTGTATTTATTCTTCAACAGGCTTCTACTTTTGGTCAGTGTTAGAGCACAGATACGGTGCTAGGTTGATTTTTGCCCTGACCTAGTTATGTCTGCTCTTATATTCTTAACATTCCTTACAGATGCCCAATTGCTAGAATCTCCATAATACTTCTAGCAGCACATTCTGCAATTTTAAGTGAAGAACTGCTGCCTTTTTGGTTGTGAAGTTCTGCATATTAGGCATGACTACTCCTGTTGCAATGGAGATAAGGAGAAGGTAAAAGCCCCTATACAAGATGACTGTAGTGTCAATCTGACCTTTATACCTGGATATATCCTGGCTGGTTTTTTGAGGCTTTTAATGGAGGAAAAAGCATTTGATTTGAGGGCTTGAGCTACATGGAGTCTTACCTTCCACCCGTTCATCTCCTCGTCAGACACACATATAGCGAGTTTCAAGCAGTGACTCAGTCTAAGAAAACTGGGCTCTTATATGGTGAGGTAAATCAGAAACAAATTTCTGTGCATGAGAGCTCTGAACAGAATCTGAGCTCATGTAGCTTCTGAGATAAATGGTGAGAAGCTGCCACAACCAAGGAGTCTCTCACAGATTCACAGAATCATAGAATGGTTTGGGTTGGAGGGGACATTAAAGATCATCTAGTTCCAATCCCCTGCCATGGGCAGGAACACCTTTCACTACACAGGATGCTCAAAATGCCATACAACCTGGCCATGAATACTGCCAGGAATGGGGCATCCACAATTTCTTTGGGCAACCTAGGTGCACAGAAACACAGAATGACTAAGGTTGGAAGTGACCATGGTGGGTCATCTGATCCAATCTCCCTGCTCAGTCATGGTCATCCTGGAGCACATTGCGCAGGATTGCATCCAGGCAGTTCTTGAATATCTCCACTGAGGCAGACTGCACAAGCAATTTGTCCTTCACATACGTCTTATGTTGTAGGCCCCGGAGCTGGACACAGTACTCCATTTGTGGTGTCCTGAGAATGAAGCAGAGGGACAGATTCACGTCCCTCAGACTGCTGGTCATGCTTCCCAGGATACTGTTGGCTTTCTGGGCTGTGAGTGCACATTGCCATGTTATCCTGAGCTTCTCATCCACCAGCATTCCCAGGTCCTTGTCCTCAGGGCTGCTCTCCATCCATTCTCCATCCAGCCTGTGTTTGTACATGGGATTTCCCCAACTGATGTGCAAGACCTTGAATTTGGCCTTGCTGAATTTCATAAAGTTTGCACAGGCCCACCTCTCAAGCCTGTCAAGGTCCTTTTTCATGTCTGTGTATGAGTGTGACCTCGCTCTGGGTTATTGCCAGGTGGGCCTCAGCACCTCTTGTAGATAAACATAAGCAGTAGGTCTATTACCTGTTCTGCTGCTTCTGTTAGATGCAAGAAAAGAGAGATGAATTCACCTCTCTTAAAATAGCTTGGTCCATTCCCTGGAGCTTTTGACTTCATCACAGCTAGCTAAAGTGGGCTGTGGGGAAGAGCTATGCTGCTGAGACTTTTTACCACCTTAAATGATTAAGAGAGTCATCATTAGGCATCATCATTTTCACATTGTGAATTTGGAGATGAAGCATTGGTATGCAAGACTAAGGCCTCCCAGACTTCATCCCAGACACTAAGCTGGGGGGGAGTGTCAATCTGCTGGAGGGTAGGAGGGCTCTACAGAGGGACCTGGAAAAGCTGGATAGATGGGCCAAATCCAACAGGATGAGGTTTAACAAGACCAAGTGCTGGGTCCAACACTTTGGCCACAACAACCCCATGGAGCACTACAGGCTGGGGACAGAGTAGCTGGAGAGCAGCCAGGCAGAAAGGGACCTGGGAGTTTGGATTGTCAGGAAGGTGAACACGAGCCAACAGCGTGCCCAGGTGGCCAAGATGTCCAATGGCATCCTCTCCTGTATCAGGAATAGCATAGCCAGCAGCACCAGAGAAGTAATTCTTCCTCTGTACTCAGCACTGGTGAGGCCGCACCTTGAGTACTGTGTCCAGTTCTGGGCCACTCAATTTGGGAAGGAAACTGAGGTGCTGAAGAGGGTCCAGAGAAGGGCAGTGAGGCTGGTGAAGGGACTGGAGCACAAGTCCTGCGAGGAGCGGCTGAGGGAACTTGGGCTGTTTAGCCTGGAGAAGAGGAGGCTCCAGGGGGAACCTTATCTCTCTCTACAACTACCTGAAGGTAGTAGCCAGGTGTAGTTTGGTGTCTTCTTCCAGGCAACAAGCAGCAGACCAAGAGGACACAGTCTTAAGCTGCACCAGGGGAGGCTTAGGTAATACATTAGAAAGAAGTTCTTCACAGAAGGAGTGATAGAGCATTGGAATGGGCTGCCCATGGAGGTCATCAAGTCACCGTCCCTGGAGGTATTTAAGAAGAGATTGGATGTGGCACTCAGTGCCACGGTCTAGTAGGCAGGGTGGTGTTAGGTCAAAGGTTGGACTTGGTGGTCTTAGAGGTCTTTTCCAACCTAGTTGATTCTGTAATTCTATAATTCTATGATCTTACTCTGGGCGTTAATTCACCACAGACTTACTAAAACCTCTTCCATCAGGCAGTGGGATCTGACCCAGAAAATGGCTAAATGCCTCTTCATGATGAACAGATAGAAACAAAAAGAAAGAAGCTTTTCTACAGGTTTGCTGCTTTTGCATCAGATTCCCAATGAACTGCTGCTATTATTTCTAACTGTTCGATTTTTTTTTCTAGTTTTCCATAGGTCTCAACTGCAAATATATTTGAA
This sequence comes from Anabacerthia variegaticeps, assembly GCA_035583185.1. Lineage (NCBI taxonomy): Eukaryota > Metazoa > Chordata > Aves > Passeriformes > Furnariidae > Anabacerthia > Anabacerthia variegaticeps. The sequence goes on along the minus strand of JAWWEW010000112.1, from coordinate 28,387,037 downwards.
AACTCCATTATGACTACCTTAATTCACCCTTGCAATTTGACTTGTGCCATCTCATTTTACTCCTCAAATGATGCTTTTAACTAATTTCTCTTTATTTTTAGCATCTCTCTAAAACTCTGCTTACTACAGGATTATTTACTTTTATTTATTCATTTATTCATTTATTTAGGGCATAACTAGGAAGATGATATAGCTATGGCTAAATGCAGCTGTTTTCTTATAGATCCCCCACACTTCAGCCTGGGATTTCTTGTCAGAACTCTCAAACTGAACTGGATGGATGCTCACTTGAGAGAAATCTGAAAGCACTGGGGGTGGCAGTTTTGGAGACTCAGTGTGTAGCAATCCTCCCATTGAATTAGTACCAAACCACTGCTTCCAGATAATGTTGTAAGCACCATGCTTCTAATGATGCTTAAAAGAGTCACCTCTTATTCTGATTTTTTTTTTTCTTAAGTGGACCTTGCTTATTTATACTATGTAGTCTAGGAAAAAAACATGTTCACAGGTGCTGAATCAAAACATTTTATTGGATGTTGTCTGTTAGTACTAACATAGAAGCAGTCATAAAATGCTTATAGAATTTGATAATATTCTTGAACAATATTAAAACATAATGAATCACTTCAACACCATGAAATGTCAGAATTAATCTTGCACCCTTTTTCTTCACCTAGTTTATATGTGAGTTCAACACAGTATCATCTTTCCCCAGCTTGGGCTGAAATTGCCACAGGAAGATCTAACTGGGTGGTCTGAAAAATATTCAGGAATAATGATCCAGTTATACAAACCTGGAAAGCTGGTAAGGAAAGAAATGAAGGATCTCAAAGTCCTTTGCTATCCCCATTATTGTTAATGTGGTAAAGTGTGTCCACCAACACTGTATGGTCTCCCAGCAGCCCAGGGAGTTCTCCTTGGGTCCAGATAAGTCTGTTATTTTTTTGGGTCACAGTACTGCAAGCAAACCACACCAGCTAGGTGTTAGCTAGGGCTGCAGCCATGACCACAGTATCCCCTTCAGGGTGTGGAAATGGTCTTCAGCTGGGAGGGAGAGATGCTGTCTCACTGGTCTTGTACTCTGATTGACTTGCCCCTTGGTGTTACAAAAATCCAATGTGTGAGCAGCCAGCTCTTGTTGGGAGTGACAGATACTCATTAAGCTTACAGAAAGAGTAAGCAGCTCACTTATGCCTGGTTTCATCTCTGTGTAGAAGCTAAGCTGATCTAGGACTCTCGGCAGTTTGGATGAGTGACCACTGTGAATAGCTCTGTTTTGTTGCTTCTCTGTGCTTGCTCATAATAATTTCACCTAAAGAGATTTCTTCTTGTGCAGTAGGTAGTCCTGCTGCTGTGAGATGAAAAGGTCCCTGGGTCAGCTCCTTGATGGACTTGTAAGACTCATTTAATGTTTTCTCACTTGGTTGCTTTTCTGTATTCTCTACTGCTCATATTTGCCTTGTCATCTTGATGTGCCCTTACTGACAGCATGCTGCTTTGGGGAAACTGTCCAGTTTTGTGGTAAGAACAGAAACTGGGAATAAAATGACACAGGTGCTAATCTAGCTCTGGCAAGACCTTGTTCTCAGATGTATCATTAAATGTTCTTGTGCCATTTTTTTTTTCCTTCCTAGTATTAAGAGACAATGACAAATTCCCACCATAACTATTAGAGCTATTGTAAGGCTTATTGCACCAAAGATTTTTAAAGTGCTCTGAGACTGGGAAGTGGGAAAAACATATTACAGAGTCAATTAGTGGCACCAATTTTGCTGTTTATTATTAGTTTTAGTTAATAATTAACACTTGCATAAATTCATTGAAACGTGTCAGGTTCATTTAGTAGAATTAAAGAACATTAGATGTGTAATGCAGGAAGGTATCACTCACAATAAAAAAGCCCTTCCCACCTAAGCAGTATATTATTCATGAAGGCAAGCCACTATTCATCCCTAAAAGGGCTGAGGTGTTACTCTGTGTGTATAAGGACCTCACAAAAAATTACCAGAACCTGTATAAAGGTTAACAGCAGGTTCAACTAAGAATCCTTCATATAAAGGAACTAGGTTATCCAAAAAAGTTTATAATCAATAAGGCACATAGCAATATTTAGATGAATCACTATTAACGACCATGAGTCTGTGTTTGTTTTTTGTGGGTTTTTTTTTTGTTTTTTTTTCCATAAAATTTATGTGATAACAAAATTTGCCATATTTTTTTTACATAAATGCTTTTGGATAAAGAACTGAGGATATGATATAAATCTTTGTTTCAATCTGTTATACTCAATTCTTTATTTATGGAATGGGCACAGGAAGAAAAGCATGCAGAGGAAAAATATTATAAATCTGACATTTTCAAAAGATTTAAATTTAGATTTCTTCATTAAAAGTAGTTTTATGGTTTATAAATTTAAATGTGCTTATAAATGCTTGAGATTTGAATAGGTGTTCTATTTGATGCCAATAAACTTTTTTTAAAGTATATTGTAGAATTGATAGTAAACCAGGTTGCACAGTTTTATAATTACAAAAAAAAAATATTGTAGCTGAGACTACAAATCCTGTCATATTATAACTGCAGAATGAAACATTTCTCATTTTCTGAAGAATTGTACTGATTAACTGCTATGAGTTTCCAACAGAATCCATCCTGCCATTTCAGAAGCCTCCACAGGAATCTCCACAAAACAGAGGAGGGACAATTTAAAACCATACTTTATCCATGCTTTTTCACGCAGTGTTAATGTTAGATGCTAGTAAAAATGTGCTAATGAACAACACTAATTAAGAAGAAGTGCCTTTCTACTTTTTGGGAAGATAACTGATTAGAGAGTCGCCTGTAACTGTGAGGGTCATAACTGAACATCCACAGATAGGCAAACTAGTCCTTGAGAGGTAATTCACTGTGTACAACACAAGCATGAGATTTACAAATCATTCAAATACTCAATTAAGCCTTATCTCTGATACTATAAATAATCTATAAAAGACTTTGAGCTGATGGTCTAAAGAGGGATGAATTTCATCCAGAGTGAATGAAGAGATCAGAATCAGAGGGAGTCATGTATATCTAAGTAACAAGAGTCACTGTACCAGCCATGTCAGAGACCTTCAATCAGGCAGATCTGCTCATGGTAGGTACAGATCTTCAGGTCACAGGTTGCCAGGAGTGCCTGGTGACTCTTCACAAAATTGGGGCTGACAAATAGTTATTTTGCAGAAAGTGTGCTGTGGTTGAAGAGCTGTGTCATCAGCTGAAGGAGCTGTGAGAAGAAGTGAACACGCTTCCTAGTATTCAAATGAACAAGGAAGAGAGAGACTGATTATTTTCAGGGACACTACAGTCCTAAGACTATCTGGAGTCTCAAACCTCCGTTGCAGGGAAGAAGCAGGTGGACTCAGACCCCTGTAGGGTAATTAGGCAAAGGACTGTTACTCAAGGGTGTGTTAAAGAGGAAGGCTGGAAGCTGGTCACTGCACCTGCCAGGAGGAAGGTTCCTTCTCTTTCTCAGAATTTGAGAAGTAGGACTGGTACCTTCTACAAGAGGTATGGGGCTCTGGAACTAGAGGGCCAGACAACTGATGGGGTGAGCAAAGGTCCTTCTGGAATAGTGGGGCCTCCTAAAACAACACCACCTGTACCTTGCATCATGACCTCCTCTGTCAAGAGGAAAAGATGGGTAGTTGTAATAGGAGACTCCCTTCTAAGGGGAATAGAGGACCTATTATGCAGACTGGACCCAACTCACAGGGACGTATGCTGGGAGACGTATGCTGTCTCCCAGGGGTTCAGAAAAGGAATATTACAGGAAAACTCTTCTGTCTAGTAAGGCCCTCTGATTACTATCCACTGTTGGTTGTTCCAACTGGCAGTGATGAAATAACAAAGAGAAGTCCAAGGGCAATCAAAAGAGACTTCAGGGCCCTAGGATGACCAGTAGAAGGATCAGGATCACAGGTAGTGATTTCCTTGATTTTTTTGGTAACAAGGAATAATATTGATAGGGATAGGCAGATCCATCAGGTCAAAGAGTAGTTCCACAGTTGGTGTAATCAGAGGAATGTTGAGGCTTTTGATCATGGGATGATCTACTCAACAGCTGCTCTACTGACACATGATGGGATGCACCTATCTCAGAGGGCAAAAAATGTTCTAGCACAGGAGCTAGCAGGGCTTGTTGACAGAGATTTTACTAACTTGGAAGGGCGAAAGGGGCAAAATCAGGCTCACCAGTGATGAGAATGGGAGAGTGTGCCAAAACTTGAGAAAACCAGCATTAATGGGATCCCTCAATCTGCCTCAAGAGATGTTGACTATAAGGTAACACACCTGAAATGTTTCTACACTAATGCATGCAGCATGAGGAACAAAGAAGAGGAGCTCAAAGCTTTGGCCCAGTCCCAGAGTTCTGACATCACTGCATAAGTGAAACCTGGTGGGATGAGACCTGTGACTGGAGCACCCTGTTGGATGGTTGCAGATTCTTCAGGAGGGATAGACAGGGCAGAAGAGTTGGAATGGTGTCACTGTATGCAATAGAGGGGTTAGAATGTATGGAGCTCACAGCTGACAATGGCCAACTCTCTCGTAGTTGAGAGTCTCTGATTGAGAATCAAGGAGCAAACAAATAATGTGGATGTAATTGTGGGAGTCTGCTATAGATCTTCCAGTCAGGATGATGATGCCATCAAATTATTCTTTGAGGAACTAAGGGACACTTCTGAGTCTACTGCCCTTGTCTTTATGGGGGATTTCAGCTTGCCAGGCATCAGCTGGGAGCACCACACAGCTGGTACAGCCCAGACCAGAAGACTCCCAAAAAACCTGGATGACAACTTTATGGAACAGGTCCTAAGGGAGCTGACTCAGAAAGATCATCTCCTTGATCTGCTGCTTGTCTACAAAGTGGATCTTGTAAGTGAAGTGGAGATTGGTGGCCGTCTTGGCCACAGTGACCACAAAGTGATCAAGTTTAAAATCTCTGTTAACAGGAGGGAAAGTGCCAGCAAAACATTAACTCTGGACATGAGGAGAGCAGACTTCAGGCCGCTCAGGGAATTAGTAAGTAAGGTCCCCTGGGAAAATGTTTTTGCAGGTGCTGGGATCCATCAGTGCTGGTTGCTGTTTGAACATCACATCCTAAGGGCAAAGGAGCAGGCAATCCCCATGTGTCAGAAGTCTAGCAGGCAAGGCAGAAGGCCGGCTTGGCTGAGCAGAAATCTTCTCTTGGAAATAAAGCAAAAAAAAGAAGGTGTATACCCAGTGCAAGCAAGATAAAGTGGCATGGGAGGAATTCAGAGATGCTGCTTGCCACTGTAGGGAGAAAATTCATGTGGCTGAAGTTCAGCTGGAGTTGAAGCTGGCCAGAAATGTGGCCAATAAAAAGAGATTTTTTCAAACATGGCAACAGCAGAGAGACCTTGACAAATTAGAGGACTGGGAAATCACCAACCATATGAAGTTCAACAGGGGAAAGTGCCAGATTCTGCACCTGGGATGGGTGCAGACTGGATGCATGAACAGACTGGGGAATGAGATGCTGGAAACCAGTGCTGTGGAAAGGTAAGTGGAAGTCCTGCTCCACGGCAAGTGGAATATGAGTCAGCAGTGCCCTGGCAGCCAGGAGGGCCAACCGTGTCCTGGGGGGCATCAGGCAAAGCATCACCAGCCAGTCAAGGGAGGGGATTGTCCCACTCTGCTCTGCACTGAGGTAGCCTCACCTTGAATATTGTGTGCAGTTTTGGGCATCGCGATATAAGAAAATATATTAAGCTCCTAGAGAGTGTCCAAAGGAAGGCAATGAAGATGGTGAAGGGCCTTAAGGGGAAGCTGTAGCAGGAGAGGCTGAGGTGATTTTGTTTGTTTGCCCTGAAGAAGAGGAGACTGAGGGGAGACCTCACTGCAGCTACAACTTCCTTGTGAGAGGAAGAGGAGAGGCCGGCACTGATGTCTTCTCTGTGGTGACCAGGGACAGAACCTGAGGGAATGGCCTGAAATTGTGTCATGGGAGGCTTAGATTGGATATTAGAAAGAGGTTCTTTCCCCAGAGAGTGGTTGGGCACTGGAACAGGCTTCCCAGGGAAGTGGTCACAGCACTAAGCCTGACAGAGTTCAAGAAGTATTTGGACTTTGCTCTCAGGCACATGGTGTGATTCTTGGAGGTGTCCTGTGGAGGTCCAGGTGTTGGACTTGATGATCCTCCCCTCTGTGAGCATATTCTGTGATTCTGTGAATAAAGCCAAATTGATCTTATTCTTTCCCAATGCATTCCTGAGGCCACTTATCCATTATCTCAAGTCCATCTTTATGGGAAAATAAGGAGATGGAACAAACTCTTGGTTTCTCTTATTGCCTAAGTAAGTGTCCTCAGGATTTTGGATCAATATGATTAATGTACTGGTTATCATTTTCAATCTTTCACAATTACAAATTATAAAACCCTTTGGTTCCCTTGCTAAATGAGACATGCACATGCACTTTTTGGAGCAGGATTTCCTTGAACTGATTTTTTTATCAAATGTTAGATAGTCTGGGGAACATCCCCACTAAAATAAACATCCTTTAAAAATTGTGTCTCCCTTAATCTCCCAATCCTGCACACCAGAGACAGGTTGATGTTACTAACCTTAGCTTGTCATAGCCTGTCTCATTCTCGCCACCTAAACTCTTTGTGTGATTGGGAACCATTTGCTCCAAAGGTGATTCTGGACTGCATCTGGATGTTTTTGGGCTTTGAATACAACTGCCTGCTGAAAAAGGGTGTTTTCTACAGAGCTTTCTATAACATCCATGCAAGCATCAGCAAAGAATTCATCACAATTATTGTCACTACAATGAGTCTCGAGGAAGGAAAATTTAATTGATGGTTTTTATGAAGTGTTGACTGATTTCCATAGACTATATAAGTCCAGATAGTAGGTGCATCTGCTTATATATTGTCTCCATTCAACACTAAACATTAACTGAGTGGGTGCATATTTACTCTTTGCTGAAGTTACAAAACACAGTGATGATTTTGTTTAATACCAGGATGCAGCAACAGGTTTATAATTCTGGAGGAAAATGTGGCTGGTTACAAAAACAGGAGGGCAGAGCCCTGTCTGGTGCAGACTAGTCTCTCCCTCTTGTTTCCAGGGAAGCTGCACAAGACTTATAATCCCTGATCTGCTCAGCAAATAGAAGCTGCAGTTCATTAGTAAAGGAAAGTAGTTTGAGTCTTAACTCCTGAGTTTAGTAGTTTTGGGTTTTTTCTTTCTACTATTATAGATATCCATTAGTAATATTCTTTACTTGTAAGGCTGAGTTTAGTTTCTGGAAAGCCTGCATGCCAGGCATATTCTCATCCAAGGGCTAAGTCTAACCTGTGGCTATTTCAAACTGTACCCCAAAGTCATGTCTCAGTGTAATTGTTGATTAAGAATTCCGATAGCAAACAACTGACTTGAACTTTTTGACTTTATTTAGATACTTTTGTTATATCTATGATATCTCAGTGGACAGGGTAAGTAAAAGGATAATGTTAGGCAAGATTAAAAAAAACCAACAACCCAGTTTTAATTCTTTCATAGCTCACATTCTAATATATAATCCTCTGACCAGCTGTCTTGGGGAGGTGTGCACCATTCATCTGGCACAGAGAGAAGCCCAGATCAATTAATTTGACTTTGTCAGCAGCCTCTGGTAGGCTGGTGCTCCATCAAAGAGCAGATATAAGCAAGAGAGATTGCTTGGGAACCAGAGACAGGTATCTGACCACAGTAAGCTTGAACTTATGGATGGATGATGGAGAACTTACGAATGGATTGGGAGAAGCTGAGGTCATCTTTGTACCAGTGCAAAAATACAGGAAAAAAAGTAGAGACTGCAACCCATACTATGAAACAGAACAAGAAGTCATCAGAGTTGACTAGTTCCAGTATTGCTCTTAAATCTTTCCTCAACAGCACTAGCTCTGCTAAAGATTTTTTTATCTTGGGAAAGACATTTTTTTCTCATTCTAAAATTAGCAATGGAAATTAAAAAAATGACAAGAATAACAAGTGGATGGAAAAGAAATTTCCAGGTCAAATCCCATTATGGAAAGAGCAGGGCTATTTGAATCACATAACTGTATACATTTTCACAAAATATTGGCATTCTTCCATCAGTAGAAACACCAGCAGGAAATGCTTGACATTTGACTCCCTGATGTGTGCATGTGTGTGAGTGTATGTGTGTGGTGGAGAAAGGAAGAAGGAAAAATAATTCAATAAAACATTCATTTTGCAGGAATGTTTATTTTCCTCTGTTTTAAAAAAGAAACTCCCGTCTCTGTTAGCTCTGGTAGGAAACAGGTGTCAGCAGAGTTGGGATGAGGTACATGTTCCTCACTTCAGCAGCCATCACTGGCACCCCTACAACCACCTGCAGGCTGCTCTGCACCCTTCATGCCACAACAGTACTATCTTCCTCACCTTCCTCCAAAGGGCACAGAGAAGCAGGTGCACTCTACCCTCCAGGCTCCATCTTGCAATGAAGAAGCATAATGTCATGGATAGAAATCTACAGTCTTTTTCTGAAATAAAATATTTCATTTCTACTGTTGGTTTTTAGGAGGTTCAAAACTATTTTGAGGCAAAATAAATCACTTCATCAGCCCTATTTTTATTCTTGGCCTGACTGACTAAAAGCCTCTGATGCATTACCAGAAGTGAATGCCTGCTACTTCTCAGCTTCACCTAAGGAACCTGGCTTTTTCTTTTTTTATTTTTGTTTTCTTTAACGAAGTTTTATGAAAGAGAACACACCTTTTAACAAACCTTACTTTTGTCGATTTTGTGGCTTTGTTTTCTCTAAGAGAGTTCATCAACAGTACAAAGAGCCACAGTGTCATTCAGGAAAGCGAAGCATACTCTGCAGCTGGATCAGCACCAGCAGAACTTTCCTCACAGAGTCTTCTCATGCTCTGTACTGACAGGTGGAAGTCAGGACCTTCCAAAGTACCGTGAGCTTAAAGACAGGCACCACTGATAGTTCCTCCAACCCCTCAAGTGCTTTGTCACTGCAAAACATAGCTGCTGTGACTTCATAGGGGTCTGTGAGGGAAGTAACTAAGAAGAAAAATCCTTACACTCACAAAATTACTGTCTTTTTTGTGGACTCACTTGCCTTGGTTTGCTTATGTTCTCAGTTTTGTTAAAAACAAAGATCCAAGTAGTTTTGATATAAAATTTTGTCTGTATCCAGCCTCCTGTGGATTTCACAGGCGTGCTTGTGACTGTATTCCCTAACCAGTTTTAAAAACCTTATCTTATGGACCAGTAGGATGTCAAAGTTTGAAATGGCTGTGAGAAACATGCAAATAATTTTAGATTTCCCCCCAAAATGACAGTGAGTGGGAGTGAGAACTGCATAAAAACAACAGGCTGTTTTTTAAATTAATGATATTTTATCATTGCAAATGACAGCTCTTCCATCCACAGCATTTGGTGGCCTATGGCTTGTTCTCCTAAATAAAGTCCCAAACAAAGTCCTTTCTCTCATAAATAAAAAAGACCCCTAATGGATTGAGAGCCATCCTTAGAAGGTCCTGAGGGTGTTGGTTGGCAAGAAGCTCAACCTGACCCAGGGATGTGCACTTGAAGCCCAGAAAGCCAGCTGTGTTCTGGGCTGCATCAAAAGAAGTGTGACGTACAGCTCGAGGAAGGTGATTCTTCCCCTCTCCTCTGCTCCTGTAAGTCCCTGCCTGAGTACTGCAACCAGCTCTGGATCCTCCAACATAAGAAGGACATGGACCTATTGGAGTGAGTCCAGAGACAGACCATGAAGATGCTCAGAGGGCTGAAGGACCTCTCCTGTGAAGACAAGCTGAGAGAGGTTGTTCAGCCTGGAGAACAGACGGTTTCAGGGAGACTTTAAAGCACCTTCCAGTACCTAAAGGGGGCTATAAAAAAGCTAGAGAGGGATGTTTTACAAGAGCATGTAGTGCTAGGACGAGGGGGAATGGCTTTAAACTGAAATAGAGGAGATTTGGATTAGATATAAGGAAGGAATTCTTCAGAGTGTGGTGAGATACTGGACAAGTTGCCCAGAGGAGCTGTGGGTGCCCCATCCCTGGAAGTGTTTAAGGCCAGGCTGGATGGGACTTTGAGCAATGTAGTCTAGTGGAAGGTGTCCCTGCCCATGGCAAGGGGTTGAAACTTAGGGTCCCCTCCAACCAAGGTAATTCTATGATTTTAAAGAAGACCTTCACATGAGAAAAGAAAATTAAAGACAGATTCATTGTTTAGAGGCTGGCACAGGATATAGAATTCAGATCCCTTCACTGGATATCACTTTAGCTAGTGTTGGTTAAAATAACTGTAGCTTCACGTAAGCAAAGGGAATTATGTACAGTTCAGACTCCAGATCTTACTACCCTATATACCAAGGGTTGTCATCTGCATGATGCTCTTCATCATGTAGACTGGAACTAATGAGGATCTTGTTAGGGAGAAAAAATCCCTTACCACAATCCATCTTGCCCTTACTGAGCCTAACAATAAGTTATGACCATCAATTTTTAATATCTTAATTACTGACACAGTACAATGTTGCCCATGCTTTGCAATTACCTCATCCATCTTCTCATTTGGGATGTTCCTTGCTCAAAAAAGTCTCATTCTCTTCTGAGGACCAGCACAACCAGTGACATGATGAATTGACAGAGATGAAAAGGGGGAATGGCTCTGTGCTTGACTGTCTGGATCTAGTGTTTTGGTTCAAACATTTCCCAGCAATTGGAGACATGATCAAAATGACAAAATGCTTAGGAAATGTTAGTGTTATGGCTGACACTCCACATCCTGCCTGCTGCCACTCAAATGCACACTGTCATTAGAGATATGAACTTGGGAGCAAAAGTAGGGCGAAAGCATTTGGAATCTCCTGGCTTTTGTCAGTTTGCATCCTATCTTTTGTTTCACTGGCAATGCTTAAATGAAATGTAGATTTCTCTCTTTTTGCACTGAATTTCCTGCTGGTTCCTAAAGTAAAATCAAACCATTTATGGAAGGTTATGAAACATGCAATGCTTTCCCAGGAGATATCCCATTCTCTCTAGGAATATCTTGTTTTGGCTCCTGCAAATGCATATTTTAGATCCACTTATACATTTATTTATACATTTTTTAAAAGCTTCCTTTTTGGTCTATTAAATTCATTTTCTGGGTCAGGCAGTGTCTTCGTAGCCCCAATCTGCACCAATCAGGTAGGATCTTGAGTAACATTTTATTCTTTTAACTGTGTCTCCTAGCAATCTGTGATATCAAACATTCAACTTTGAGATGTCACAGCAGGATTGAGTCAACATTTGCTTAAAGCCACAGGAAATAGTTCCGACAATTAGTAGAAACAGCAAAAGAAATTCAGTCAGGCACATGCAGAGCCAGCAAGAAGGAAGCATACAGTAAATTTGTCATGCAAGCCTGGTGAACTTTAGAGCATTCCCCACTGTGAAATCTCTGTCTTCTTTAGTTAGATTAGAGAGAATCAGCTTGACACTTTGATTAATATGAACACAAAAGGGATTTAAAATAATTAGCAACTCTGCACTTCACTCCACCTTTTGCATTTGAGGTTCTTGGAGAACCTCAGGAGCAATCACTCATGTCAGGTAGTCATGCTGCTACCAGTTCAGCCTCATTTTGGAGGTAGGACTGTTGAGACACAATAGATGTGATGTGACCAAGGTTGCAGGAGCCTAGAAGAACTGCTATGGGACCCAGGGATATATTGCTAACTGGTTATTGCTCTTCAAACTCATTGCAATTGAATACTTCTTTTTTCAATATAGTTTTTGAATAGGACTATTCACTTTAGGAACTGGAACAATCCTCCTCCTATCATTATTTGTCCAGATAATGTGAGAGAACTGCACCTCTTCACCCATTTCTGCTCATCTATTGAATGAGAATAAAGTCACTTTGCTTTCCTTGAAAATTGCCTGTTGTTATCTCTGAAAAATTAGAGTTCATCACACCAGCAGAATTCAATTTTTGCTCTTCTCCATCTTAAGGACATCTTAGAATTTATTTAAAACTGCTGTTATGGCACTCCTTTGTAATGGCAAGGGGCTTACATAGTGTTGCCCTAGCAAACAGAGGTCAGGAGGGAGAATGATAACATTGCACTGCCAAAATGTCTCTCTTCAGCACTTCACAATGCCACAGTGCCTTTTCTACTTTCTTTCATGATACTTTCATAGCATGGGGTGGAGATGCTGTATTTATGTAATGCCTGAGCAAGAGCTTTAGTTGTCCTTCAGTAAGGAAGAGGCAGAGGAAGAGACGGAGGAGGAGATCTGAAGGACCACAGGTCTTTCTATGAGGAAAGCAAACCTGGTGTTCTCCATCCACGCTGCTCTGAGGGTATAACTATTACTGTCCTCATACAGTATCTAGCCCAGCACACAGCAGACACTCTTTTCCCTAGTGTGCTAGTGGTACCCCTAACAGACAGGAGTGGGACAGACAGAGAGAGCTGTAGCAGAGGCAGTAGCACCTCTGCACAGCCAGCTCAGAGCCTTATGAACCAAAAGGTTAGCGCAGTGCTTGCTGGAAAAGCAGATCTCAACAGGAGGCTGTGAAGGCATAAACACTGGGCTTAACAGCTATGATCCCTGGCTCGTAAGGTTGGGTTTTTTTCCTTTGTATGGTACCCTGAGATCACTGAAGCACCTGCTGGCAGCCATTTCCTTCTCTGTGCCTGACAGAGAAGACATGCTGCTCTTTTGTGGTGACTTGGATTTTATTTGTTCTTGGGTTCTGTGCTCTCCAAATCAAAAGTAAAAGCCTGTCTTATTCTTAAATAATTGCCCTATTCTTTCCTTATTGAATATCTTACTACGAGCAGAAGAAATTCCTCAGAAATTGGCTAAAAGCATCCTGGCAGTGAAATATATCTTTGTTTTAGCTTTGCTTCCTTCAGACAAAGTGTTTGCAGTTTTGTGTGTTATACTTGCAGATATAAATAAAGATACAGACCAACCTGTAAAATTAAGACAGGGATCTGAAGTCTCACTCACAGGTACCGGAATCTCTCATGAGAGAGAAGTCTGAGGAAATAAAAAGGAAGTAAACAGAAAGTGGAAATGCATGGGTACAATACAAGTTAGCATTCTACTGAATTGCAGCAAGGTACTACTCAATAGGAGGAGTAAGATTAGGGAAATCTTGAATGATTTGTAGAAGTGTGCAGACATGTAAGACAGAGTGGTCTGGAGTTGATCAATGAGTAGAAGCTGTGAAATCAATCCCCAAAAAGAAAAGATTTTGTTGGCTGTACTGTCACAATAAGTGATTTTATTCTAAAGACTATCTTGCTATCCTTGTCATGAGTGGTCAGTACTTGTGGTCAGGGCTTTAATTTTCAGAGATATCTTCTTTCTATTGTATCGAGAAAAAGACTGCCTAGTCATACAGTGACTAACTTGTTATCATTTTCCCACGATGTTAACTTTAACTTGTGGCAGTGTTTTCGTAGTCCTGGGATCACATCTGCTCTGCTTCATGAAGAGGCACAAAAGACAGGTAACACAAACACATAGTACAGAGCTCACCAAATCTCTATGTGACTTCTAGATCAGAAGGTAATAGGTATCTCAAGAGAATATCAGTCTAATTTGAAGCCTGTATCTTCTGAGGCCTGCCCTGTCTGCTGCCTCTTTCCAAGATGAGATGGAAACTGCATCCTGACATACAGATGCAAGGACAATGCTGTTTACACCCCTTGCTCCACCTTGTCACTTCATCAAACTGAATCAGCACTGACTTTCCCCACTGTAATCCTGTCCAAAGTGACCACTTTCTCCCATGTCCTCCTCCCTTAGTTCTGGATGCAGAAAAAATATTTTATGAGGCCTCATCCTCCTCACTGTCTGTAGGTTAAATGTGGATAACCTGACATGCACACGAAGCTCAGCAGAGCTGTTCATTAGGATGCTCACAGGCAGGTGATGTGAAAGGCACCCTATGCTGTGTTGTCCTGACACCTTGAATGTGGACTTGTTTTATTGTTTCTCTTTAGGACAAAGCAGAGCATCCTCCCTGATTCCCTGTCCTCTCTCTCCCCATCCATTCAACTCATCAGCATGTGCATTAGAGTAAATCTAGAAATGCCCTGCACTTGTGCCAGTTTAAGTCATGCTGCCCATGCTCATGCAGCCATCCCCCAACAAGAAGGTTTGTTGTGTATGAGTGATAGCTGCCACATTTACCAGTGTCACCAGGTTTACATGTTCAATGGAAACCTATCTCCTGAAGATAAGCAAGGCTTACAACATAACCTTAGAGGTCCCAGAATCAGAGACAGATTCCAAAGCCCTGTGGCTTTTCACAGGACAACTCTGCTGGGTCTGGGGTGTTAACTTTAGCATCTATGTATTTTTCAGTACCCAGAATCACTATCAGTGAGTGGTCAGAGTGGGCAAGATTTCTGGCTTCATTTACTTTTTTAAAATAAAGCATTTCAAATGCTACTGTAACAGAGCTTTGCTGCATCTATTTAATTCCTTCTAAGGCAAATAGCAGCAATGCTCATCTCTCTTCATTGCTGAACAGAATCCAGAGCTGTTACAAATGCCTGAAAGGCATTTTTCCATCTAAATAATTCAACACAAATCTTGTGCATGTGGTGTCTAAATGGCTCACAGAAAGAAAGTCCTATGTTTGTCATCTGTAGGACTTTTCATGCTTTTTCTAAACATGTGTCTATAGATTTCTTTTGAAATCACTGTTATATGCCCAAATGAGAGGGTGCTATTCATTTGCTCAGGGAACCAGAGAACAAGTGCTGATCTGTTGTTTATCTCACATGCTGTCTGGATTTCAAACCTATATGAAATGAAATGGGTGTTTGCAGGACAGTTTCTCGTGGGGCTGAGAACCATGCTGACACAAGCTGTCGTCAGAGCTGACCCTTCCAGGTGGCAGCTTCATCACTGCCTATGAACCATGGAGACCATATGCTTTTCTCTCACTCAGATGGTCTTTTCCTAGCGTCATGCTCAAGTTCACCAGTGAAAGTCATTGCAGGGTTAGCTGATCTGTATGCACCTTCTCAGTTCTGGAAAGCATGTGTCCATCTGCAAAGCCTTTCAATTATCAGTTTATGTACCAAACTCGTGTCAGTTCATGTATAAAGCTTGTTGACTTATTTTCAGAGCAGTACATTGTCCAGACTCACTGCCTGGCAATCCTTCCTAGACTTTTAATTTCTTTATGTCTTTCAGTTCTTTTCTTTTTTTCTCAAATTTTTTATTTCTCCAGCCTAGATCCTGTGATTCTGCAATTCCTTGAGGATACTTTTCCCATGCTATTGGTTCCTTTAGCAGCTTTTATCTGATAAGATTGGATTTGCTTTTTTATTTTTTTAACATCCTTTTTGAGTTCTCTCACCAAAACATAAGGAAACTTCTAGTGGAAGGTCAAATACAATGGCAATGCACAAAAAGTACAAAATTATTGAACAAAAAAAGAAATAGAATGCAACCGCTCCATAAGAAATGCCTGTCTCTTAAAACACACTATACCATTTTTTTACACTAACTAGACAGCAAAGAAGAGGGAACCTTAGACCTTCCTTCAAATGGAAATAACTCCTTTCTGGTGCCAAAATTACATTTTATCCTAATTGTACAGTTTTGTTTTCAGTAGAAATAGAAGCAACAGTAAACATCTATCAAAAACTGTGTAATTAAAATGTTAAATACCCTTCCATAGAGAAATCTTCTTTCCCAGCAATAAAACCTCACTACAGAGTTAATTATTAAAAGTAATGTATTTGCTTCTCTATGTCTGTATATAAGAGATTAACATATTAATGGGAATGTAATTATGTTATAAAACTCCTTTTTATTTGCACTAGGTTTCAAGATGCAATGTTTCAACGTCATCTGATATTTTTCTTCCCTTATAACCTCAAGTATACAGGGCACATCTTTTATGATGATGATTATCACAGTAAAATAGGAGTTTTGAATGTCACAAAAATAAAATTTTCCTATTCCTTCATTTTCTCTTAAGGTGATGAGTTCATCTTTTTGAATACTTACAGCATGGTTTCTTTTGGATCTTATTTCATAAATATTTGTTTACTGGAAAACCAGCTGAATTAGAGAACATGAAGCTTTTTCCTTTCTCATGGTAAGTGTAAAACTTATTCTTCCCTTTACACACAAGAAATCATCAGAGATCATGCTATAAGTTTTGTGGTCTCAGTTCACACCACCCAAAATGTGTCCACAGCACTGAAACCAACCCAGACATGCCTTAGCACTCCTGTCACAGCCACAGGAAAACTGGTTCATGGGACATAATGACCTGGTGCTTAATAATGATAATACCCCTGCAACACACTATGAAGGTTAGTGTGCAGCCTTCACTGCTTCTACATCCTTCATTGACAGGAGAGTCAATGAGCTGCCACCTCTGACCAGCACAGCTGTTCAGGGCAGATGTCCACACCACCAAGACGTTCAAACTTGCTTCTGGACTGTGGGTTCATGCAAAAAACAGAGGTCACTGACCAGCAAATTAGTGTTATATTGCCTCTATGGAGGAGCTGCTGCTGGTTGCCTGATGGCTTGTAGGCAAGAAATTGACAATGAGAGGCATCTTTTCTATGAGCAGAAGTGCTCAGCTCCAGCTTTTGCTGAGTTCTGGGCTCAGGTGGACCAGGGAGATGGACTGTCTCTGACAAAGGTAAATTACTTTGTTTCCAACAGAGGCAGTGGTTCCCATTTCTGCATGTTGTGCAGGATCGTCAGGAATCTAGTGGAATTTCTTGACCAGTCATCATGCCAGGCCTTGCAAAATGACAGCCAGAGGTCTGTTCATTTGGTAGCCCATGACTCTAACAATCCCAAGCTAAAATTCCAAGGTATTGGCCACATCCACAAATTGTCCCTGACTCTGGATGGTCTTTGATGGGAAGAGTCTTAACACTTCTACTTCCCAGAGCATCTTACTCATGTTTTACTGGCTTTCTGGAGGCTGGGAGGAGACAACAGAATACCATCATTGAAAAATTATTTGATAGTTATAACAACAGTAAATTTGTCCATTAAAAATATCATATTTTCAGCAATCAACTGTAGAGCTGTCTAACAGCATCTCCACTCAGAGAAAGCACATGTGAAATTTCAAAAGGAATTATTAGGCTTCAGTGGTAGTGTAAGAGCATGGGTAACTCTCTAATATGTCTGAGTATTTTGGAGGAGAGATTCCTCTTCACTCTTAAAGAAATTTTAGGTGCAGTCTCTTGTAAGTCCTAGTGTCTTTCTCCTTCACTTCTTGTTTGTTTCCTTCTCTAAATCTTTCACTTTTTTTCTCTAGATCTGCAGTAGTGTGTTTTTTCATAAAGGTCTTGTCTTTAGTTGTAGGTCCTTCTTTTTTCTTGCCTGGCAAAACCCTTAGGGTGTGCTATTCCTGCAAAGACAGAAGAATTGAACAAGAACAGTGTATTCTTCTTCAGTGCAAGTACGAGAGGGACTTGTTACTCTGTTAGGTGAAGGTGGATTTTCTTTTTTCTTACTCTAAGAAAATTTTCAGAGCCTGAGTACTTCAGGTGGGGAGGGTAAATCCATTGGAACAGAATGTAGGAAGACATTACTTCTGTGTGCAACATTCCTCTACCCATGTCACTTGTCCCTTCAGTCTGTGTTTGAGCCACTCATTCCATTCATTCTGAAATTATTTCAGAAGGGGCTCTGTCTCATCTGTTTAAAATTCTTTCTTAAGAAAACTCAATTTTTTTTCTCTCCTAAAAGTCCCAGGACAGCCCATCTACCTCCTTCCAGATGAATTGATCTACAAGTGAAGAGTATGCTGGATGGATTCAGCTGCAAGAGGAGCCAATGAGCCACTTGCATGTAACATGACTGGATCTGCATGCATGGGGGGGAGGGGGGGCAATATAAAATCAACAGGACTGAATGATGCCTGTAAGGCTACAGCCCTTGTCACAGTAAACCTGAGTTTTTCTGGGCAAACACATATTTTAAACACAAAACTTAGTAAGTTGTGGGAAATCCTGTCAAAGAGTCTAAAACTGATTTTACATAGAATGAGAGCAGTAGTTTACATACATAGAAGATGGGGATCAGATGGATGAGCACATAAGTGCAGAACTCATTGATACATCACAAAACTTCTCAGTCAATAGGAAGAACAGATCCTCAGACTGCTTTGGAGCCAGTACAAGTCTCTTCAAATACGAGTTTAGCAGGGCAAAGAAAAGCTGGAAAACAGAAGATGGACTATTGTGAAGGGATGAAAATGAAACAGGATGTGCAGTGCAAACAATTCCCTCTGGCTCCCTCCCTATCAAACAGTGGGGGAGAAGCCTTAGAGGCAAACACTGAGTTTCTGCTGTCCCATAGTACAGATCTTTTCTCATAATTTTATCTTTAAGGCAAACATTTGCTCTAAGCAGGCTGCTGGGTGCTATAACATCTTGGTTCCACACACACACGCCGCCCTCTCCCCCACAGCCCCCTGCCCTTCAGAAGCAGGAGCACTGAAGCATCCCACCAGAACACTGATTGCTCCATTTTCAGCACTGCATTGCCCAGGCCCTTCAACAACATTAGAGGTGCCCAAAGTAACCTTGGTCACTGGAGCCTAGTCTTTTCTTTTGGTAGATTTTGCTTCAGATGGGAATTCATTAAGAGTGGGGAAAGTACCGCTAAAAGGTCTTAGGGAGGATGGAGACAGTCATGCAACCCTGAACTAAATTCAAATATCAGGTGGCTTTGGTATTATGGCAAAGCAGTCCATTAGACCTGTCAGTCAGAAACATACATGAATTTTTAGGGGATAGAGGGAGCCACTGGCAGTTCAAAAGAAGCCTTGCATTTCAAAATGAACTCTCTGCAGGAAAAATGATTGCTCTAAGATCCCCCTTGGGTGCAATAACTTCTCATTTCTCTCTCCTAAAAACAGTCATATTAATAGAACTCATCATGGAATTGAGCATTCAATCTTCCTCACTGAATTATCTCTTCTTTAATCTGCTATATTAGTTTAATGGGGGGAGGGGGGTGTTTAAAAATATTTTTTATCTATGTGTACACACAGCCTTTGCATATTTACACTAATTTTTACTGTGTATTTTTTTAAAAGCTTTCTGCTTTTGGGAAAGGTGCTCTACTTATTTGTATTTTTGACTATAATTCAGTGTAGTACAATAACAGTTTTTTTCCCTCATAGTGCCTCCTTTGAACTACCTGAATCTCTTTGCAGCTTTTATCCAGGCACCAAACATCCATTGGTCCTTGGAGGCATGTCAAATTATAGCTGCCTCTAAGATCTTAAGGGTACACTCTCTGTGGGAAGATGACCAGATTACTCCAAGATGCAGGGCTCACTGGCCACATCTGCTCCCTCTGCCCTTCATGAAGAATTTGGAGAACGTGTGTCAGATGGTGTCTTTGAGGGCAAGTTACAAGCCCCACGAAGGTTTGCTTTCTTTCGCTCTCCAACTTCAAAGGACAAATCACACACCTCCCCTCACCCCAAATGCCTTTCCACAAACTGTCCTGGGGAGCAGAGTAGTTGGCACACTGGAAGTTCCCCCTTCTGCTCCAAAAGACTCGTTTCTCTTCTCTTTGGTGCTACAATCAAAAACATGTAGTTCTGCATGGGCAAAAGTTCTTCTGGCAGCAAATGAAATAATGACAATAAATACTTGAGAGGCCTTATAGTGAGCAATTAGTATTCCAAACATGAAATTAATTTGTCCTGTGAATATAGGAACATTGTAATTTGGTTCACTTTTATTTTATTGTCAGATACAATTCATTTTCTACATGATTTTATGGTTGGATAGGATTCACTAGAAATTTTCCCTAAACTACCTCTATTAAATGAAAGAGTGGGGGCAAGATCCTTTCTATTCTTTTCACTTCAAATGTTGTGCTGGCTTTTCTCCTGCAAATGAGCCTTAACTCTAATCTATCCACACACAATGCTTGGCTCGGTAGCCTTAGAATTTTTTTTTTAATTTCAGTTTAATTTTCACTGGTGAAGAAGATATCTCTCTACAGATATCCAGATAAAGACTTAACAAAAAAATAAAAAAATAAAAGAAAAAGACTAGCCAAGGCTGCTCAACTATAGGGTGAATAGACAGTCTTTCTTCTTTTATGTCTGATTTTCAAAACTTCCTTGAAGCCAGTTTTAATCAATTCTGTGCCTTGTCTCTGTCTAAATATGGGATAGTCCTTGAACAGAAAGTGTGTGGCGGCTTCTATTGTTTTGGAGGAGCTGCACAAGCAAGAAAGTACCAACAGTCAGACACCCCTCAGACGCTCAGTCATGACTTCGCTGAACCAGCTTCCTCCATATTGAGACAGACAGTAAGGGCACGTCACTCTTGTCTACAGGAAGGATGAGAAGTGCTGTGGAAGACATCTTCCAGCCCCCTGTGCAGGCATGGTGTCTCAGCAACATGTCATTGTCATCAGCCTCTCTTCAGCTACCATTTTTTGCCAGGACAAAGATTGTCCCTTCAATTCGTGTGTTTCCCAATTCACTTTCATGCAATGTTTTGATTTTTTGGGGCTCTTCTTTTTTTTTGTTATCTTGCTTGCTTCAACTATAAAAAAGTCCCCTATTAATAATATATTAGTAGTTTACTCTCCAATCTCCTACTAGAAAAGGGAGAGAAGAAAACATTCCATGCACACAGGACAGTGTGCCCCAAAAAATAAATACATAAGTAAAAAGTGACTGTGTCAACTATTTCTAAAAGTCATTGTGCCTTAAGATCATTTGCAATTCCACATTGCTCCTCTGCCTGAGTCAGGCAGCCTGAGGTGCAGCACTGGCAGGGGCTCAGTGCTCAGCCTACATTCACAAAGCTAAGGTTTGGGGGGGGGGAGCAGGCAGGTACCAGTTCTGAGGTGGGAACAGGGAGCAGGAGTGGCTGTGGAGGGCTGCTGCAGAGGTCTATGCCCTGAGGAGTCTGCTCTGAGCAGAGGCAGGTACTGGGCAACCCTGTTTAACAAGGAATCATGACCCTGTGGTTAAACCAAAATGAGCTTTGTGCTCTGTGATCCAAGTCCCCTGTGACTTTGAGAAAGTCATGTCAGCCTGCAACCATAAATATTTATAGATGTCTCAGATGTATCAGGAGACTTAATGAATTGCAGCCAGGGGTGGGAGTGTTGGTGAAGGAGGCTGCAAGCTGCATACCTCTGGGTTGTGTAGTGGGATTTCCCTATGGCAAAGTAGTGCAGGAATGTAGTATGGCCATCTTGGCTCCCACTGTAGCTTCCCAGCTCACTTCAAAGTCAGTGTCAGGTAGACGTCAAAATGCCTTGACGGGTCTGGGCTTAGTCTGCCTTCCTTTTGAGTCCCACATGATAACAATTGGATCTGTATAAGTGTCACAGCAGAGCTGACCTCTCTGGTACTGTCAGTCTGACATGGCTGATGACATGGAAACAGCCAGCACCAGCACCACCTGAGACTTACTGGGAAGGTGTGCAGTCAGTCTGAAATCCCTGAAACTAGTATTTATGTTGGAGTGTATTTTAAGCATATAAGAAGAAAAAAAAAAATTGGAGATATCAATAGGTATAGGTGTACATGTCTAGCCATGAGCTTCTTAGTTCCCATTTTGTGTGTATTTGTCCCTGGCAAGAAATGAGAGTGGTGCATAATGTGTGCTAAATTTCTTTTCTTCACTAAGTCCTTGAATTTTAATGTCTTTATCCAAGTAAATGTTTGCTTATTTACAATCAAACATATATTAAAAAGCTGTAGCTGGCAAGTAAAATGTTATTCTGCATTCACTTCCAGAGAAAGTGAATGACTTCAGTTACAGGTCAAATGATAAGCAGCAAAACAAAAGAGGATGAGTTTTCATTTTTCAGGAGAAGGCAAAAAGGACATTAATGCTGAGGATCAAAATGAATCTTCATCTTTTCCATTGTGCCAAATGCTGGTACAGTCTGTTCCTTTGCCTACTGTTGAAATTTATTGCAGATTTGACACAGTCTATAATTAGTGACTACCGACCCCATGGCCAAGGAACTGCTTTCTTGGCCAATATCATAGGGCCTGAAATAGAAATCCTGATAATTAAAGGACATAAACTTATCCTAGGAGGTGGTGAATTTTCCTTCTGTGTGTTCTGAGCCACTAACCTCAAAACAGATACAGTCATTTTTAAAAAAATGATAAATAAAAATAAACAATAAACAAGTAAAAGTAGGTATTGTTAGGATTTCTCTTCTGTTATTTTTTGTGCTTTTTCCAAACCTGGACAGTTTTTGTGGCATTTTTGGACAGACAAAGAACCCTTTAATCTTCACAGGTTTGATTGGACTTCTGTATTCAGATATTGTCATGTTATGACTTCAATTCAATTGTATTTGAAAAGGACGAGGTGGTTAAAAGCTCAGAGGTGTTCCCCCAGATATCTTTTTTTTTTTTTTTGAAAGTGTGTTCACTTAGTTGGCCTTGCTTTTTGAAAACTCGGCCAGCTATCACTGATCAGTGGACCAAATCTATGCTACACAGAACCATACCATGACTATGAAATGATTCAATGGAGTGACTAGAAATGACAACAGAGTATTGAGATGTCCCCTGGTTCTTCCCCAGACGTAAGGGAAGGCTTCATCTGGAGCTGTGCTGGTGGAAGCTTTTCATAAGAGTCCTTTCCACTCTGTAATGACACATCTATAGCTACTGCAATCTGAAAGCTCATCTGCTCACTGCTACCAACAGCTAACCAGCTCTGTGGTGCTAATTCTATCACTGGTAGCAGTTGGAGAAAAAAAAAAAAAACACAACAAAAACAAACAAACAAACAAAAAAACCAAACCAAACCAAAAAGAAACAGATCCACACCAAAAAACAAAAAGACAAAAACAAAACACACAAAAAAACCCCCAAAAAAACAAAAAAACTCAAAATCTGTGCTGTCTACAGAAATATGCAGCCTTATTGAGCCAAAAGACCAGACAATATATAAAATTTTATTTATGTGTAGGTACAGTTACAGGTCCCAAGTATATTGGATGGAGCCATAAGTGTGACTTGAGCAATGGTAATATGCATTTTGGACAAAATCTTGACGTTTACAAAGTCAGCAGGTATTTCAGCCTGTGTGATGGTAGCTTTGCCTTCTTTTTCACCTAAAGCAATCTAATTTGTTGCCCTTATAAATGAAAATGGCGTTGCTATTTCTTCAGTCCATCTGCAATACTCAGTCCACTTGTTTCTTTCTCTCTTTTACCATACTATTTTGACAGCAACCTGTAAGAAAAGAGTGCATTATTAGGATACTGAAGTGGCTGCATAGTGAGAATACAATGACCTAGAAAATGACAGGGAGGGAAAACAGAGGAAGCTGCTGAAGTTGAACGCTGGTGGGAAATACCTGCCCTGGTGCTGGTCACTAATTGTTTTATGGAGCTTCAGTGTCTGGATGAGAGGCAGGGAGACAGACTTCTTGAAAAACTGGAGAAAATTTTTAAAGAAATACATCAAATGCATATGTGATGATCTCAATGATCCACCAAGGTGTTATTTAAGGGATTTGGGGCATTCTTTTGAAGGGTATTGGTAATTGTCAGTAAGTTTATTGAGATTTCTGTACCTATGCTCAACCCTACATACAAGACAACTTTACTTTTGTTTGAATTTTAATATACCTGTGTGTATTTTGACATTTGTATGCCTAGATTTTATTACCATAAAGGAGAAAATGGACTAGAAGAAGCCATTTTCATGAGCCATTTAATAAATCAGCACAGCAAAGGTGGAGATTTTAGTGACCTATTCAAGATGCTGAGCCATGAACTTAAACACATTAGCTGTGTCTCATTATACATTAAACAAACACGCCAAGTTAAACACCTAGAGTGGTAAATATATGCATTCATACATTATTAACCAACAGTGTGAAAATACAAAGCTCTTTGCAAAGCTCTAGAAAAGGAAGGAGGTGGAGCACTAAGGCAAGTGTTGTATTGGGAACGTCATGGATTTGCAGAGGACTGTGTACTGGGAATGAGGCAGGCCTGCCTCTGGGAGGAGAGTGCTCAGTGCTCGAGGTGTTTCACCAAGGAGGTGCAAACAATGGTAGGGAGCTGTACATGGTCAGCAGAAGCTGCAGAGCAGCAGGCATGAGGGGACGGAACAGAGTACACAATGCACTTTTCAAGCCAGGAGTCATGGGCTCTTTTCCCCTGGATTTTAGTATTCCATTACAGTGGTCAAGCAACTCTTTTTGTGCCTCCTACCCTCTCATGTAAGCAGGGAGCATTTGCAGTATGTGACAGAAATGTATAATCATGCCCAGCTGCACTACCTAAAGAAGGACATCAAATTAAATTTTCCATTAGAGACAAAAACCTGTATTGTCCCCCAGAATGTCTTTCATGTTGTGATGAACCCAACGGAGCATCAGATCAGAACTTACTTCCAACGCTTGAAAAACACTCTGCTCAATGAGTAATTTTTAACAGATATTACAGAGTCCAGCACATTCAATAGTTTTCTTCAGCATTTCAATGAAAGAAATACCCACAGGTGTAACTAAATAAGCAAGCTTCTGTATTTTGTCCCACTGCATGTTTGTCCCAGTTTTTTTTGGCTGATGCTGAGATTCCTTTTTCTTTTAAATCCTTATTCATGTGGCAATTGTGGTAATTAGAGTATCTTGAATTTTATCCTAACATACACAAAACGTTGAATCATTCCTGTCTCCACCTATGTCTGTCTTTTCAGATCTGTAGATAGAGCAGCATTGGCTAGGATCTAGATGTTCAACCCAATGTAAAAGATAATCATGTAACTTTTTTTTTTTTGTTTGGAAAAATATCAAGTTTTGGAAAAATATTTAATACAAGATTGTTTTCTGACCTTCCTAAAATGACAAAACAGAGACAGATTTCAGTTTACGAGTTTTATTTTAAATACTAATTTTGAGGGGAAAAAGCCATCTAAATACTCCATTATTGTCATTATCAACATTGCCATCACCCACCTTTGAAATTAATGTCACATTTTTCAAAATGTTCCAACAAAGAAATGTACCTTTCTAGTTAAAGAAAAAAAAAAGAAGAAAAAGAGAAAGAAAGAAAAAAAAAAAAGATGTTGCAAGTAACTTCAGTAAATTTAAAAGTAATTCTGCAAATTAAGAATCAAATTTGTGTGAGTCCATGTATCTGAGATTAGCTCTGTTGATTAGAGCATGGTACTAATAATGCCAAGCTTGCAGGTTCAATCCCAGTAAGATCTATTTACTTAAGAGTGGGTCCCTTCCATCTCAGAATATTCTGTGATCTGTAAAGTTTGTAGCTTTCTTTCTTTTTTTCATGACAACTATAAAAGAAAGATGTTTCAAGGTCATCTTTTCAACCAGGAATAAATCAACACAAGCCTACAGAAAAGGTGCTTATGTCAAAATCAGGACAATATTAATTTTTATTCTGAGTGACAGGCTACTACTTTGCCTGTTCTTCTAGTGTGAAGGGGTTTAGGGTGCTCCAGATTTATCAGTTAGCCTTCTACTAGCATTTGTGCCTCAGAACCTGGATCAAATCACATCTCAGATTAACAGTGAATATACAGTAGCTCTACTTACCAGCACTGGTTTGTTTTATAAGAGAAATTGCAGTTACTTGTTTTAAAAATACTAACTCAGCTGAAGAATATTCAAAAGCTTAATCTTAGAACTATGTATTCTTGTTTACAGAAGATTTAAGTAAAGAAGTAACTTTTATACACCTATTTGGCTGAGCATCCATGTTATGCATACAATGCAAACAATGTCATTTTTGTGTGAGAGTTGCATATAGATGCAGGTAGTAAGAACTGTGCTTTTAATATTTGGAATAAGGCTCTGAAATATGTGAAATAGTGAGACAGGGCATAAATTTAGATGTCTTTTGAGGACGGGATAGCAAGGGCTCTTGAAAGCCTATGGGAGGTGAAGTGCTTTGGTAGAAGAGAGTAAGGTGGGTCACTGCGGCTTATGTTTGTTGCCCAGAACAAGGCAGCTGCAGGACAGACAGATGTGAAGAATAACACATTTTCACATGTACAGAAAAGCAAACAGACAAGTCATCTATCATCCTTTCCCTCACCTCTGGAGCTCTCACTTGTCTTTCAGGAATCTGACCCAACAGAAATGTTTTCTCACCTCTAGCAGCATAGCCAACATCCTCACCTCTCACTCTTCCCACCTCAGCTCCAAGGCAATGCCTATGGGACACGCACACACACACTATTGTTCCTCTGATCCCTTATTGTTTTCCATGGGTCAGCAGTAATGTCCCTGCAAAATATGAAAGCAGTGCAATGATTTCATAATGGCTGTTGATAAAAACTAATGAACCATTTCAGGTACTCAGCAACAATAGGCATGGGATATCAATGAGCTGTTTAATGCAATTGAATTGCTAGACACTTAAAATGCATCCTTTTGCATTCTGGCCCTCACCCAGCCTTGCCTAAACTAATTTCACTACCTACAGTTGTTCTGCAGCCAGACATCATGTGAATGTTTTTGTATATTAGCCCTGTGTTTGTTTTTGATCAACTTACATGGCAAAGAAAACCAAGAAGATGTTTTGAGCCTGTTTACCCAGCTTTCACCTACTGCCAGTGGAACACTGAACTGATTGAAATTTGAAAAAGGAGATTACACAAAGAAAGCAGTGTGGTGTATGTTTATGATATGATTTTCCCTTTCCTAGCATATCTGAAATGATTTCCCACCCCCTCCTCACAAACAACAGCATGAAGAGGAACGATGAGCCCTGGGCTTGGGATGTAGAACCCGTGCCTTAGGGGGCAAAGAAGCAGTTTTGTGGAAGACCAGGGCAAATCAGGGACACCAAAGACAAAACAGACAGGACTATCTCAAAGGATCAGCATGAGCACTGGGGATGTTTATTTTCCATTACTAGACCAAGAGTGTTAGGTTTCACATATATCGTTATGGTATTGGAGTGGCCTCTGTGGAAAATGAAAAGCAATGGCAAAGCCACAAACAAACAAGAGACTCTAAGTGTCCCGTTTTAGAACCCAAGTAGAGTTTCAAAATAGTTCTGACAAATATCATAATAAAATAATTTTGAATATATAAAATCTCACTTTTTTTTCCTTCTTCTTGTTCTCTTCCCAGTAAAGACAGTAAAAAAAATGGTTGAAGTTATTTTCTCTGCTTTTAGTTGAAACCTTTCACTATGCTTTTTTTTCCTGTGTACAAAATGAAAAATGAGATAATCTGAGGGGAAAGTTTGCAAATTAGATTCATTTCCAGTGGTCAGTCTGATCATCAGAGCATAGCTTGAACAAAATCACTGCACCCCTATCTGTGTCTGCTCCTGGACCTCTGAATTGGAGCTAGCACTGTTTTCCTCAGGGGAGTGGCTGGGAGATTAAGAAGGGCTTGTGTCATGCCTCTGGGATGCAAAGTGCTAAGCTGTCATTTTTAATACATATTTTTCAACTGGTCTTTTTTTTTTTTTTTTTTTTTTTTAACTCCTAACTCCCTAACTCTGTTTGGTGGCGCTCAGTCTGGGGAGAATTGGTGTAATGGTGTGTGTGGGTAAGAGAGAGAGGGATTGCTGTGCTCTGCTGGAGCTCTGCTTTTTCAAGATGTCGCTATGGCTCACAAGCTTCATCTGCTAGCTAAGGTTTTCCGCCCATTGAGGATCCTGGGCCAGGGCACAGGCAGCTGAGGAGACCTGGGCCTTCTTCACTGCCAATCTCAGGATAGCTCCCAAAGCCTTGCCTGGCAAGAGATCTGTAATATGCCGTGTAGCTCTGGGGCGCATTCTTGTTCTGGGTCTTATTCCCGTTTGTCACTATTTTGAAAACTGCCCCTATCCCTTTTAAGCCTCTGTCATCATGGGATTAGATCTTTGGATGCCCCTTTCACCATGAGCAATTTATCTCCCTCAGCTCCATCCTTCCTTGTCCATTCTTGCAATTCCTGCAAACTTTGTTCAGCTCTCCTTGAACCCAAGAAAAATCAGCAGAGACCTTTCAGGAGGATATTTTTTGATGAGTTTAGAAAAATATTGAGGCTTGCATGATCTTAGTGGCCTTTGAACAGCCATCAATCTCTCACCTGCCACACAACATAATCATTTCCCTGTGTGGAATGCTTAGCCTACCATTCGTGAAGTTTTGATCAATTGAAGGTGAAGCATTCACTCTGAATTTTTAAGAAAATGAATAAAAAGTGAAGGGAGACATGCAGCTGAGCAGCAGCTGATGGTAAGAGGAGCCACTACCTTCCCCAGTGGTTGCAATCCTCAAATACCTTTGTATTTATGCTTGTTAGTCACTTACAATTAATAGCAAGTAGACACAAGCTGCTGAGGCAGCAGTCACGTTTCTCATTATAGGTCTAGCTCCTGAAGGACTTACTGGAGTTTTATTGAGGGAAAAAACACCCCATGAATTAAACACCAAGTGTTTACTGTGACCCCCACTTCGCACAGGAAAGGACAGAGAGCAGTCAAGCCCCACAAAAGGCTGCATTCCTGCATGGTAGGGCAGGTCCAGTGGGGGTCCTAAGATTTTAAAAGAAAACCATAAAAAAATTCAGTTAGGATGTCATAAATTTTAACAAATGCCAAAATATTTTTTTATTTGTGAAGAGAAATTTCTCAAGTTTTCATTTCATAGGGCTAGTTTTAAAAATGGAAAACACTGTAAGAAATAGAGAAAAATCAAATAAAAAGGCTAAGTAGCTTCAAAAGAGTAAAAAAAAAAAAAGGGCATTTTTCTTGTAGTATCATATTATCATATTGAGTTAAAGGAAAAAAAAACAAACTATGTTTTTATTTTACCTAGACTATGTCTTCTCCTTTTATTTTTTTTTCCACTTCAAACATCAAAGGAATGAAAAATACACTAACACCATGCTTTCTGTCTTGTTCTAGCAGGCCTTTCTTCCTGTTTATTATTCGTCCTTGGAACTGTTCTTCCCACTATCATCAGGATTCTCTGCATCTTGTTTATCCAACCCTCTCAAAACACTTTCTTTATCTAATCTATTTTAAATGTGTTGAAGAACCCTTCATGGTAACATCTCAGCACTGAAATCTAATCTAATCCATCAGCCAAGAGTCTAGTTGCTTTATAAACACTAATGGCCAGATGCTGTTACCCTTTCCTCAGACTGAAATCGATTGCATTACTCTGTTCTCAATAAAGGTGTCAGAATCTGTCCCTCAACTCATAATACCTAATTCTTATCATCATTTCACAGCTGGGGAAACTGAGATACTGTGAACTAAAGCTGCCCAGGGTCACATAGCAGTTCATCTGAAAATAAAAAAAAAACAGAAGTCCAAGCTCACAGCCCCCGGTTCTCACCAACAGCAGTCAAACCTCTGCTCAAGGAATTGGCTTGTGTTTAATGCATGCAATGCATTCAGACTTGTGCCTTCGGTAATAAAGGCTTAACTGTGAAATAAAAGTCCACAACCATCATGTTTACTTGTACTTGACTGTAGGTCACTAGCTGAATAGAAATTGCTTTCTTGAGATGGCCGAAAATAATAATAATAAAAATTACAGTTGATCAGGTTTGTCCTCGCCCTGAGTTACAAGGAGAGTGAGGTTATAAACCAGGTTTCAGGATGTGCTCGGCTATATCTCCTCCTCTAGGTGGTCACAGGACCACTCTAGGAAAATAATTTCAGTTTGTTTAAAAAGAAATAGTAATGGTGAAAGTAATTGATGCTCTAAGGTGTCCTTGAGCAAATTTGATTTGAAGGAATTTTGCTGGTGTATTTTCTGGAGTTTTCTCCTCAATTCAAATGTAACATGCATATATGAAATTTAATATTTCTAGGTACATTTACATGTGATCCAAATTCTTAAGTTGCTTGCTTCTCCCCTTATTCCCAACCTACTGTTGCAACATTACATCTATATATAGAGGGAAACAGAGGAAACACACAGCAGTTCCAACCCTCATATATTTTAATTACATGGTGCCACACATTTAAGGAAGTAAAAAAAGGAAAGCATTACAAAAGCAGGTCAATTTTATTATCTCCTTTTTTAGAGATAAATGGGATTCATGTAATAGGAAGAACTTGAATTTGTCCACTAGTCACAAAATACTCTTCTGATGCTCTGCATCATGTACCTTCCCTCCTCATAAGCAGACAAGCTTGCAGCTGATGGTTGGAGATGCTTGCTAAAGAGAAAGCAGAGCCAGAGTATGGGATGGGTGGATAGGACATTTGAACTACAATTCCCATGAGGCATAATTGTAATAGTATTTCAGAACAGGAATGCCACTGTGTAAAAAGCAGAAAAACACACTGTAAGAAGAGCAATACTTGTGAAATCTAAGACTAAATAAAATGAAGCAGGCAACCTTAAACACAGAAGCAAAAAACCCTGATGAGACGAAGATGAAAAATATTGCCATAATCACATTAATGAGCATAATGACTGCAGTGTTACCCAGAGCACAGCTAGACAGCTGATTAAAAGTAGAGAAATTTTCCTTTTCCCAGATTTGAGTATGCTGGGTGTTAGCCAGTTTCAGTCAAAGGCCATAAAGGCTATATTAGGATATTTCCTGAATTTCAACTACGGTGTCCTCTTCAACAGTTGATATTACAAGCTCAAGGACAAGTGTCTTGGCAGCATGAATGCTTGTTTTTTTCATAGTAGTTGGCCTCTTCCTGACCTGCTCAGGGCACAAGCAGAGCTCACTCACCCTTCCTTTGCACATCCCTCTAAAGTGTACTTTAAGGGAAGAACTGACAAGGACTCTTGATCTCATATTTTGCGGTAGGAGTTTGGAGAACACTGGAAAATTGGCTTATCATGATGAAATGGCAGGGCTATTTTCTTTTGCTCTGCATCAGTGCAATATTTAAAAGTAGTTGAACTTGCTGGTGACAAAATCTGCCTTATTTTTTTTTTTTCTTTTCTTTTTTTTTCATGATTTAAGTCTGTTCACCTGGAAAACCCAGCTGTGTCAGGCCTGAGCATGGGATTCCTAAATAGTATTTAGAAAAGGAAAAGAGACCAAGTGAGAGTGGTGGAGCACTGCAGAATACCTAGTACAAAGCCCACTCTAGCATATAGATACGTTTTCAATGGCTACACTTATTTATTTATTTGTTTAGTTAGTTAGTTAGTTATTATTACAAGTTGTTACATTTAAAGGCAAGAAGATACCATTTAACCTTCTTATCTAACTTCTCACAGGTAGGTAATTTCACCTAGCAAGCTTTATATCAAATCTCTTTCAGAGAGAGTGGTTTTCTGACCAACTCTTTGGAGAAGGCCTTTACTTCCAGTCTGTTCTTACCTGTACTCTCTGCCACTACCCAAATGAGTCTGAGTAAAATAGTCTGTTGTGAACAGTTATCACCATCAATAAGCTCAGCTTGTTATGGGAGACAGAGCTATATAAAAGGCTATACTTAAAATGCATTTAATACAAGGAATGCCATCTTCTAGTATAAAGTGTTCCATTGTTCATACATTCATAGATTCAATAATGTTGTAATTGCTATTCACTGCAAATAAGCTTCTTGAATTGAGTTCATAGCACAGCTGAACTCATGCTAGAGACACTTTTTCTTCAAGCATAGACAACACCAGCCCATTAGGAAACATGTTTAAAATCTGTTTGGGGTTATACAGACAAGCTAGAGGAAAAAAGAGAGAGAAAGAAGATATGGATCTGTAATTACAAGTGGCAGAAGAACGTGATATAATTCATTGGACAGCAGTACCAGCAATACTACCAGATATCTGCAGAATGTCTTGTCTGTAAACATTGTCTGAATTAATCACAAGGAGAGACAGCATAATAATTGTATTTTATTAAAGCTGAACAAAATACCATGATATTGTTCTGAATAAATGAGCTGACTGTAATGTGATCCACTTCCTTGAAATCTCAGCCATAGCCAAAGTGTCTCATAAATTGTGCTGTAGAAAGAAGCAGAAGGAAAAGGGGGGAAACCTGCAGGACCACCGCACAACCTGCTTAGGGAAATGGCTCTTCAGTGGGAACAATCCCTACACCAGCAGACCTGATCCACCTTTGTCATTTTTGCTTTCTTTTAGACTAGTCATTGAAGAAATACTGTTCATTTGCTTAGAAAGGGAGCATCTTTTCTCTTCAGATTGCTTTTAAGAAATAAAACCTCCTGTCACGTAAATATTTTGTTATGAAGAGAAGGAAAATACTGCAAACGTTTGAGGAACCATTTCAATACAGGATCAGAAGGGAACAAGTGTGCCTATATTTTGAATCAATGAGTTTAAGGCATGGGAGATGCTGTATGTGTGAATAAATAAAGAAAAGAGTAACAGATATTTCATTTCTTTTTAGAGATATAGTGAGAAAGTAGGATATTGACTGGGAAGGTGGTTATACAGAGGATAGATGGCAGACGTAGCTATAGATACATAAGGTATAGGCAGAGATATCAATATTCTGAGCGTGTGCACCTCTCTATGTGTGTGTGTAGCATATAATAATTTACTGAGTTTCTGCCTGAAACTAGCTCATAGTCTGGTGTGTCTTGTAAATATTCCTCTACCTTGTTTCTCTGTATCGCCCAGATTATTTAAACTCTGTGTTTCCGCACGTCTCTAACAAAACCAGTCCTCAGAAACAGCAGCCTCTGACATTATAGTAAGCTTTCAGGCCCATTACTTCTCAAGGTCTGTAGCCCTTTCCTTATAAAATGCTTGCTTTTTTAACCCTTTTAAGGGCTGCAGAGCATTGATTTTAGCATGTTATTTCTTCAGCAACACTTTGCCTTCTGAAATTCTTAGCAGGCCAGAGCTGTCAAAGTACAGCTGTCAAAGTACAGCTCTCTCCACTTCTTATAAAAGGATGTGCCAAGCAAAGACTGAAGCCATTAGGGAGAAAACATATTCTCTGTCGTATATACAGGTAGTTTGGGTTGTTGTAATCTATACTGTAAGGATCTGATCCAAGAGCTTTTGCCTTTTTTCAATTAGATCTGAAAAAGAAGCAGCAATCTTTTCTCATGCCACACAGGACCCCTACAGCTTTCAACCACAACCATTTAGGGACCTGTTTCTCTTTAGCATGTTGTTTGTGGCTGCTATGTAAGTTTGCTGGGTTGTTACACATTTGTTAAAGAATAATTAACTGCTCTGATTTCATTTGACTGTCTTTTTCCTCTTCTAAACCATTGTGCAAAGTGACTTATATCAATGTACTATGCAGACCATGTACCTTAATTATGTGTCAATCTACCATCCAGTATTTTACAGAGACACACAAGATTCACAAGTGTCATGAGGTCCTTCTCAGGAAGCAGGCTATATGGATGCCAAATCTTTCTAATACAGTCCTCCTGACTCAGCCTTCCTCATGTTACAGCTCCAGCAGTAAGAAAGATCCTGTCTTTCTGTGAAAGTGAGACTAATAAGTGTAGTGGTCAGCATAAATAAATATATGAAACAATATTAAGGGTCTGATTCACTTTCAGTGACATTGGGCTAAATGAGAAATAAATAGGCTGATATTTATAGAATTGCCTGAGGGAATAAAAGCTTATGCAGTGGTAATAGGTTGCATGTATTCACTGACTCTCATTTGAAGTTTTGTCTGAAATATTGTGCCATTATATTTCATTTGCATGTGTTGTTGTCTAGGCTGGTAAAGAGGAAGACAGAAAATACTGCAAGATGATCATTATGACTTTAATGATGCAGACTATAAATGAATTAGGATATAAACAGTATGAAGAAAACCAAATCTGTGTCAATATTCTCAGAGCAATTCCAGTAGATTTGATCTGTCCAAGTAGCCAAAGCTCCATGCCACAGGTCCATCCCCACCATGCCCTTTCTTCAAATGTCTCTTCGACAAGGATACCATGATCTTTTGAAGGGTGGTGCCCTCATTGGTTTGCATGGAGCAAAAACTGTCTGACAATGACTTCTGTCAGCCCTTACCATCAGTGTATTAAATTAAAGACTCAAGTCATGCTGTTGAAATAAATTTGATCTGCTTCTTACTGCAAAGAGATTGCACAAGAACATGTTGAGAGGAGAAAGATATGCTGTACATGCTAGAGCTCAAAAAATTTCCAGAATTGCCTGCCAGTATCACTCTATATGCTAAATTTGTACAAACACAGCAGTTAAGAAGTTGTACTCCAGTTAAAGTGTCGCTTGACAAGATGAACGTATTCTGCTGTCTCCTCTTATCTTGTGAGCACTTTATCTCTGGAAGAGAAGAGGAGATATTCTCTGTCTTTCAGATCCAGCCCAGCTCTTGGGGTAGAGTTAGCACTCAGAGTACACCAGAACCGAGAAGAAAATATGAGTCTCCTTCCTCTGAGGACAGGAAAGTAGAAAGGACCCTTCAATTTTCAGAATTTAGGATAATAATACTGAATTTAATGTGAGACAAATACTTTTTCAGTCATATATACATTCCTAGTACAATCTTAGAGAAATGGAAATATAACCTAGGCTTTACCAACACTTTTGTATTCACACATGACTTTTGCCCCAATTTTTCTTTTATTCACTACTTCCATATGCAGAAGAACAACACAGCAGCTCTGGGAATTCAACCCTAGCCTTTCCCCAAAAACAGCAGTGGTAATTTTTAAGCTTCAGGAGCTGAATGAAGGAAATACCATGTGTTTAACATCATTTGAGTCCTAGAAAATCAGTGTCACTGCAAGTGTGGCATCTTAACAGAAACATGTTATGGTTACATTGTTGTAAATACTTAGCATTCTGACAAATAGGGCTGTTTTACTTCTCTAATATTTTGATTACATCCACCCTTCTATTTCTGCCTCTCCTTTCATGTCTCTGAAAATTTATCCATCACAGATCTATGTGTTTTGACTTTCTTGGGACTGATATGAAATTAAAAAAATCAAGAGAGTCCCATCACTCTGTCAGTGACAGGAATGTCTTCACTAATTGTTTTGCTGTAACAGCGCAAACAATAACTGTAGTTATAATCCTCTTCATCCTCCTGCAGCAGCCCGGTTTAAGGTTAGTGTGTCTGACAACATTGATCACTGCTGTGAAGTGCTTACTTTCTAAAGTCTGAATTTTTAAAAAAGTAGCTAATCCAAATTGATTTTAATGGAAGTTAGTGCTAAATCCTTTTGGGAGTCTGGACCTAAATGCTTCTGAAGAGTCAGCAGTTGTTCACTGATCCTGAACAAATATTCCACTTGTTCCTTTGTTTTCTTTATCGTTGATCCAATATATTGGAAACTAATTCAAGGCTTTGGTAGCACTATCGCTAAGCAGCTCCTGAAGAACAACTGTTAACATTCTGAGGTGCAAGAAGGGAGCTTGGCAGCTGAGGGGAAGCAGTGCAGGAGCAGGAGTGGGTCTCACAGGAAGGAGATACAAATTTTGCTAAGACACTGCCAGACAAGTGGGCTCAGTATCAGTAAAAGCACTTATTGCAAGACAATCTGAGGGCGACCTTTGCAAATCCCAAGATCTTTAACCTACACATTGCAAAGAGAACATGTGCCAAGGCTGGATATGAGGCAGGCAGTCAAAGGATGTCCAAACTTTAACATGACTACAAAAAACTACTGAAATTGGCAGTTCCTTCAAGCTGCTAACATTTCTTTGGCACTGTCCAGACATCATGCATTGTTACTGTTTTAGAGTTCAGAGTAAGGATAAATTAGTGATGGTGGAAAGGTGCCAGAACAGCAGATTTCACCTGTGAATCTTCATCTGTGTCATTTCATTGCTCATACCCCTGTGTGGTTGTGTAAATTCCTCTTTCCAGGTTTTACTCAAGATGACAATCCATAAGTTTCTTGTCATCATCTCATAGCTTTTGGCAGATGATTACAAATTTTTAGAAAAGATGTCTCAATGCAGAGTCAAAAGATAAAATGCATTCAGTTAAGCAGACCCTCCAGAGTGATAAAGGCTGCTCTCTGGACCTTGCAGATACAGTGGTGTCTTTTTAAATTACCGTTCCTTACAGAAGTGGTGCGATCAAGGAGCAATATGGTCCCAAGAGATGGCCATTAAGCATGTACTTTTTGTAAGATGGATTCAGGGAGTAGTGTCTACATAGTTTTGTTACTCCAGCACATCTGACTGAAAGTCATTTTGTTGCCATATTCTGATTTGTCAGCCTTTATTTTTTTCAGTTGGGTTTCTTCAGGTGGATAATTGGCTCTGCCATTGGCAATTTTATGTAGACATTCTGATAATTTGAGGTAAGAAGTTAACTTTCTTTGTTCATGTGCTAGAAAAGGATGAAGATAGACCATGAAAGACCTCTGACTTCTCCCCAAGAGATCATGCCTTGCATCTCTGCTGGTGGGGAGAACAGAAAACACCAGTACATCAAATGGTACTGCTAATTGTTCATTTTCATTTTGAGTCCCGCTTTTTGATTTTGAAAAACCAGCTGTGGGAGAAAAATACACATATCAATTGACTGCACACATCCTTCCCACAAGTGGATAAGTGGAAAAATGTTGTTTGAGCCACACTTTACTGTTTTATTTCAAGTTTGTATGGTCAGAAAAAGTATACGTGTATATGTGGCCTTTGCATTTGTTCTCTATAATGTGTATCCAATATCTGGGATTATCAAGGGCAGGGATGAGAAGGAGTGAAACAGATCATTGCTTGCTTACACACTGCAGATCAAGAAAAAGCTCAAGGATACTAAACTTACATGGAACCCACGGACCATGAAAAGTAAGCCCACTATGTACATCTAGGCCTACACTTTCATGACAAATAACATTTTAATTCAAAAATTACCTATTGATCTCAAGGGAATTAATGGCAAAGTAAAGTATTGATTTTGGTTTAAATCAATAGAAAACTTTCTTCTCCCTTTGAAGAAAAAGAAGGCCAATTCCATTTTTAAAAAACAACTAGAAAACATCTGACATAATTGTCAAGTGAAATGGTACAGGTACACTCTCATGCCAGGAGAGGGGAATAAATAACTTCTTACTTTGAAAATTGATTCATTTTTCAGCTGCAAAGCAAAAGGAAAGTCAATGTAAAACATCTCCACTGATTTCAGCAGCCCTTGCACTGGCCCTAAAATATATCTTTTCATATATAACTTTTTTTCGTAAGGAAGATTACAATTAAAGAGGTGGCCTATAACAAATCATTCCTGAGTACCCATGTGCCTCCACTTGGTATTGCAAAGTGGTGTTTTATTTTATCACATGAAATCTCCATACATGATAACACACAACATAAATTACTTCTGGCAATTGTGCACAGTATAAGAAGATACAGAATTAAATTGCAGTAAGGGTGGGTTAAGTCTCAATATTAGGAATAATTCTAAAATATAAAATCTAAGCAAGAGTCTAAACAAAATGCATAAGGAGAAGCAGTGTCTGTATCCTCAAACACTTTAAGGATGATCTAGGCAAATACCTGTCATGAACAATTTAAGTAGATATTAATTCATCCTCAGGAAATCAAGACAAACTAGAGAACCTTTTGTTATCTTTTTCCAGCTTAACTTTCTGTGTGTCTATAAATTTCCTTCTAAGATGATGGAACTAACAGTTTTAGTTGACAGTTCTGTGACAATGCATCCCCAGATTTTTGGGAAATTTGCATTCCCTTGTAGAGTTGATGAATTGTGCTCATTTAAGTAGTTTACTATTTCCATCTTCTGTGGGAACAACAGAAGAGAGCGCTTATGTGGTATGATCACCTAAGTCACTGTCATAGCCTAACCAGAGCTTGGACCAGTCTGCTCTGATCAGACCTTGCCTTCTTTTGCATGTATTCCATCATGAGTTCATACTTTACTCCTTCTCTCTCACTGGGACTAAACAAACTGTTTAATTCAGATGGCAGCAAATTGCTCAAGTGGACCAAATAAATTGTAAAAGTTTTGGAATTAAAAAAAAATCTGACTTAATAATGGGAACCTCAAGCCATGTCTCCCCAGCCCACATTTTGCAATAGACCTTCAGTCAGTGATTTTGCACTTGCTTCTAGCCATTTAAGGACAGGCAGATAAGTGGCAAAGAATCACTGCAGGAAAAAAAAAAATATCAAAAATGCCATTCCTTATCATCACTTACCAAAATCTATTATCTTTTACTTAAGTAATACTGTACTGGATTTTTTCCACCAGTTAACACCATAGCTCAATAGCACATTACAAATATGAGAAGAAACTATTACGTGCATAGAGTAGTAAGTTAATTCTAACACCAGACGAACCTCTGGTAGACAGCACATGCAAAATCTACTGTTGAAATCTATAGCTCTTTGAGTAGGATGGATTTAGATTATTTTATACCAGGCAGTTCAGGTAATAACTGAGGAGGAGAAAGAATATGTTTTGAGGACAAATATATGAATTCTGCTTTATAAATATCACAAACCTATTGAGCTATCTCAGGAAGGCCCAAGCCATACACCTGAGGAGTCTATATGAGTCAAAGACAGCTCTGAATTTACCAGCCAGCAATCTGACATATAGAGTTGCAAGTCAATGGAACAGCATTCCAGGTTATCACTGAGCTATGAGACCATTCACTTGTCCGACCCCAAGCTGAGATATCCTTACAGACTGAACATCTGCACTCTGGATACATTAATTTGACCATCCAGTTCCTATCTTTCCTCATCCAAGAAAAATTATCTTGCGCTATCACAAATCCTGCTCCAACACACACATATATGCACATGCAGATTTTAGATCAAGAGGAGCTCCAGTGTCTGTTTCATTGATGTAAACATCCTTTAGTCATTCCTGTAGTGAAAGGAACTAGCCATCCTCACTGTAGAAATGAATGATGTTGAACTCATTTATTTGCATTGCAATGGTGTTTAGAGACTCCAGAAAAATAGTCAGGGCCCCATTGTGCTAGGCAATGTAGAGTTATTTAATAAAAGACAGCCCCTACAGCAAACAGCTCACAATCAATAGAGACAAGAGAGGTAAAAGATGGGAGAAAATACGCTTTTATCAAATTCCAGCTTTCAAATGCAATATCCGTTTGGAGTCATCACCTGAATGAAATCTAAGATCTGAAAGGCTACTTTTATTACTTGTATCCATAAATATTTATGTCAATTTAGCCTCAAAATTCCCATGTGCTCAGGGCTTTAAATATGCATTCTGCACAAAGGGAATTCAGCATGCATATCTCAGGGCATAATGGTTTGAGTAATCAATTCTGTATTCCCCTCAAAGAGCTAGAATCCTCCACTTTGCAGGAAAATGCTAGTAATGGATACAGGAACATATAGCCAGCGTATTTTGATAGAGGCTCGGTGCATCTATTTTAAACAAGTCTGTTGTACTCCGCTTTCTTCCAGGCTCTAAAATACCACCTGCCGCTCCAGACTTGTAACAGCTGCGAGAGTCCTGATGAAATTTGAAAAATAATATTGAATATTATTTTGAAATTTATGAAATGCTATATATTAGGTTGTAAATAAAATATGCTACAGTCTTTCATTTTGCCTTCTGCTTCTTGACATATTCCAGTTTATAGACTCCAACTTCCCTAGTCTCTAAACTCAAGGACTGGAAATTTTCTCTTTATCTATGATGGCTGTGAAGTTTGCCTAATTCTGTGACTCCAGGAACTGAGACTCTCAGGGGAAAATGTAGATTGTCAAGAAACTTTAAAGAAAATTGTCCTAACTACATCATTCAGCAAGTTGCATCTGAATGGCTTCTTTGCATCTAGCTGTACTGTTATAATTTCACAGTTTTCTTTTGATTTTTCAGGACAGTTATTAATAAGTGATTTTTATTCTATGTTTGTTGTATAATTCAGATATTTTCAAAGAAAGATCAACTTGGATTAGTGAACCCTCTTAAACCTTTAACGGAAATGTAAACTCCCACTCAACAATCTATGTCATTATCTGTGCCAAGCTGCTATATGTAATTGTCTGGGGCAGGATAGCTCATAAAACTGTTATTCCTTGTTAGTGTCTTGTTAACAGAACATTGTTTAAGTGTAGCCTGGGTTAATACACTCACACTATGAGGGTTCAGTATCTTGCAGAAGCACAGCATGTTGCATTATACAGTGTATTCCCATTGCAGATAAAAATGGAAACAAACTCTTTTCTTTATAGAGCAATAAGTTAATGCCAGTAGAATAAAGAAAGGGTATTTCTCTAATCCTCATGAATCACTCTTTTATTCTAGGTATTTTTTTGGTATACTTAAACAAAAAGGTAGATAAAAATACAGTGAACTTTTCATGACTGGTGGAATCCAGAAAGAGTATTTCTATCACTGAAGTCAGCCAGATTCAGCAACAAATAAAGTAATCAAAGAAAGATTTTTCAATACATTGATAGTCTCGATATGTGAAATCAGTAGAAGTGTTGCTAAGTGCTGGTTGTGGTACATGGTTTAGTAACACAGAGTTAAAACCACTGACATACGAAACACAGAAATAACTGTTTTAAAAATGGAATTCAAAAATCAAAAGTTTCCTACACTTAGGATTTTATTTCTGAAGTAAGCACTGAAATGCTAGACTTTCACACAGACTAGACTATTTCATAAGACATCTGTTTGAAAAACTTTCCTCTAAAATTTTCAGTTGAAATAAGATCACCCAACATTTTCAGGTGGCAAAATCAATTTTTCCAATCCAAATGTACTGTTTCAAAATCCATGATTTTCCTTAAAAACTAGAAAACCCGTTAATAACAACTCCTGATGTGTTAAAACAAACTGACTTTAGATCACTAGAATGTGTGGTCTTAAATTCCATTTAACTGCAAAGTAAACAATTCATTATTCAGGAGCACTTGTGAATACTATAATTTCTTACTGTGCTTGTAGTGAGCTGGGGGAACATTTTTTAAAGAACTTAAATAAAATGGTCTAATCTGCTTGGGAGATGAGCTTTGCTATCGAAAATCACTTCATTGTTTTTGACAATGTGACCAGTGCCTTTTCTGTGAATTATCAAGTCTCTCAGATCTCCTTATCTCTCAAGATCTTGAACTTCACTTGAGCTGTGCCAGAGGTAACCTCTACATATCTGTTGCAGAGATTAAATATCTAAGGAGTGCCAGAATAAAGAACATATACAGAACCACCAACTCATTATTCAATAAATCTACTGTTGTTCTATACTAGTTTGGTTTTGCTGAGTTCTGTGGATTTTATTTCCAAAGAAGTACATCAGCAGCAGTAATGGGAAAACATACTGGTTTCTTCCACAGGGGAAAACAGATATAAAGAAGACAGAAAAAGTAGGAAGGATTAGTAAGTGACAGTTTGAAGCACACAACACCAGAGAAAAGGACAGATTCTTATGCTCAATCTTCATTTCTGAAGGAAATTATTGACCACCATAATTAGCTACTGATCAAAGACTTGTTTAGAAGTGAGGCCTGGGCTGTTTTGTAAAACCCTAGTCAGATGTGTTTCAGTGGAAAAGCCATCTTACTTCTGACGCCTCCTTTTCCTTTACCTACTTTGTGTTTGCTTTGACTTTGCGGACTGGGAGCTGTTTGGATCAGGAACAGCCTATTTCTGTTTGTGTTTGCAGTTTACAACACAGGGAATCCCCTGTTTCGATTGGGACATTTCCAGCTCTGCAGAGACATAAATACAAGCATTTAAAAGACTTTCTTTTCTTTTGTAAGTGCACGCAACAGTGTTAGTTTATACACACACAAAGGGTCCCACATCTGTTTCCTGCATCTAACTATGGCTCAAAATGCTCTCAACTCTTCCAAGCAGAGAAAACTTATTAGCTGTTTGTTTGCACAACACTAAAGC
The DNA here is from genome assembly GCA_035583185.1 of Anabacerthia variegaticeps. Lineage (NCBI taxonomy): Eukaryota > Metazoa > Chordata > Aves > Passeriformes > Furnariidae > Anabacerthia > Anabacerthia variegaticeps. The sequence goes on along the minus strand of JAWWEW010000112.1, from coordinate 28,345,247 downwards.
TATTACAAGTGTGCTTTTGATTTCTGTGACTGCATGCAGCTGGGCAGATAAAAAACAAGAGCACATATAATACAGCAAAGAACTGCCCATTTGTTCCAGTGGAAGTCAAAGAGGAGCAAGATGACGTCACATAACCAGATCCCTTTCCCTCTCAGCTCCACAGAGGATCAACTTTCCCAGAAACTCTGCAGCAAGAGTAATAAGAGGGGTAGAGTGTAACCAATATAGTTTTCTCACAAAAAATTTAACAGCCCTGCTGGACCACCATACTCAGGCCTTTTCAGGAAGGAATTACAGTGATAAGAAATTATGTCCATAAACCAAACAAATTTGCTATTTCAGATGTTCCCACTGATTTACGTTTGGAACCTCAGTGGTAGCTGGTGAACCTGGCAGGTTAACAAAGTGGTGTATTTTGTGAGAGGCAGCAGTCATGCTCACAGCGCCGATGGGAAACATAGCTGTCATGGCAATAAAACGATTAGTATACAGACCAACAGAAGAGCATTCACTAGCCTGTTTTTAATCCTTTAAGTAATTCCAGTTTGTGAAGGTTAAAGGGATTGGCAGCATGAGACACTAAACCTTTGTAGACATCCAGTTCCCTTTATTTCTCTGATTTTTATTCTTTGCTCTGCTGATAAGGTCTTGGCAAAAGGCAGTGAGAAACAGGTTCACTGTAGTCTCAGTAGGTCTGACCATTAAGGCAGGCTACCACTTGTTATGAAGGGAATTGACAAGGCATGACAGAAATTCAAAGGCTGCCTTGAGAATTCTGTCCAAGGAGAGCTAGGAGCAACTGAATATATCCATTTGTACATTGTGCCCAACTTGTTGCTGACCCAAGGCCTGTGACTATCATGAGGATCAATTTACTGTATTTGTTAGCAAAAACAAAGTCTTTTTTCTTAGAAAAACAAAGAAGTTCTTCACAAAGTGGATTAAATTGCATCTTAAAGGTGGATGGGGTGAGGAGGGTGCCTTGTATATATTACTGAGTTTTGACCTATTGAAATGGATTTTCTTTCTAGGAAAAAACATTTTCACTGCATATCTAAACATTTCCAGAAATGTTCCCATAAACCTAGAATTAATATATTTCATGAAGTCTAGGCCAGTCTCCAGATGAGAATATTATTGAAATCCATTTGGTAGGTCTACAGCTCAGGCCCACAGCTCTGTTCAGCTCAGGTGTATTTCAGCAGTGGGTTTGCATTATTCTTGTATCTAGGACTCAAAAGACATCCAGAGCTGGATTCATCTGGACATTTACATCTCAGGTACTGACTCCAAGATTCCATTATGGCCAAAACAAATAAGCAGGCAATTCTAGGACACAATTCATCTTGCTCAAAATGAAAATCTAAAATACTTCAGATAAACCACCTGGGGGTCCTGATGGACAACAATCTTTCCATGAGCCAGGAGTGTACCATTGTGGCCAAGAAGGCTGATGGTATCATGAGGTGCATCGGGAAGAGCATTGCCACAGGCTGAGGGGGGTGATTCTGTCCCTCTCTTCAGTCCTGGTGAGGCTGCATACGGAATGTTGTGCCCAGTTCTGGGCTCCCCAGTACAAGGGACATATGGAGCTCTGGGAGTGGACGGCTATGAAGATGAGGGGACTGAAGAATTTCTCTTACAAGGAAAGGCTGAGGAAGCTCGGCCTGCTCAGACTCAAGAAGACATGACTGAGGGGGGACCTCATCCATGTCTATAAATATCTGAAGGGGGATAGTGCCAAGAGAATGGATCCAGGCTTTTCTTGGTGGTGCCAAGCAACAGGACAAGAGGTGGTGAGCAGAAACTGATGCACAGAAGGTGCCACCTGAACACAAGGAAGAACTTCTTTACTGTGTGGGTGACCATGCACTGGAACAGGCTGTCCAGAGACATTGTGGAGGCTCCCTCACAGGAGATATTCAAGAATCAACTGTGCCATGTGCTCTAGGATGACCCTGTTTGAGCAGAGAGCTTGGACCAGATGGTCCACTGTGGTCCCTTCCAACCTTGTTCGTTCTGGGATTCTGTGATCTGGAATGGGAACTGTGCTCAAAACAAGGAGAGCAGTTTGGTGAATGTGCATATATCTGGAAAACAGGACACCCAGGTTCAAGTCTTTTTTTCATATTCAGTGTTATTTTGGGTTTAAGCTTACCAAAGATAAAAGACATAGAACTTTGACTCATTTGAAGTGGGCATGTTACCTTTTCCACATTGTGAAAAATGAGCCAAAAGGTCCAACTTTTTGTCCTGTGGCATTGATCAGAATGCCAACATTTGCAGTGAAGTTGAATTGGTGTTTGACATTAAAAGTGCTTCTTGATGAAATGCGCAAAAGTTTCACAGAGACAGAGAGGTTTTATCCACCAGTGAAATTAAACTATCTCATAAGAGGAACATCAAAACTGTCTAACAATTCACAGCTACACTCCAGAATAATGTAGGAGAAATTCTAATGAAACAAATGTTTCAGCAGCCTGAATTTAACTCCCTGCTTGTGATTCTCCAGGCTCCTCAGTTTCTACCTCAGTTCTTACAAAAACACACAAATATCTTTAAGTCTTATAACAAGTGATCAGTTGCCTTCCAGTTCCACCACATCCCTTAATAGCCTTCAGAGGCCTTTTGCTTTTTCAGTACATACTCAGAGTGAAGAAGTTGTGGTGATTTGACACTGGCTTGATGGCAAGTGCTTACCAAAGCTGTCGTATCACTCCCTTCCTCAACGACACTGAGGAAGGAAAATACAGCAAAAGGTTCATGAGCTGAAATAAAGAGAGAGAGATTGCTCACTGATTACTGTCATGAGCAAAGCTGATTCAGCTTAGGGAACTTAATTGATTTTAATTCCAGTAAAAATCAGAGTAGGATAATAAATAAAAAAGTCTTAAAAACACCTTACCCCACCCCTACCTCCTTCTCAGGCTCTACCTCCTCCAGGCCAGTGGCATAGGTTGACAGAGAATGGGGATTATGGTCAGTTGATCATATGTTGTTTTGGCTGCATGGGGCCCCTCCTATGGAAGACAGTTGTTCCATGAACTTCTAGAACACAAGTTCTTCCCGCAGGCTACATTTCTGAACAAACTGCTCCACTGTGGGTCCCTTCCAAGGGGTGCAGTCTTTCAAGACCAGCCTGCTCCAGTGTGGGTCTCTCAAAAGGTCACAAGCCCTGCCAGAAAATCTGCTCTAGTGTGGGCTCCTGTCTCTGGGGGTCCACAGATCCTGCCAGGAGTCTGCTCCAGCATGGGATTCCCATGCAGTCATAGCTGCCTTTTGGGCACCCACATGCTCCAGTGTAGGGCTTCTCCAGAGGCAGCAGGTGGATCTCTGCTCCACCATGGACCTCCATAGGCTACAGGGGAACCTCACCATGGCCTTCACCATAGACTGCAGGGGAATATCTGCTCCTGCACCTGGAGCACGCCCCACCACCTTTCTCCATTGGTCTTTGTGTCTGTGGGGCTGTTTCTCGCACATATTCTCACTCCTCTGTTCTCTGGCTACAATTACTTCCACACAATACTTTTGTTTTCTTCTTAAATATGTTACCACAGAGACTGATTGGCTCAGCCTTGACCAGAGCAAAGTCCGTCTTAAAGCTGGTTGGCATTGGCTTTGTAGGGCATGGGGAAGGCTTTTAACAGCTTCTCAGAGAGACCCTCCCTGAAAGCAGAACTATGCCACACAAACCCAATACAGAACCATATATAAAATATGGAGACATGACTCAAGTAAGACCCTTTTGTTTCAGCAAACTTGTGAATGTATTTGGGAGCACAGCTTATGATCTTTTATTCTGATAACTCTGGCTTAGCAAGCAGCAGCCTCAGCCAGCATTTCAAACAGCAATGTTCAAATAATTAATGTCAACAAATCACACTCATAAATAATTATCAGAGGATCAAGATCATAAGATTTGATTATTTAACAAGGAATTTATCCAGCGCAAACCAGACAGAAACAATGTTTGTTTGCTCTTTCTCATTTCCAACTTTCTTTTTCTTTCCCCAGCTGTGAATTGGTCAAGCAAGGAAAGACCTATAACACAGATAAATAAACACAGTAGAAGGTTAATGTGTTATGGATCAGGCTTTGCTTGCACTAAACATAGTGGTGAGATTCAAACTCCCTAGTCATACACTGCTTCAATGAAATGCATTTTAATGACAAAATAAAGCAGTAAAGACAGTGTGACTACCCTTCATTCTCTCTTAGACATAGATAAGGTCCCTACCAGTTTGTGTTCCCACACTTGAAAATACCTACCGGCTGGAGAGGGTTCACAGTAAGTATGATCAGAGGCTTAGAGATCATGGTCTATGGGAAACACTGAGTGAGCTGAGCTCTGTCAGAGATGAGCAGACTGAGGAGAGACCTTTTAAAAGTCTGACACAGAGAAAAACAATAATTCTTTTTCAGTCACAGATAGAAGACAGGTAAAGACCTCAGGCTGTAACTAGGGAGAGACAAATTAAACATTTTAAAAGTAAAGATAATAAACTGCCGGAATAAATCGTTTGTCTGGGGAAGTTGTGGAACATTCATTGGTCCTTGAAGTATAGGCTGGATAAACAACTGTCAAGAATTATTTAGGCAGATCTTCTGCCCATGGAGACATATCATATTTCTGAATGGCAACTTTATACTTTCAGTCATAAAATAAAAATAATTTCTAGTTTCTTATGGCTGTTTTAAAATTTTTCTTACACCAGATAGCTGGGAAAAGTGGGACTTGCTGTGAGAATATGCAGTTTCAGTCAGCTCTGTTTTAATAATTCTTGTCCTCATCCTGTCTTGCCCATGGCAATGAGGTGCCCCTGGAAGCCAGACTGTGGAGCTCCTGGAACCTCAGGTGCTGTTCACACACGCATGCGCAGGCACACAGTCAATCTACCAGAACAGATTTAATTGAAAAGAGGCTTTATTACCATCTTACTCTGATTAATTTGGAAACGTGAAAATAAACATACGGATGTTGGGCTTAATTTTCATTTACACTAATAGTTTTGGTACTGCTTTCTTCCTAAAAGGAAGCCTTAGGAAGCTGGTAAAAAGAATTTGCTGTCTTTTAATAATGAGAAAGTGGGGGAAATTGGCAATAATGCAAATAGGAATTGAGACTAGTGAATACTTCAGCTGGATTTGTATTTTCACAGTTATGCCTTTCAACTGTTCTAGTGCTATAAGGAACTTTAGGTGAGTATTAATGATGTGTGATTGCACTTTGCAACACTCTGCCCACACAAGGAGGTCTTAAAGGAATCTTAGTGTAAATGAGAATCTTGCCAGCTGTAGCTAAATTGAACTGGCTTAATTGTAATGTGGTTACTCAGAAACATTTTAATCTTTTCAAAAATGCAGAGGAATTTACAGCGAAAATAGGATTTAAGACTGTTCTTATCGGTAGGGTAGAAACAGTATGAAATCAAGAGTCCCTTACACTGGAAGCATCCAGTGTGATTTCCTGGGATTTGCAGCCCACTGGTGAACATCTGTTTCTGGATCTTTTCCCACTTCCATGTTCAGCCTTTATGGAAGAAAAACAGTTTTAACATTAGCTACTAAGCTTTGACTGAAATAGCTGCAACCTGTTCCTTAAGGTCTTCAGTGTGATCCAGGTCCATTCTTGTAGTTCTCACACTTGTGTTTGAAATCTCTCCCTTAGAGGCCAAGCTGGAAAATGATGAATAACATAGAATCATAGAATCATTAAGGATGGAACAGACCTCTGTGTTCACTGAGTCCAGCTGTTAACCCAGCATTGCCATGTTGACTACTAAAGCATTTTTCCAATTGCAACATCCACACATTTTTAAAATGCTCCAGGGATAGTCATTCTACCACTTCCCTGAGCAGCCTGTTTTGGTGCTTGACAACCCTTTCAGAGATGAAATTTTTCCAAATAACCAATTTAAACCTCCTCTGGTACAACATGTGGCCATTTCCTCTTGTCCTGTCTCTTCCCTGGGTGAAGAGTCTGACCCTCACCCTTGTCGCTACATCATTGTCTCACGTAGTTATACAGAGCAATGAAGTTTGCCCTGACCCTGCTTCACTCCAGGCTAAACAATCCCATGTCCGTCAGCAGCTCCTCACAGGACTTGTGCTCTACATTCCTTCACCAGCTTTGTTGCCCTTCTCTAAACACACTCCAGCCCCTCAATGTCTTTCTTTTAGTGAGGTGCCCAAAACTAAACATAGTACTTGAGGTGCAACCTCACCAGTGCCGAGTACAGGGGGACAGTCACTGCCCTGGCCCTGCTGGCCGCACTATTTGTGACACAAGCCAGCATGCCATTGGCCTTCTTGGCCATCTGAACACACTGCTGGCTAATGTTCAGCAGCTGCTGACCATCTGTGGAGGACAAAGCATAAGCATTGTTTTGTCTCAAACATTCTGACTTTTGCAACAGGAAAGTTGTGATTGGAAGAGAGGGTCCTGTGGAGGTGGGACAACACTGTTCTGAACCAACTTCCTGCTCTGCCTTGAGACTTGGTGCTCAGTGCCCACTCCCAACTCACTTCCTGGAGGAGGGCTCACTCAAAAAGGCTGGCTGTACATGTACAAAAAAATGTGCAAACAAAAAAGCCTAGTTTATATAAAGGGAACAGATCAGTCCCCTTCTCTCTCATTTTCCTCTCTTTCTCCTTTGCTTTCTTTGTCTCACAAACCTAGCTCCAAACCACCCACATGGCAGGACCAACTAACTGGTGATACTCTTTATTCTCATCCTCTCTTTTCTATCTTTATTTTTCTCTTCCCTTGCTTTTTCTGGGCAAAGCACTGCTATTATATTCTACCCCATACGCTGTACTGAACTTTATTGTGGGAGTTGAGAACTTATAGAAGTGTGTTGTGGCTTGTTAGTCAGCACCTTTGAGAAATAGTGTGTTGTGAATTGGTAGGCAAAACCTTTGAGAAATTTGTTGTGGGAGTTGAGAACATACTGAGGTGTACAGTACACAATTAAGGGCTTGTACTGTAAGAATTGAAGGCCTAAGGGTGGGCATGAGGGAGGTGCTGGGGATGGACAATTTTTGGGATGGGTGTATCCCATTAGGTAGGACAATTAGCTAGTATTATAAAATTGTAAAACTATTTCATGTGCTTGTGCTAATGTATTTTATGTACCTTAAAGCACTTTAATTAAAGACCTGCTCTCTACTTTACTATACTAAAGGTGCCCAGAGAATTTTTTTTATTTTAAGCAACCGTACCTCAGCCTTTTCCTCATCCTATGCTTCACACAATATTCAGGTGGAGATTCTCCTTAGCCCTCCTTTCTTTGCTCATGTTTCTATCCTGTTGGAAAAGGAGATAATTTACACACCAGCCTCCACACAAATGAACAGTTCTTTGCTTGAAATCTGAAAATTCTAATTTAGTTTGAATTTTTTTCTTACGTATGTACATATCCACCAACTCAGTGGACTTCTGGATTTGGCCTCAGAGAAGAAAGCTAACAAAAGCAGAGCAGGGCGTTTATTGGCTAGCCCTAGAGAAAGTTCATTCTGGGAAGTCAAAAAACTCTAATGACACATCTGATTCTCAGTGATTCTTGAGAGTGTTTTACAATCTAAAAAGCATGGGGGACATGTTCAAAGGTATAAACACGAATCAGGCACCAAGCTTCCATTAAGAGTCATCAAGAGTCTGATACCTGGCTACCATTTGTTCCTTTGAAAATCTCTTCCCACATCAATTACACTTACTTCCACTTCAGAGCTGCAGCACACAGCCAGAGTGGCATAAAATATCCTACAGAAAATGAGCACCATCCTGAGTGGGGAAAGGGAGAGCAAGCAGTGATCTACAGAGCTCACACAGCCAGAAAGTGCCTAGCTAACTAGGGTGCAGTCTGGGAACCAGCAGTATATAAATGGGCAGAAGAAAGCAAGCTGTAGAAATGGAATGAAAGTAATGAAGAGAAAACTGAATCAGAAAGACTTGAGCTGAAGATGGGAAGTGTGTACCTAATGAGTGACAGCGAGGAAGAGAAAAGAAATGCTGGCAGTGGGAAGAATGGATGGATCATTACAAATGGCTGTGAACACAGTGGGGAGAAACACAAAGCCCTTGCTGGAAAAGGGGTGCAGCAGGAAGGACTTGCTCGTGGGCATACACTATGAGAATTGTGTGTTGGACTCAAGCCTTGAAAACATGGCTAGAAGCAATAACCTCTGTTACCCACCCAAGCAAGGGAACAAGAGCACCTGGCTATCTGTGCTGTGAGGTCCAGATGCTAAAGAAGAGACAGAGTGCTGGCTGAAGATATTCTTTCCCTCATGAAGCATCCTTTCTGCTGAGCAAGGAAATGCTGCTCCACGTAAAGCATTCTTTCCAAGTTCAGTCCCCCAACACTGTACTTTGTATCTGGACACCAAAACCATCGCTTTCTTTTTCTTTTCATTTGTTGAAGTGTCTTTTTTTATTGTTTTTAAGCAGTAACACTGAAGATACAATAATTGGGTATCTTAGTCCACAAAGAGTCTGACGTCTTTCCTTGGTGCCAGAGTCCCTCTGTTAAGTGTGAAGGCCCCAATAGGCTGATGCCTTACATTTACCTTAAAATTAAAATTGTATGTAGAAAGGGACGAAAAAAAAATGAGGGCTCAGAAGAAGATAGAAAGAAGGGTGAAAAAGAGGAAGACTGGCAAGATAAGAGCAGAGAGAGAGGGAGGCAGATCTCATCATTGTGAGTTTCCAGAGTCTGGTGTTTTCCCTGAACCCTCATATACACAGCATTTAAATTACAGGCTCTTATTTGGCAATTCCAAAATAATTTTGGGCTTACTGAATTATGAGAGAAAAAAACATTTTCCATGGATTCCAGTCACAGGGATTCTGTAGAAAGTTGAAAAGAGCATTTCCTCAAAATGCCAAGGCTGCAAGAAACAAATCAAACAACTAAGGTTGATTGTAACAAAGCAGGAGCACATAAGGTGGATCTTTTACAAGTAGATGATTTATATTATTTAAAGAGGATTTTTCCAAAGAAAAAGGCTGACATATCAGTGGCCTTTTTACCCAAGAAACCATATGCAGAGTACAGCCCCAAATGTAATTTATTTTCCATAACACTAATGTAAAATTGTAATAATTCAATTAATAAATCAAATTAAAACAAAAAAAATATCTCTGAACTAAAGGCTAAAAAAAATAATTGTGGTTTTTTTCTATTCTGGTGATAGTTTCTCTTTCAACATAATGATGCTTTAATTATGTAGCAATATTTATTTTACCACAATAACACATGCCTGTGGTAGCATTCCAGCTGTGATCAGAATCCAGTACAGAGAATGAGGCAGCCTCTGTATTTAGGCTAAGTCTGAATATGTGAAAGCAGAGGAAAGATAATCTCCCATTCTGCACATATAATATCTTTCCCTATATGCATTGTGCCTACACGCAGAGAACTTTCATTATTTCATTTTCTTTGTATTTTTCCTGTGAGAACTGCATCCTCAACCACACTATGGGATAATCATACCTAACAGAGGAAGTAGATCTAAATCAAGGCAGAAAAGCAATGTATTTCAATTGAGATATTGAGATCTCGGGGGGGGGGGGGGAGAAATCTGAGGAATGACTTTCAATACATTTATTACAGGATTCAGAAATGTGGTGTTGTGATAACAGGTAAGGGCTGATGAGTAATAGGAAAAGAGGCAGCAGTCATGTTATTGGTGCTCAGGCTGTGAGAAGAGGAATGAGATGAGCAGTAACCAATTCAAAACTTATTACAGGCATAGTGTAGCAACTGGTCTTGTAAGCAAGACCTCAGAATGAAGCCACCACTCCAAAGTACATATAGAGTTATTTTGCAAGCAGGTAAAAAAAAAAGTAAAAATAATGTTTAACAAAATGATTCCTACACTGCAGGGGAACAACGTCTTCAGTGAACATTTTTTTTTTGTGTCCTTTTTGAGAAACAGTTGCATTCCACTCAGTTCTCTTTTCTTACACAGGAGAAGAAATTTATGAGATACCAGAGAGCTCAGCAATGTAGGCTGGATAAAGAAAGGGTGAGCACCACATCCTATCCAGTGAAGTATCTGGAATGAACTGCTGAACTACCAGTTATAAGAGGGCATACAAAAGGACTTTCCAAGTTGTATGAGAGTTTTGAGGCGATGATACAGCTGGTTACTGGAGTAGGTCCTGCATGTCACCCCTAAGAATTAGAAACAATAGAGTGTGTGATTAAAAAAATCTTAAAATATTGTAACTGAAGTGTTCAAACTTCTAATTCTTCATGTTCTGTGTAATAAGGGCTGACTTGAAAGGTAGAAGTATGCTTCTGCAATATTTTCAGGAAAGCATTCATTCACTGGTAAGCCACCTATTTGCTCAGATAGACTAAAATGCTCTTGGGTTATCTTCTAGAACTCAGTAAAACATAGATCATGTCTCAACACTTAAAACAAACCTACAGGACACTACAGATTTTCTGGGGGTCTTATATCTGAAGTACTTGAAGCCACTGACTTCACACTTTTTTTTATACAAAGCTGTATATAATCTTTCTTATTTAAAGCCACAAAATTGAAGCTTGCAAAAACAGATGGCAAAACTGAGTGAACTACACAAAACATCAGCACTGTGCTAGACAGAATAAAATATCTTTTCATCTTTGTAGGTGCTGTTGAAATCTTTAAATAAATAATTAGTACAGGTTCTCTTCTCTCTTCCTCACTCTATGTTTGAGATTTCAGGGAAGCACATGCATATTTTTATATTGTTTCTAAACAGGCACTTGCACACAATCATCACAGGTTCAAAGTAACTGTTTATGCAAGACAGAGGTCCAGCAATATTTCAGAAGTAGTAGTTGCAAATTAAATCCACTGCAATACAGCAGTGCAACCTTCTGAGGTTATGGTTCCAAGCACAAAAGCATTTTGGAAGCTAGTATTACATTATAAATCATTTATATGGGTACTTCTAATAATATGAAGAGTAGAACACAAGAAAGAGGGACATATTTCAGAAAGACTCTAATCTGGTTTTACATTAGAGGTACAAGAATAGAAACTGAATAACAATCTATCTCAAACCCAGGAATGGTAGCACATTGTTTACTACGCTAGGAGAAACAAGTGTGATGTGAACTATGTTGTTCAAGCTTTGCTTTATTTATTTACTTGCTTATTTATTTATTTATTGCAATAAAGTTAATAGATACTTAATATTGTTAATAGTTTTAAGTAAAGTTACAGCTGAAAAGGTCTGGGAATCTGTTTGAGACACACTACACAACAGACACTATTGATATAAATAATTAAGATCTCTTTTTCGCACCTCCATTTGTCCCAACATTTTTAGTACCAATTAATCTATGTGATTCACTGGAAATTAGCTGCATCCCTCAGGTTCCTCAGAAGTTGTTCATAGGTAACATCGAACTACCCCAGAAATGAGAGTGACACAATGACCAGTGGGTTTTCAAATGTATACAAACAGCTATTTCCCCAGACTGGCTCTGCTGGTTGATATAGCTCCTCCATCACACAAAGTGAACTGGTCAGGGCTGAAAGGGATCCTACTTCCTTAATTGAAGCTGGCAGCCATCACTGAAATCAGCCTTGACATAAGCCCTCTGGATGTCTTGAAAAGAGAGTGGAACCAGCTGAGGGTACACACAAAAATGTTCTTTCAAGCATGTAAATTCTGGACCCAGAATTCACCTACACTTGTCTGAAACCTTCTTAAGGAGGACTGCTCCTTTTGCCCCATGTTAAGTTTCTCCTTTCCCCTCCAGAGGCTTCAATAGACTAAGACACTATAGTGAGTCTAATCTTCCAACAGAACTTGGTGTTTTAAAAAGGCAAACTCAGGCGGAATCCATCCTCTGAGTAAACTCCATCTTGGCTGCTTGCCCAGACATCTTATTCTAATTATCCAGGAGTATGAAAACAATAGGTTGTCTCCAACACTAAATCTGTCTGATCAGCAAAGGCTTCTCTTAGCTATGAGTGACTGCAGTTGTCTTCGCTTTGAGGACTCATCATATGAAATATATTTAATATGTCAACATGGCAGCAACCCCATCACTAAGCTGACAAGACCTGTCAGGACCCCAGCACTCAGTGGAAGGTGGAAGGTGGTGCACTTTTGCAGCAGAGAAATAAACTTGAGGAGCTGGCTGGACACTGCCATCCTGGGGAGAAAATAGCTGCCTCAGAATAGCTGTATCATCTAAAACCTTGAATAACCAAGTCTCAAATATCCATGCTATTGACTCCGACAGAGACTTTCTCTATATCTTGTTTCTCATGTATCGTGTAGGGATGAGAAATCAGGGTTAAGCAAGATTTAAACCTAAACTACATATACAGCATCTTAAACTCCACTGCCCTTTTCAGTTACTCACACGAAACATTTCAGATCCCACCTAGATGTCCTGGAATCCAGATAAGAGAGTGAGACACTTAATCAACTAATTATGCTTAAGAAAAATGGGGGTGAGAGATTGAAGGCGCCCAGTGGCTTCATGAGTATTGTTGTGTGCCACGTTCCTGACATTATCATGGCTGTACTTGACTTCACTTTTGCCTGGATATGCACATGTGCTATGCGGGACAGGTCTGGGATATGATGCAGCTAACACATGGGATACCTCATTAAAATGTTCAATTTCATCACAGTTATTTCAGACTTTGTGCTTACAGTTCAGACCCATTTCCAACATCTTCTTCTCCTCCCTCCCACAAACACTTACTGGAAACAGAACAGTAATTGAAGCAAACAAATAAGGAGGGTGGTCAATGGTGCAGAATCTCAACTGGGAGTAGAAGAGTGTTCTGAAATAGCAACACTGTCAAGTGCTGTATTTTTATACACTCTGGTGTGAGACACTGACCCAGTTTCCATCACACTGTCAGTCTTCTCTCAAAGGACAACTTTTCATTTTCCCATCTCCACTCTGCACCTCCTCCAATCTTACTGTAGCCTTCTTCAGCATGGGTAAGCAGAACCATGCAAGGCACTGTACAGAAGATCCTAGCATAAATGTGATGGAATAATGCTTGCTGATATTTACTGAAAACATTATTCCTGGTAGTCATTTGGAGTTACTCAGTGGTACTGCACCTATATGATCATGATTGACACAACGTGATAGAACTATGTCTACTTGTGATGTATTTAGCCTGTGATTCACTAGTGCATGAAAAAACATTTTGTTCCCTGCCCCTTTCATGGAATGAAATCAGACCTGTTTGTAGAAATCTATTGTCTTTTTTTTCTGTGCTGTGAAAGAGTCTGCACCTTGAAGCTTTATTTCCACTACTCCAGCCTGCCAGCTCACCCACTTTCTTCGTCATGCCAGAGTTTATTTGAACATTGTTTAACTAATTAGCCAAATACAGTTAGCCCAAATCAGCTTTTGGGGTGACAGTCTTTAAGATTGGTAGCCACACAGATAGATCTCTGATGAGCTTTCTGCTAACCTCCCTCCAGCTTGGTATCTTTATTTTATGGGTCTCATTCTGTTGCCTCCATTTTAACCAGTTCTTACCAAGCTCAATCTTTGCACTGAATTCTTATGCTTACTTGTGACTCTTTAAGAAATGCTTCCTTTTGATGTAGATCAATTGGTTCTACAATATTTTCTTTCTTTGTTTGTTTAGAAAGGCAATTACTTTCAGAAAAATGGGACTAGGCTAATATACCACAATCTGCTTTTTCCAACCCTATACCATATTTTATCCCATTTCCATGTTATAGGCATATTTAATTATCTTTCCATTTAAAAATTATTGTTACAGCATTTCATACTATTGAGCTCAGATTAACAGTCCAACATTCCTGAGTCACTTTTATCCTCTCTTCTAAATTCAGGCACTCCATTTGCCATTCTCCAAGAATGTAGTGCTCTCTGAAGATGATGGTTAACTACAGTCTCAATTTTAAATCTTTCAGTAGTCAAAATGAAATTACCCAATGCCTTCCAACATGAACTCCTAATAATATTCAAAGCATTCTGCTGTGTGGGCTTATTTCCATCAGTCACATTAATTTCCCCATTTTACAACATGCTTTGGGTGTGCAGGGTTGGTATATTTTCATCACATAGCTTCAAGTACCATTTGCAGAAAACCCAAGGTAATGTGGAGACTGAATGTTAATATACATCCAGGTCCATATGATAATGTTCCAGGAGTGATAGCTACTGCTATGTCTATTCTTAATTTCACAGATATGTCAGCTGCACACAGTTAACTTCAAGCCATTCATGCAGTAGGCATTGCTCATGTAGCAGCTTTGGAGACTCTTGTCTTACAACAAGGATGCCAAAAGAAGCAATGGTTTTTCTAGGAACTTCACATGTAATGTGGCAAAATCACTTCTGAGATATTTAATTTTGGTTTTATGGAAAGCCTGACCACTTCTTTGTCTCACTGTGGCTTTATATGAGTTGATGAATATAAAGACTAATCATTCAAATATTTGTTGATATACTTCGCAGGGGATTTATCAGATATCTGTATATCTCAACATTCCTTCATGTTAGAGAGGTAAACATAGGCACTGCACTTTTAGAAAATTTCATAATAATTAACTGACTCTCATGTCTTATAGAGTTGATTTGCAGTTGGTTTTTTTTCCCCCTGTCTTTTGTCATTTTAAGATATTTTTTCCATTCCATACAGGTCCATTGGTTCTTATTTCTTTTCAATACTATGGGTCCTCCTTACCCAGCTGTCACCTCTTGTCCTTTATAAACTATGCCAGTTGTGAAGTATGGGGACCTCTGGCCCCTACTATATCCTTCAATAAGTCTGAATAATCTCTTTTCAGGTCACTGTGAACTAATTCCAAGTGGATGGAGCAGACTTTTACCTCAGATTTCATCTACATTATTGGGAAATTTCTTCTCTCCCCAGCTTCTCCCAGGTTTCCTGCCTTAACTGCTAAACTATTGCTAATGTTCCCAATGGTGTCCTCATTGCAATAAACAGGTTGAACAAAGAAAGAAGATCCATATGGTCTGAAAAGCATTGGTTGACCTTTCTGAACTCTCTGTGTCATTTATTATTACCCAGATAACCTGTTACTGGAAGGACTCTGGGTATCTCAATAATTCACCTGAATATGTTTAAGTTCAGAATTCTCCAAAAGACTGGAAAAGTAGTATATAAGCCTGAAAGAAAAACATTTCTTATCCTTAGCTTTCTAGTTAATTATTTTTCCTTGAAAACATGAAAGTTCCTATGCCTTCAAGGTCTTGTCAATATCCTCCCTCCCTCTATCCCTCCCTCCCTCCCTCTCTTTCTCCCTTCCTCCCTCTCTCCCTCTCAGTGTTGTAAACTAAAGCAAGGAAAGGAGGTGGGAAAATACTTTAATTGTGGTGAAAAAAAATCTGTAATTATAACCATAGTATATGTAAAATTTCCCTTATCACTTACACTGGAATGACAGTCAAAGCCAAACTGTATATTACTTTATTTACTTTCAAGCATTTGCATTGCCTGCTGTATGTATCCTTTTAGCTTCTTCCCACACCTGCTTTCTGAGTTCTTTCTGAGCTTGGGACACAGCCCTACCCAAACAGTAGGAAAAGCTAGAGGCACCTGATACAGCCCTCACCCTTAGGCAGTGATATTTTGAGGGAAAAGAGATTTTATTTATGAGTCTTTATTTATTTATGAAGTAGCTATGTGCAAAATAAAATAAGTTGGAGGAGAAGGCTGAAGAAAAATGTGAGTGCCCTCTCTTAACCACTCTCTGAGCACTGCTGTGGGGCCTTTTCCTGGAAACAGACGCTTGTGTGCTTCAGCCAAGGTAGTTTGAGAGCTGCCTTGGAAACCAAAGAAGCACCACTTCAGTAAACACATGCAGGAGCTTCCTCTTGTCCTAGGGCAATCAAGGTCTCACTGACTGCTTAGCCCAGGATGTTCTTGCAACATTTGAGATCTCTTCAATCAAGCAGAAAATGTGACCATTAAGATGCTGTGTTTGCCTCACAAGACTTACCTCCACCAACAAGAAATCGGGTGAGCTGTTCACCTGGCTAAACGAGTAAGCCCCATTTAGATAAAAGTATAGGCAAGAAAATCCTGCAATAATGTCCACACAAACCATAAATGAAGAGGTGCTACCTAAGTCCCTGACCTTGACAGTTTCCTGGAAGCTATAGGACCTCACATGCGTTCATATGACTTTATTGATTCCAATGGTTTCAAAAGGATGCTACAAGAGAATAGTCAGGTTTGGTACCCACTAGGTAAAAACACACTCTTACGTGTCACTAATGTTTAAAACTCTTTATAAAGTCATACTGCAAGCTATTTTTTCAGTGACAGAAATAGAGGCACAGGAATTATTTGCCAGGAGTCATATAGGCAGCTAACAAAGGGCACAAGGTTATACCCACAGCTCCGGACTCAGAGCATAGCACCTCTCTGTATGTAACCTTTGGCCTCTTGCTTTTGTGCACATGCCTGTAGTTAATGAAATCACCTGCTCTTCATTTGCCAACAGCTGAACTCTAGGAAGGGAAGCAGGAGGAATCCGCTTGTGTTTCAACTCTGAAATTTCAAAAGGTACAATTTGTATACTGGGGTTTGTGCATATTTTAAATCTGTTATGCAAACAGTATTAACATTCATAGATTTTAATTCTAAAATTTTATACCACATACTGTCTTTCTGGATGTATTTGAGTCTGTTTCAACTAAAAATTTCTTTAGTCTGTGGGGATGATACAACCTGTCAGACATAATGGTAAATAAACCTATAGAAGTTATTTTTCTGATATATTTTCCTTTGCTTTCAAAGACATTTGGAGCTTCAAATGTTTTTGAGTTTGACCTCAGAATTATGTTACATCAGCCCAGCTTGTGATGTCAGTTTCTGAGTGATTGTGACAAAGTGTTTTGCCAGCAGTGGACCAAAACATCACCTGTAATGTTCCAATATTTTCTTTTCTTTCTGCTCTTTAGTTCCAAAACAATTGGAAAAAAATCATTGATCCTGTAAAAATAGCAGTTTCATAATGGATGAGTAATCCCACTAGATTATATTGAATTAGACTGGATCATATTTTATCAAAACCTAAATACATATGACAAGAATTTAATCAAAAAATTCTTTTTCAATGAAGATTTTCCTCTCTTTCAACCAAATTTTTAGTGGGCTTCATCTTTTCTTGCATTTCT
Organism: Anabacerthia variegaticeps; assembly: GCA_035583185.1. Taxonomy (NCBI): domain Eukaryota; kingdom Metazoa; phylum Chordata; class Aves; order Passeriformes; family Furnariidae; genus Anabacerthia; species Anabacerthia variegaticeps. The sequence goes on along the minus strand of JAWWEW010000112.1, from coordinate 28,328,079 downwards.
CTTCTGATGTATACAAGCAATTCATATTTCATGAAACATAGGCAGGAATTAGATCACGAGCTCTTCCAAATTAAAAACAAGGGTTTACATTTTCAGAACATTTTTATTTCATAGGATAAGTACCCAATATATACGAAAAATGTACACATTCTTCAGATGTTCCAAGGGGAGGCAACACCAAAAGGAAAGGCTTTGTTTTTTCAGCTGCCTTTGAAAATTTGAATGTATGTATACGTTTCTTACAATAACAGACAGTAAAGTAGGAGAAGGTTTTTTTCTCAGTGTGGAAATCTCTGACTAGTGATAGTAACTAAAATATAACCAGCACACTTGTTTCATCCTAAATCACCACCATCAAACCCACCAACAACAACAAACCCAAAACCCAAAAAAGGAAAAAAAGCCAGTCAAAATCACATGACTGAAAAACTTTGTCTTATATTGCATGAACTATGACAAAAGAGTGCCTTGGTTGGTTCTTGTTTACACTCCATAGTTTTGTTTCAAATGTACAAGGTGTAAAATGCTATTAAACGTTCAATAACTTCTCTTGCAGTATAAATCTTCTGTAGCTCTCTGTACACCTTATGTGCTAGGTCCTCCTCCTCTTTCCACATGACTCCAATGACAGAGTTATGTTTGAGGTCTCTCATATCCTTTCCTTGCAAGTTTTGCAAAGCTAATGCCTAGCATTTCTCCTCTCTCTTTAGAGTCCTCACAAGTTGAAAGGTCTTGACTGTGTGTGTAGATGAATCTGGAAATAACACCTTGTCAATGGTCACACTGAAGTAACTACAAGGTGATCTAACCTCAGCCATTTAAGGAACTGTATCCCCATCTCCTGCACCACTTCCATAGCTGCAGCAGTCACAGCACAGCATAGAGTGCTACACCCAGCAAGCTCATGAGAAGATAGTAAACCACTTGGTTAGCACATGTTGCCTGAATGACTCCCCGGGAATGAGAACTGGCCTGTGCTCTGCCAGCTGGCTCGTGCTTTGTGTCTTTTAAAACTTAAAAAGATCAGATCTTTGTAGGTAGCTGTCCCTGCACAGTTTCCATCGGTGGAGATCTTAAAAACAAATCTTCTATAGCTCCAATTTCTAACCAATCAAGAAGTATGTAAAGTTAGGCACAAATTAGCTTTCTGATGAAGTTAGAGTCTAATAACTGAAGGAACATAAATGCTCATATTAAGCATAAGAGATGGGCTCCTTCAGAAATGTGACCATATCTCGAGATCAAACAGAACTTATTTTGCAAGTTATAGAAGTTTTATTATGAGTTTTTTATTGCTTGTGCTTTACTTGCTCTTCTTTCATCTCTGAGTTGTGATACATGTGTGTCTAAAGCAGCTTAAAACCACCAAATGAGGCTTTCTGAAGAGCATATTAAATTTTCCTGGGATCAGGTAATAGAATCAGAGAAGTCCTCTATTAGATCATCTCTGCAGTTCCAGAAAGGCTGGGTAAGTGTGTGAGCATGAAAATATGTAACACTGTAGGGAGGAAATCTGCATAAGAAACCAAGGAGTTTTCTCTGAAAGAAAGTTCCATGCCCCAGTTACCCCATCGTCAGCAGTATGGGTTGCCAAAGCACGTCAGCGTGCTATATAGAGTCTGTACTTCTTGCACTTCACACATTAGGAGAGAGGCACTGAAACTCACGTCTGCTTAAGTACCTGCGGTGTTTGTGGGCCAGACCATAATCTACTTCTCACTTTGACAGTCTCTGAGACTTCTCTGACAGCTCTGAAAACAGACCTTCCTGGCATATTAGCAGAGCCAAAAGCCGCAGTTAGATCCCACCATTACCTGCAGCTGGTTTCATGGCAAAAGCAATAGTTCCATCTTTAAACATGATTCAGCTTGAACTTTCAGTTTTCCAGGAAAATGACTTGTTCTTATGTCTAGCACTAACAAGTGTGTGGTTCATAGGCACACAACAAAAATATAAGTGCCAAAAAATATTTATCGTGTGCTAACAAAACCTGCACTTTACTGTCTAGTGTTCAATTACTGATGTGTTCCTTGAGAGCAACCATGTTGTCTCTCAGCATGCATTTTGCCAAGCTAGAAAACACCCTCCTTTCTAGTCTCATCTCGCAAGTTACATTTGTGATTACTCCAATCCTCCTTTCTCTGTGCCTATTCTTACTTCAGTGTCTCCTGCCTTTACCTGACTGACTGCCTGTACACAGGCATATATCTAAAAATAGCCTGCTAGCTGCCTTGCAAAATGGTGTTAGCAATCCCCTCCCCCTCTTGAAAACCTTTGCTGAGATTTTCTTTTCCCATGCTCATATCATACCGATTCTTGACAAATATTCTAAAAATTACTATCTACATGCAAAAACAATTATCATTTCCAAAGGATGGTCCTGAGCTTAAAGGAGAATTTCCTGTTTGCTCCTTGTACTTTGCATTATTTGCTCATTTCAATTATTTCAGACCTGTTGGTAGTATTTTTTTTTAATTTCTGTCAAGTTCCAGCTTTTTCTTCTTCTGCTGATGCTGCTCAACCATGTATTATCTGCTCATATTGTTAGTTTGCAAGATTATTACAAAACTAATAATTAATTAGTGGTCAGAAGATCAGTTCCAAGGCAATCTCACTACTGCTTCCAGATGAATGCTTCCTCATTCAGTACACCCTATTTTCACAGCAGAACATTGACTTAAATATTCATTTCTAATGGCACAGTATCTTCCTGCACTCAAATCTTCTGTGTGGTCACAGTAATTAAGACCTCTCAGATATGAGGTAGCTCTTTATAGCCTGCAGCACATCACCCACCACTTTCAGAACACGATGAAAGATGTGAGCTGTGCAGAATCTCTCAGAAATACACCGTTGCTCAGTCTGTACCTGTAACCATGGTCATATCCTTAACAGTTTGTATTTGTACACAACAGGGCTGTGTCTGATGCAGCTTCCCCTCTCCAGGCCTGACCCTGACCTCCACCAACAGGCTGACATTTCCAAGGAAGTGCCTGATACCCAGGACTGGGGTTGCTTCTTTTTCCTGGCTGCTCAGAATTTCTGGGGAGGTGGGATAGGCTCTGGATGGTGATATCCTGCTCTGCCACCCTAGGGGACCACCACATCTCTTGTCCTCAGGGAACTGCTGGTCCTCACAGTGTCCTAACAACTACTGGAGTTAAGAGGCAGCTCTTTGGTGTCAATTGTTTTTCCCATTTCTGTCTCAACATGTGTTGTGTTCATCCATATATGTGTTCCATGGGTCTGATACTACATAATCATTTTTATTGCCCACATTTCTGCATTCCACCTAAGTCAGGGCTATGAATGGAAACACCTGCATTTCTACATGCTATATTTCATGTCAGCTGTGGTTTGGAAGTGAAACATTGTGTTTTGTTGGAATTACTTATTTTACTCATTTTATCTGTTCTATATCCATACACATATAAGTATGAATATACTACTAGATTTTCCCATTAATTTTTAGAGATACCATGAGCTATTTTGTTTGAAGTTCTACAGTAAGAGAACTGTAAAATCTAAGCAGGGAAGAAATCAGTGATTTAAAAAACAACAAATGAAAGTGTGCATTTAGGTCTGGATGTAAATCGGGTAAAATATCACCATGGTTCATATGGAAAAAGTGAAGGAATTGGAATACTTTCAGTATAAAGCAGACAAGACATCCTGTGCATGGGGAATGGTATGGTTTTGTGGCTCCCATGTTAGTATAACATCCAGGTCTGTCCAGCTCATAGTCACTGCGCACAGATATGAACATCATGTGCTCACAACCACACATGTTTCCTGTTTCTGAGGAAAGGAAAATGTGAAAAATTTTTGGTCTAGGCTAAGTGGTCAATACTGACACCAAATTTAAAGGTAAAGGATTGAGATAGTCTGGATGTAGGATGCACATTCATTTGCATTGCATATAGCAGGTATTGCAACCTCTTAAAATCACATGATGGAATGGCAGCATTACGTCCTGTCAACTTTGCATTCTTCAAGTTGAAAAAAGAAAGTTTTATTATGGATAGTCTTGGCTTCATCAGAGATGGCTGCAAAATAGCCCTGTTCACCTCTGGGGAGGCAGCAAAGGAAAGGTTATTTCTGAAACTGTACACCAGTGATAATATGCCTTTTGGGCTTCTTGGTATTTGAATTCTCAACCCAAGTCTAGGATATGGGTGGGATTATGCCTGGTCAGAGCTCAGAGAAATACCACTACACTAGGTTGTATCAGCCATGAAGGGAGGGGAGGGATTTGGAGCCCAGTCCCATGCTAGCAAATATTAAAAGGGGGAAAAGCTGCAATGGCAGGAATTGGGGATGCCCAATCCATCTGTATTTCCACTTACTATGTATATTGGTAAGGCAAGAAAGAAAAAAGAACTCTGTTTGTTTGTATGATCTTGCTTTGTTTCAGTTCTACAGGTCTGGCCAGCCAATGTCCTTTGCAAGCAAGGATCTGCCTGAGGTGTGGTACTAGATTATTTCCTTTGAAGAGGGAGTTTAAAAAAAAAAAATATCCATTTGCAAATATAAGGTAAAAGCCAATTTCTAGGATGTTCAACAGCACTTTAGACAGCTGCTTCAAATAATACCCGTTCTTTAACCAGAACAAGCAGCAAAAAAAAAAAAAACCAAAAAAAAAACAAAAAAACCCCCAGAGAATGTCTGACGAACAATGTATGGCAGTAGGCTTAAAAGGTCTTTTTGTACATGATACAGCAAAACTGAGAGAAGTTGATGGATTTAAAGTCAGAACACTCACCTGTTGCTCAACATTACCTTTTTTGCTATACCACATATTACATATGGTACTACTAGTAAATGCCTGGTTAGCGGATGTTCAAGCAAATTTTTGTGGGCATGCAGTAGAACACTGTTAAACCTCATCTTTAACTTGTTAAGTAAAATAAAATGGGCAATTCCCCCCAGCAGATTGCTTTGCAGGAAGACAGGGAATCCATCCTGTTCTGTAAGGCAGTTGACTTCAGGGACACTCTCCAATGAAAACCCCAGTTTGCCTCTCACCCTTCCTCTGCCCTTCAGAGACCAGACTCCTTAGACCATGCAATGCCCCCCCAGAGTGGGAGAATAAGCTTCATCTGCCAGTGATGGTGTCCTGACTGGCACAGAGGTACAGCTCCATCACAGTTCACATTACTAATTTCCCAGAGATCTAAAGGTGTGAGGACCAAATCAAAGCCACTGCAGCACTGAATGCAGCAGCAGAGAGTTTTATGAAAAATGAGAGTTCTCATACATTTGTTCAGTATTTCTGCTTCTCAGTCACATGAATAAAACCCTAGACTTTTGAAACCCTTTTTCTTTTCCCCTTGTTTTGATTTGTTTCCCCCTGCCCCCCATATAGCAGATGAAGTTGTTTTGGATACAGATTGTGGGCTGGTTACCCAATTATGAACAGGAAAGCTAGCATTATGTTAATAGAATAAAAGTCTATGACACTGTGAGCATCACCAATAAACTACTATGGTAAAGAAGGTACCATGGTACTTTTTTATGGACCTCTTTTTCTTACGTACTTTTTAAACTCCTCATATTATGTATATCCTTGTAGAGAGAATAGTTGCTTACTACAAAAGAATTTACAAGACTGTAGCTTTTATTATCATTTAAATTGCCAGAAACATTAAGACGTCATTGGTGACAACAGTAACAACAGTAACAACTAGCCAAAGCAGGAGGGAAGTAGTATTTTTCCATTATCTGTTCCTTTTCATTTAAGTTTTCTGCCTTGAAATGAGAAAAGAACAGTTCTCTTCAATCTTGAAAATGTTTCACAATATTCATTCTTCAGCCTTACTCAAAGACTTATTGAAGGATATGCACGTCAGTCCTATATATTTGCTCAAATAAGTAGACTTTCACTGAAATACATGGAATAGCGTAATTGCATGAAATTAACCTACCTATCTATCTATATTCCGAAGGGAATGTTAAGTAAATAATATTACTACAGTTGAGTAATTCAGTACTAGGAAAAAATGTTTCTGATTTATTTTGCTATTTTTTTTCTGCCTGAGTACTGGGCAGCCCATTCCTCAAGTTTATTGTTGCTTGATAAAGAATACAATGGGTGAATAAGTCTTGAAAGCCAATTCTGCAGCTATTTAACTTTACACTTTTTGAGTGGGTTTCTGACAGCTTGTTAAGTTCAGCATCAGAATAAGACTGCAGAGTCCTAGTCTGGAGCTGCTGTTAAGTGACTCATTAAGAACATTTAACAGTCAGAATTTAGACTGTTCTTTAACATTGATTGATATAAAGCATATGATTTTTTTGTTTCAACGAACACAAGTGTATTCCAAAGTCTACAACTCATAATAGCAAATATAAAATTGCTTTCTGAATACATTTTATTTTGAGCAAACCAAATGATATTCACCTGAAGATCTTTCTCTGTAAATTCCCTCAGATACATCTTGCTTGATATGGAAATCCTTGCCCAGGAGAACTTTATCAGAGAAAAAGAACATTATGCCCTAATTGACAAAAAGCATTATGGTGATTTGAAGATGAATCGGTTTAACATCATCTCATCAAAAAGTTAATATCTAATTTTGGACTGAAACATTTTGACTAAGAAAAGTATTTTTTTACTTTAATTTTTTACTTATCTTCATTATTTGCTTTTTCAAGTTACAGTCTTTCTAAGTATGATTTTTTATTAAATTATATGCCTAGCCAACAGCATGGCAGAAGATAGTGAGATTTTGATGAAATGCAGAGTAATACACAAGGGAAACTTCACATGTAAGCAGGCATAAATTATGATGGTTTTTAAATTATCTATCATAATTCAGAAAATATTTGATTGCTTCTCTGAAAACACTGGTACAATGATCTGCAATTATCATAAATGCAAATCTAGTGTTTGAAGTTGTTAGGAATTGTATGGGTAGCAAAATAGAAAATATCATTGCACCACTTCATAAATCCATAACATGCTCACATCTTGAACACAATCCAATTCAATCTATTTGGAAACAGTATTATGTAGTTTTAAAGTCATAGTAAGGGTGATTAGAAATACAGAACAGATTCCACATGCACGTATCCTGTGGCTCATAATTTTGGAAAAGGCAGGACTGAAGGCAGTCACCAAAGAGGTCTATACAATCTTAACTAGCAGACAAGCAGTAATTACAAGTTATTTGGAGTGTAAGAACTACAGGTGCCCCAATGCTTTTACTAGAAAGAGCAACAAATAAAATTGCTTTTACACAAGTCCTAAATAAATTGCAAAACTCATTATTGCAAGACGTAGAGGTGAGTGAGAATTTAAACATATTCAAAAGTGTTTCAGAAAATTTCTGGGGGAAAATCTGCTGGTGTGGTGTTAAATATGATGGAAGTGGTACAACATATAGCATTTGGCAATTCTAAAGAAGGTGGCTAAGGGCATCCTCTCTATTCCCTGTTTCTTAAATTCCTCTTGAATATTTGCAGCTGATCCCTGCAGGAAGGAACATTTGAGGCTGCACAGACTTTTGATGTGACCCAGAACACCACATCATATATCCTCAAGAAATGCAGGATCCCTAAGAAATACCTTCAGGTTTTTTTGGGAGCCAAACTGAATGAATCTTTTCACTAATAGTATACTCACTATTCTAATTTATTATTTAATTTTGTGATCTCTACTATGATGACAGCAAAATAACAACTAGTCAAAGTACTTCCTATTGCCAAGATTTCCAAACACTGCAGTTGTAAAAACAATAATCTAAAATTCAGCAACAATGTTGCTGAAAACTCTGTTTAAAGCTGCTGATAACACAGGCTTCATAATTATCACACGTTTGCAAGACTAAGGTCCTGCAGCCATCAGTATAGATCCTTATAGAGAATATTTTTAGTAAATTCAACTTCTTTTGCAAAGTGGGTTTGCATTTCTTAAACATGTTTGGAGTATGAAAATGGGTAGAATTCTTTGGTTTGTGTGATTGTAAATTTAAGAAATGGCTTGTGATAGTTCCTTTCTCCTAATTCTTTTTATACACCAGATTGCTGAAGTCAGCAGTTTCTGAATAGTCTAGTGTTCTATGAGATGTGTTTTGTCTCTCTTCTTTCACTCGGTGGCTGTGAATCAGTTTTTTGGATTGAATAAACAATACTTCATTGGTATCAGTGATGCTACAACAATTTACACCAGCTGAGAATCTGATCCTTCCATTTCAGATGGGAAAGGGAGATTGTGGAGGCAGCAGTTGTCCTTTATGTTCTTTCAATGAGTTTTTTGAACACTAATGTTGCTACTAACAGAATTTACAATAAACTTGGTAAAGATGAACTGCAGTCACATCAGTTTCTCCCAGTGCTGACGCAGCTTCTCCATGCAAACTTCATTCACACAGGGGCCAGGGAAGTGCAGGTATAAAATGATTATGACAGTCATGTGCTTTGAGCCGCTTCTGTTGCTGTCAAACTGTAGAGAGGCAGAGAAGACTGGAGGAAACTCATACAAGATTTTGGCCCGCTTTTGCCACAGGTTTTGTTTTTTCAAGTTTTTTTGGATAAAGTATTTCTCTGGGACAGATTACATGAAGCAGAAAGTTTCCTGAAAGCTGGGATTCGAATCATCCATGTAATGCTCTGGTACGAGTATTTCACCTCAAGTAAACCCTGCAATCCGTGGTTTCATAACAGATTTGAATTCCATTATACTTTTGCCACGGGGTTTTTATGGACTTTTATACAGGAATCATTTTCAAGTCATCAAAACCAGCAAGGAAAAGATGTAAGTGACTCTGTTGTTCACTCCTCCTTCCCCCAAAAAACTCACAAAACTAACACAAACCCAGAAATTTAGTCCTTCCAAAATATCAGGGTCTGCAGTCTAAAAACCTGTATGTTTAAAACTTCTCCCAGTGGGAACCTTTTTTGCCAAATGTTAACATCAGAGGCAAAGCAAATCCTAATCACATCCTGTTCTCTCCTAGTCCTGAAAAGCAAGGCTAAATAGTTGGAGCAGTCTTCTGGAAAGCTGAAAAGTGTCAGACTCTAAGAGTTCCCCTGGAATTGTTACTGACATCTTGCGTTTGAGGATTTCCAGTCCTTTCACATTGAATTACACATAGCGGGAGCTAAGGGTAGCCAGGAACTCTCTGAAGAAAACCTCAATGGTTAGGAGCTATGGGCTGCATTTACAAAGGTCTCTAGTTGCCTTAAAATGCTGGTGGATGTCTGGCCAGAAGCAAGTAGGCACTCAACAAATCAGGATGTGCAGGAAACTCCTCACAGCATGCCTGTGTGTAAGTTCAGAGACTAAAGTTAAAAATCTATTTTCTACCATGGTGACATCCTAATATAATCTTCCCTGTGATACAGGGATACTTCTCTTAGACGGTGAAGGAATGACTGAGAAACTCCTTCAAGGTACTGAGCACCCCTGCTTCCCACCAAAGTCCCTTGTACAAGGGGGAGGAAAACTCAACAGGCTTCTCATCAGCAAATGCCAAATTGTGAAAGCAACTGGAGCCAATGTGACCTTTCCTGGAAGAAAAGATTCAGCACTAACTGATTTATAAATTCAAAGCACAACTTATTAATAGATCTATTCACAGTTGACACTGAGAAATTGTTAGTTGGTAGGACAACAGAAGCATCTGGCAGCAGCTTTTGCCTTTCATAGGTCTTTTTGACCCAAATACTGCCAAAACACCATCCTTTTCCTGGACTGTTAGTGTTTTCAAAATGACAATCAGGTGTTTCATTCCATCCTTTCATGCCTTTCCCTTCTTCTCATATTCTTGTGCTCAGCATCGTGAGAACTTGATCTAATAAATTCTCAGATAGGTTCCCTTCCTCTCCCCCTAATCCCCTCCCCCCCGAGATATAAGCATTAGATCCTACTGTTCTTATTCTCATTTAAAAGGACAAGACTTTATCTCCTGCAACACTTTTTCATACCCCTTGATCTGCTATAAGCAATGTGATGAAGAGTAGAGGAAAGGGAAACTCAAATACCTGCTGCACCAAATGGCACCACAAAAGATCTTTGAATATTCTTACCAAGGCCTTATTCAGGAATAAGTGTGTGAGGAGTGTCGAATACTGTAACACCATAAATGTTGTCCTTTGCAGAACTGCCTGGCTGCTCTGCAGCCCCACACATCTCAGGAACTGGAGCACATGCCCAGGATTTCACCACCCTTCTGGGAGAGGGATCCCAAATATTGTATAGCAAGGTCACCACTGTTGGCAATTTCTGACTGGATAATTCCAGTCCCAACAAATCTTTGACTTTTTTCCTCTCCCTCTTCCTCCCTCTAAATGATGCAAAGAATGGCTATTTCAGACACAATCCTTTGAAACCTGAGGCCAAAAAAAAAAAAAAAAGATATGTCAAGATATGTCAAACAAGAAAAAGAAAGTAAGAGTACACTGCACAATCTAGGAAAAAGGGACAGGCACCATTGAAAAACCTCTTCTTTGCTGTATGTTTGGTTTTGTAAAAATAATCATTTAAAATATGTGCTTTCTAGTTTTTTCACATGTACTTTTCACTATCTATAAAAGTGGCATATTATGTAAACTACATTTTGATTGTGAGGTCAAAACAACTAAAATTTCAGAAAACACTGGTTAGGATTTTCTGCACAATTTTAATATGGAACACTTGGCTACATGAATTAGGGCATATTTTCAATTGTATTTTCACATATTATCCACAGCTTTACTTATCCAGTTTCTATCTTTTCTTCTTTGCCTTCCCTTCCTACTTCTGCTTTGAATTTCTCCTGGTTTTTTTCTTGATATATATTTGACATTTACGTCACCTGTACCTTGCTTTAGTATTCCCTTTAGAATCTCCATCACCACCTTCTCATTCTGGCTTTAACATAATCTTACAAAGAACATAAGTATTTTCTTGTACTTTGTAGCTAATCCATCCATGTAGTGGATAATAAAAATACAAAAGCAGAGAAACAAATCCAGAACAGATAGGTATAGTCTCTTGCATTTTTCCTCAAACTGAAAATTATTTTACTCAATTGAAAAACTAAAAAGAAAAAAGAAAGATGCTATTGGCAGTCCAAAACAACTTTTAGGAAAGTTATGGTTTGAATGAAGAGAGATTTGAGGATGGAAACTACCCAGAGACATTAGTTTCAGTAATTTTTCCCAGCACTTCCTTTATAAGACACTCAGCTTGCATCTCAAGCTGATTTTAATACAAGAAGTTAGAGATCATCAATCAGATTAAGATGGTTTGGAAGTGAATTTAAAACAGGATATTTTGTGCATATCTATATGGCATTTAGACACATTAATAATACACTCTGTCTTGGAAAAATATCTTCCCATTCTGTTATATAAAGATTCCTAAGCCTTATAATACTGTATTTTACTTCAAAGATATATCCTCCCACCGCTTCTGAATGAGGCTGATTTTGAAAGCTACACTGTGTTAGTCCCTATCCATGCAATATATACAGGTAATATAAAGGCTGAACAGGTGCCAGTATAAAGGAATACGCCTCAGGTGGGATGGTCTCAACCTACAGTGAATAAACTTCTTGTAACTGTTATGAAAAGTCTGTGGGTAAATCCACTAAGTAGGCTTTTAAAATTATGACTCAGTTTCTTTAAAAATACCATTTTCCAAGAGTATGTTTTTTCTCTCTTTTTTAGGATCTAAATATTGCCACCCTCTCTTCATCTCCAAACTTGCATAATCACATTGAAAGGCTTTCTCATACAGTACATCCCCAAGCAACTCATTCCTTAGCAGAGGAGGCCAGCACAACATGGCTTTGAAGGGAAGATGTTCCAGACAATTCTCATCTTGGACTCTGTGAGGACTTCCTGCTTAAGAACAGAATAGAATAGACTTTGTGATTAAATATTTATTATTATTACTACAATTTGTTTGGTTAATAATAACATCCAGAAGCATGAAATATGTACTTGAAGTTGCACAAGTTCAAAATAAGCCCCTGTCTTGGAAAGGTTAAGAATGTATGACAAAAATATGAAGAAAGAAGAATGTTTCTATTTCATGGATGAGGAGCTGAAACTCTACAAAAACAAATTCAGATTTCTAAGGGGTCTTTGACATCTAAAGATGCAATGGAATTGGTCAAAATTCGATGGCTCATCAAAATCACTGACATCCCCTTCATCTTTAGGTGTCTGCATAGATTTTAACTACTGTCTACAAGTTTAGGTTCATTTCCCTTAATATTACCCATCTAAAAATGAGTGTGCAGAACAAACTCTCTGCCTGGCTCCCTGCTATAGGCTGTAAGGACAGACAGATACCTTCACTGACTGATTCAGACAGCACTGTGCTGTTCAGCAGAAAATGACTCATGGTTTCCATTGCCTATAGAGGCTTGTCAAATATAAAGTAACAGATCACACCTGCAGCCCACAAATTCCAAACTGTTGACTCATTTCATAAGCAAAAATTCAGTAGCTTTGCTATGGACACAGTAGCATGGTGAATCCATTCTGTAAACCACAAAGATAGGCAAAAAATTTGTTATAACGACTCAGACTCCAAGTTTTATAAATCACCATGAAACTTGTAGTGTCTAAGGTCATGTGGAGATAAAAAAGCAAATAAAACAGAGGCTGCACTAACCTGTTAGCCACATGCAAGGAAAAAATCCACTTAAGCATTTGGCTTTGATCACAATATGATGCTGCCATGTGTTTAGTTAGTAATTATAAATCTCAGCTGTGAAATTTTCTGGGCAAGAAGGTTGGGAGGGCTACCAAATAATTTCTTCTGAATTTCATCTGTGATCCCTTTGAAAAAAAAATGTATTTTCCCATGGGTCATGATCAAGACGTAATCTACATGTAGCTATTCATAGCTCCTGCCTGGGTTTGAGTGTAGCTCCCAGGCCAAATGCTAGGGCTCCTGCTGAGGGTTGGTTGCTCAGTGCCACAGCTTTCTCCAATAGCAGTCTTAGCAGCAGAAACAGTGACTATTTTATTGTCATTGGTGGTGTATGTTTATTTTCTGGAAAGAAGGAGCCATTTGTTTTAACCTAACTCAGTTGAAAAAACAAGGAGCCACAATTGCGGTTGGACGCGCATCATGCAGAGGATGGAATGCTTTGCCTGCATCACAGAAAAGCACCTTTCCTTAAAGATAACTTCAGGCATAATACCAACAACTAGGTTAAAACCATCTTAAAAGGAAGGTCACCACAGTCCTGATTGGACAGAGCAAATTACTCCAGTGCTTTTTTCTTTTGGCTATGATTTTGTGCACTGACCTTTGGAAAGTATGGTTAAATAGCCTTTAGCAGCAGTTGTAAAGCACAGGATCATTGCATGGACACTGATTTCATTAGGCAGCTCTGTATAAATTAGCATTACTTACTGGGGGGGGTATGTAGGAAGTGGTACTGAGGAGAAGTGTGGCTCATTCATTTGGTGTGCAGCATAGCACGCACTAAAATTAAAAAGAAGACTTCCTGCCTGTCTGCAGAGACACAGCTGCCCTTCTAAGCTCTGCTGGAAGAGACCATGCAGACCATGAGAGGGCAAGATTAGCAGTCATGGACTTTTATGAAGCTACTCAGGTTTAGCCCAGGTAAAGTTCTTATTCACTGCCAGATTTTGCACTTTCAAGTGGAAAGAACATCAGGCCAGATTTGACCCTCCCCAGCGTTTGAACTCCTTCCAGATAAAGAGGAGAAAGCAACAGTCAAGTCCCTTGTAAACTCCTAGGAGCCTTCAGCATCTTTCCATCGTCTCTCCAGCATAGGAGAAATCTACCTGGAGTTTGGCCCTTCAGGTTGTTTTTCTTCTTTTGGATCACTAGGTTTAGGCATGGGAAAGGTTTTGATTCTGGCAAGTGCCATTCTCATGATGGCAACAATTATTGAAGCAGCAGGCTTATTGGGCACTCCTAAACATCTTTAGAGCTTAGATTTATCTATTTTTTCCCCAAAAAGAATTATTGCCCAGCTGAATCCCATCCACTGAGACTGTCAGTGCTGTGCTGGTAAAAATGTCCTCTGCCTAGCTGAGCTCCCACCATGTAAATATCTGTAAATCTTTAAACATCCTGAGAATGCCTAGCAGTTTCAGACAGATTAGCATTCAGGGTCACTTTTAGTTTCTACAGACCAGTTTGCTAATCTCCCATGACAACACTTAAGTCTGTCTGAACATCAGAGAAGGGGGAAAAGAATAAAGGATTAACAATAAGAATAAAATTAATCAGAGAAAAGTTTAGGTAATGAATTATAAGCAACCTGCCAGGTGCGGCAACTGTAGAATGGTTACTAAAATTATGGAAGAGAAAAAACCCACGGTTTTGGAACAAGCACTAAAAATTCACATTTCAGTTGCAATCCTGACACTCAAACCTGTCGAACTTCTTTAAGTGATCCTCTAAGTCTGTTCTGTTCTATGCTTTAACAAAACAGTAGGAACTAGCAGATGGGAGAGTTGTACTTCACTACACAGTCCCTTCCCTAGATCCCATTTAAGAAGCTGATGGCTGTCAGTCCCCACAAAGAAAATTTGCAAGGCTCCACAGTGTGTTTTGTCTTCAGCAGCACTGACTGGAAACACACCCTACGTACTTCCTCCAGTGGCTTGAAGATCATCACTTGGAGCCTTGCTATCCATGCATGTAAAAAAGACATCTCAAAGGGTAACTTGACATATTTTATGCTCCTAAAGAAGGAATTTACACTCTCTGCTTTACTTCCCCCATATCAAACTTGATCCATCATTTAAAGTAGTGTAATGGCAACAGAATGATCTTCCTTACATATTTATGCTTGTTTTTACGAAGAACTTAAACAATACTAGGTGCTGTACTTGCTCTTGCTCTTTCAATTCCATGTTGCTGTGATGGTGACAGGTGAAGCAGGTACTCTGACACAAAACCTGGGCAAATACAAACTTCAGACTGTGAATTCACTTAAGCACCAAAACATGCTCAAGGGAGAAATCTCTCTTCTTCCCCCTTTCTGTGGATGGGGAAGCTGGAGCATCTGGGGCTGAAATGGGGACAAAGGACAAAGTGAACTGGGTACCAGTCTCTGCATTTAGGTGAGAGGGTGACCAATGACCTTGGACTCATCCCAGCCTTTGGCTTCAGCACTTGCCACCATCTCATCACCTAAATATTCTGTAGCTTGCCTTCATCTAACATGGACTTTTGTCAGTGTCTCCTTGAATTTTCATGGGCTACCTAAAGAAATGCAGTCCTTCTTATACTACCATAAAAGGGGAATTAAATCAATGTTCTTTAATTTAAATATCAGTTTGGATCCATTGCAACTGAAATCTTTTCATTTATTTCCAGTGTGAGATCCACAAAGTTGCCCAGAACTGTTAAGTTTCACTTCCACTTCAGGAAAAAAATTAACAATTTCAATTAGTTTAGTCTGAGGCTTATCACTGACTTTTTAACAACAATTTTGGTTCAGGTTCAGTTTGAGAAATGAGTAATATTTCAAATTTTCCTTTAGGGGTAGGTTTACTACATGCTCTTACTATTAAGCAGTGTTCATGCATTATTACAAATCTGTCTTAGCAAAATCTAATTAGCAGTCCTCTGTCATATTAGAACATGTCTCAAGTATGGTTTCAGAGAGTCTGGTATTATTCTGCTGTCTGTACTTCCTTTCATACAGTGATGGAGTAGAGTGCACTTACTAAATGTGCAGACAACATGAAACTGAGGGGGGTTGCAGCACTCCAGAAAACACTAACAGAATACAAAGTGATCTTTGCAAAAATGAAAGTCAGTCTGGAATTAAAAAGTTACCGTGCAAGAAACTTGAGTGCAAGATACTCCTGCAAGTTATGCGGGAATACTTCACTTCAGAAAGGACAGAGAACAGATGGCCAAGTGTTCACTCTACAAGAAACGTTCTTAAAAGCACCGTGGGCTACAAAGTGAATTTTAATCATTTGTGACATATTATGGAAATCAAAAGTTCCCAAACCCTAGTGTCACTGTTTGGTGTATGAACAAAGAAATTACCTATGACTCTGAAAATAATCCTTCCATTCATGAGACTTCAGCTGGGATACTGATTCTGGTTTCAGGCATAGGATTGCAAGAAGAGTATGGAACATCTGGTCTGAGAAGACCAATGAGAATCAGAACACCAGAGATCTAAAATTATGACACAATCAGGAAAACAAACTGAAGGAGATAAAATGAAGGAATAAAGGATTAATCATCTCAGATAAAAGATGTCAGAGAAACATAATGTGGAATGCAAAAGGATCCTGCAAGCAATAAAGGGTTAATCTGTCTGTGCGTCTGGTGGATACGGACAGGGGTTAATACACTAGGAACTAAAGGAAATTTTCTAACTGTAAGGTTAGTGAAAGACTGGAGAATTTTACCATAGGAAGTAGTTCTATCTTTTCCCTGAATTTCTTGAAGAACAGATAACACAAATGCCTGACAGGAGTGCTTTGGGTAGAGCTGATCCTGTTTTAGAGTTAAAGGATGGGTTGTGATGACCTTTCGAGATGGCTTCCAGCTCCCTCTTAGCTCTAGTCTCTGTTCATTCCACCATTTCTATGTACCTACAGCAGTATATCTGAAGGCAATTAAAACATTAAGAAGCACATTTTGTACTTTTTCCTCCTATAACTAGCAAATTAATGATACTAATAAAAATGGTTTGCTCACCACAGTCCCTTAGTGTGTTCTAATTACAACACTCTGAAATATTTGTGCTTCATATGGGAGCTCTGCTTACTACTGAGATCCAAACTTGTGTCATCTGCTTTTTCATAGCTAAATCTGCAGACAGCAGTAGGAACAAGACCAAGTCCAATCTTCATGAGACCAACAGCAAAGGAAATGAGAGCTCAACCATTAGTTATCTTGGCATAAATAAGTGTATATCTTTCCCAGACAAGCAAAGTAATCATGGATACAGGATGCACCACCACAGCTATTATTCTGCCTAGCCTCTGCTTGCATTGCCCTTTACCAAGTGTCACTGAGCACATTAGGCAAAACTCATCTTCCCTGACATTTCCCAATGCAGCTCTAGCAGGTAATGCCTGTGTTAAATCGAATTCTTTCACTGGAAATGTCTACTGGGTTCCTGAATTACAGCAGAGTACCCCTGAGCCTGCTTGCCAGGACTCCAGCCCCCACAGAGACTCAGCCAGCCCGAGCTGTTTGGCAGCTGAAAGCAGGTTTTGTCACCTCGGTTATGCAGCAACTGCTCCCACATTGGCAGAATACAACTTTGGCACACATGCATAGGCTTTTCCTAGTCATACTTGCAAAGGCTCCTGGGAAGGTGCCTAGATAGAGTCGGGTTGTTGATGCAGAGCACAGACTTACAACAGCATGGAGTCAGAGTAGCCCTCTGGATGTTCGTACAATGGGGGACACGCCTAATCAGAGGCAAAGCCTTGTTTGCTCTGTCCTGACCTGTGCTCTCTTCAAGAGGCCATTCCTGGGTCCTCGTCTTCTGCTCTCACAGCCACTTCAGGGTTCTGGGGATCCTTGTGCACAAGCCTACAGTTGGTGTCTCTTAGAGAATGATCTTCCCAGAAGAGCTACAGTTACATCACCCTTGCCATGTCTTCTCAAGACAGGTACTTTGCTTTGTCAAATTGGAGGAGGACCATGAGGTTCCCACACATGACTGGGCAATGAGCAGTCCCAGTTCTGTGATCAGTTCTCAAGGTCCAGCTCCTGGCTCCCAGACTCCTGCCCCTTGGATGCAGACATGGTTTGGCTTATTTACTGAGGGAAGCACCAATAATCTTCCAGGCAAAATGAAGCCAATGACTACACTTGTACTCACAACAGTGGATACTCTCACCACCTAGTGCAGTCTCCCTGAATGTCTTATAGTTAACTGCTCACATACTTCCAGGAAAACAAAAAACCTTCCTAGACTTACCCTACAATTTTACTCTATATCCAGTATACTACTTGGCCAAGAAAAACGCATAAAAAGAGAGCACGAACCAATCTTTTAAACTGGAGAGAGAGAAAGAAGAAATAAGAAGAAAATAAAAAGAACTGTTAATTATTCCAGCCCTTCTGGCAGTCAAAAAACAAAGTAAATGTTAGGAGGGCATGCATCAGAATTCTTGTCTTTTATATGGAAATATGGAATGTGCTGTTAAGACTAGATTAACTGGTCTGAATTAATAAAATACAAAACCTGAACATTTATTCAAAATCCAGGCCAACCTTCAAGCTGCCTTGAGGTTCACAAACAAAGCCAAAGACTTGTATTACCTCCCATTTACATTATTTTTTGGTTTTGATCAGCCATGAAACACTTCAGTGCCTGGTCTCTGCATAAGCAAAATGCAGTCATGCTGGAATGCCTCCTGAACATCTCCACACATCCATTCAAATGTTGCACTCTTGGGAGACCCAGGTAAGTGGGATAAGCTTGCAGATTCTTTCACCTTTCATAAGCTTTCTTGTCTTCGGTAATTTTTCATTTTCTGAATATTTCTCTGCTTCAGCACAGAGAGCAAATGCTAAGGATGTGCCATACATACTAACCATTAATGGAACTAGGTTGAAAGAGAAAGCTTTTATCAATTGAGTTGCAAGGCGCATTAAGAGAAGACAATTCCTTTTAATCAGGGGAAGGAAGAAAGATTGTCCTTCCTTTCTGAATATCAGTGTTTTTAATATGATGTAAATCTCTCAAGACCTTAGTGAATTATCAGCTTATAGGTATCTCTCTTATTTTTTTTCTCTCTCTTTTACTAGCCAGTGGTACCTTTCTTGTCTTAAGAAGGACAAAATAGGTTCACAGTATTCTTTTTTCCAAATATTTTTCATACAGGATCTTATAGGGAACCCATCAGGTTATCCACTACCTATTTACAAAGAGTTCTTCTTTTGCAACATTCCTTTTCTTTTCCATATGCACTCTCCCACGGGAAAAGAAAGCAAACTCATCTTTAACAGAGAGTCCCTGCCAGAACCAGAAGCAGGAAAAATGCGTGTTTCTGTGTATACACTGAGATTGAGGGGGCAGGATGTGAGAGAAAGAAATTACAGATAATTTTATTTTAATTTAAATATAATACTTTTGTTATACTAACATATACATTTCCCAACATGGATCACAATTATAACGTTCTTTTTAATAATTAACAATCATGTTTACTAATTTCACTCATTTAAAGTGTCTAATACATGGGAGTTTTGAGATAACCTGAAAGCCAAGGATTGAGAACTTAAAATAATGGCTTTTCTAAATGATGCTGACAGTGGCTCACGGAAGTGAGATTTGCTACAGTAACTGACTGTGGAGAAAAGCTTGTCACTGCAGCATAAGAAAACTGAAGTAATGTCCATTACAATTTCCTTCAATGTTTTCATTTAAAAGTATCAAGAGATAAAACATAAAATACCAGGCACAATATCTGTTTGTTTGGCACAGAAGACAAATCTTGTGAGTGTTTAGGATTTTCAGAGACAAACAGCTTAATCTTGGCTCCACCCTTTCCTTTCACCCCCCCGAATATCCTGGTGCCTCTGTTAATGAGACAGGTTCCCTTGCATGTTGCCACTGTAAGCATGTCCATGAAGGGTGTATGAATCAGCAGTCATCTCATTCTGGCTAAAATTAAAATGCAAGTGAGACAGGAATTCTCAAAGGAATTTCCTACAATAACTGCTCTGAATATCTGTCACACACTCTCCTCAAAGATCTCAGAGCCTTTGGGGAATAAATAAGTTTAATACTTTATTGCACAGATAGGCACCAGTGATTTGCCCATGGTAATACGGAATATCTGTTGAGACTGTACTAGAACTCCAGTGTCTTACCCTCATTTCCATCTTTAACTCTAAACCCACCTAATTTTTATGAAAGAGTGAACATTTCAGATGGACCAAATTAACAGTGACTGAAAATTGCCGAATTGGTGGCTCTTGGTGCAGACTTTGTATTACTGTGGGTTTCTAAAACATCACTAGAGTTTTGATGGTCAGAACAGGGAAGTCAGAGCTGAGAGTTATGAGAACGGTGTTGCACTAACAAGGCTGAATTACTCCACAGAGGATGGTATAAAAGGAAAGCAGATAGACAATGCTATTAGGTAATGGATTAGCTTACCATAATGTCAAATTTTGAGGCATGCCAGTGCAAAACTTGTCATCCTAATTTACAGAAAATGGTATATCCTTAGTAAGATGGTCTAAGGGGTGCATGCAGATAGCTAATTATTAACCGCAGACAAGAACCTGCTAACAAGACAACAAAGTGAGGAACTGCAGGATGCTATGGGTAACAAAAGGGAAGTAATGCATGTGCAGATGGCCCACCCTCACCTTGGACACATCTAAGGGGTAGCACGTGTAAAACTGCAGGACACTGTATGCAACAGCGGCAGGTGCGAGCTGGGCAGAATTGATAACCAAGGTAAGAATTACCAGAGCATCCTTATCATGATTATTAATTAAAGGCATATCAAGGTAAATTAAAGGAAAAGCAGTTCTAGAGGAAAAAGAATAATCAGGGTTTTGCTTCTTTGGGAAGGGGAGAACAGGAAGGACTTCATGGTGAGCAAATGAAGAAAAAGGAAATGAAAAGTGAAGCTATTCCAAAGATTGAGGCTGATATGCTTCTTTGTTCAGGATATTCACCCTAATGTTGACCAGGGAGTGTCTCTTGTCAGTTCACTTCTTTCCCTATTTCACAGCTGCCAGTGCACTGGAATTTGAATGTATCCTGAAAGTAAAGGTAGATGCTGTGTGTTTGAAAGCCAAGACTTTCAAACTAGGAGCTATCCTAAACTGATGAAGGGTTTGCCTGCCCTAAGAACACTGCACAAAATCACAAGCCTTTTAGAGCATGAAAGATGCCAGTAAATTGGAAAGGACTCAGGGAAATGCAACAGCAAATTATTAGGAGACAGATGGACTCCTGAAAAAAATTATTAAAAGAATTGAATAGGAGGGATAAAAGGAGGTCATGCCAGGCAAAGACTGTAAATAACAAGGAAAAAATAAATTATTTAAGACTGTAAAAGGAAATATATTCCACTGCCACTGAATAATACTGAGCAGAGGAAAATTCAGCCAGTAAATCTGAAAATAAATGTTTTTTTCTGGTCCAGTACGTTGAAGAATAGGCTCCCAAAGGACATGATGGATATTGTATGTCCTGAAGAAATTTAAACTTAGAATCAAAAAAGACAAGAAGAATAGATGTCAGTAGGTCCGGAAATAGTGAGCAAATTGTATTTGCTAAGACACTCCCCTATTTCTCATTTCTCTTTTTCACATCTTTATTGTGACAACACTTGGGAAGTGTGTATATATATGTTTTACTGTTATTATTTAATGTATGTGTTGAGGAGAATTTCCTTAACTTGCTAGCTAAATATTCATCAAAAATTGTGATTCCCTCAGTAATATTTTTATTGTAATGATATTATTTCAAACATTTTGAAGTCTGGGATTGATCACTCATATTTTGAAGTTCAACCTGAATATCTTAGAAAGGTTAATGATTCATTCTCCTTGATTAGATGATCACTTGCAATGCAAATATTAGTATGTAAGTATTTAAATTTCTGAATTTTGGAAAAATGTATGCATACAGCTTTGAAATTTGCCTTTCAAGCTTGTTCCAGTTGCAAAATAATCAGGTGGTAACACCAAGTGAATACAGAAGAGACCTGCACTTAATCTTAACAGAAAAAACTGATTAAATGTATTTATTCACAAAAAAACTTTTTTGTAGGGTTTGCCTTGCTCTAATTTAATTATACAGCACTCTCATTCCTGCTGAACAATAAAGACTGCTGCAATTTTTCAATAGATACACAAAGAACCAGGATGCTCAACATTGATTTGGGAGGGCGGGAGATTCTGGAATAGGCCCTGTGGCCCTAGCACAGGAAAACATTTAAATCCATGCCTTTTCAAGGTGGCAAAAATAAACTATTTTCTAAGAATGAGAGCCACTTTCAATTGTCTCCTGAGCAAAGGGCTTAGGACTGTCAGTTGTTACATGTGACCAAATGGGCCCTGTAAAGGCTTAATCCCACCACCATACCCAAATACAATCATAGTGGCATAGAATGGTTTGGGTTGGAAGGGACCTTAAGGATCATCTATTTCCAAGCCTCCTTCTACGGGAAGGGACACCTTGCACTACACCAGGCTGCTCAAAGCAGTTTGGGCCTGGATTCCATTGCTCAGTTGTCACCTCTAAGATTATTATATCCCACATGGCCTAGTGGTTCCACTGTTCTAGGGTCATATATTTCATTTTAAGTGTAAAAGTGTAAAACATATTACTAGATGTAACATAGAAATTACTTGTCTGCATTAGCCTAGCAGTTTCCTTAAATTAGCCTGTTGAAAGTTTTCAACTTTCCACCTAGGCAGAAAAACCCACATTCTCTTCTCATTTGCCTTAAGATAAAGTCAGAAATACTGCTGTGACTTTAACAGTTACTACTGATTTCCATAAGTGAAACTGGAGGCAAGGTTTGGTCCTTGAGATCCAGCAACTCCTTGCATACAGAGGAATCTACTACCCCTACCACACTAAGGCAGAAAGTAATTTATACTATAAATAATAGCAATAAATCAATAATGAGGCCTCTACAGATTTGGTATACAGATCTTCCAGTAAGAGTACAACAGATACTCACAGACTTAATACTTCTTCATCATTGCTGGGGCAGGTAAGCCTAAAGAAGTAAAACTGAAACTAAATGGCCTGGTTTTGTTTTCTCTTTTCAGGTCAGCATCCACAGTTAAGTCAATGAGACGTAGGATTACACATCATGTAAACAAATGAGCCCAGATATTTAAATCCCCAATTCATACTGTTACAAAATTTGGGATACATGACTTGCCTGGGGATGTAGAAAGAATAAAAACCCCAAGCTAGGAAGTTGCATTTTGGGCATACACTAATTATCTTTATGTAAACCGTTGTGTGTACAGAGCCTTGAGCATCACAGTGTGTACTAGTCCAGGTCTGAATGCCCTCCATGCAGACTAAATCAGTCCAGCTTCTCTAATTGTTTCAAGCACGGCTGACAACACAGTCAGGGCTGCACTGTGCTCAAGAACAACAGTAGCTCATTTAGAGAAATATCAAAACCCCGTGCAATAGCATCGACTTGCTCAGTAAAATCCATGTAGAGTGCCTCATCTCAGGAACTGGAAAACTGGGAGGCAAACTCAGCTGCCCTCGACCATAGACCAGTACTTTTTGAGTGGACAGCTTAGTTATCTCCTCTTTTGTTCAGTCAATTACTTTGAACAGCTAGCTACTGTTTGCAAAGCTAGAAGTGGGAATGGGTAATTTCAGCACTGCAAGGCTGAAATGCCTGTAGCTTGGTACACAGACAGCTTATCTGTCTGTGTGAGTGACTGTATGCAAAGGTAAAGAAATAAGAAAAGTATTCTGCAGGAGCTATTTAATGGCCAAAGCAACATCATGTTCAAACAGCACAAAACTTCAATTTTTTCTCACTGTGCCATGATATTAGAGTAGGGAATGACTGACAAGGAAGAGAGCATCTGACTGAGTGATGACCAGCACTCTCTGCATGAGCCTCATGAAAGCTGGGCTTCCAAAGACTGAGCAGTGACCATGCCATTCATTTCAATCATGACTGTGACAGCTCTTCCCTTCATTGATTATTGTTAACGATGGCTGAACAAATCAGAGAAAGAGAGTAACTGGTTCACTGCAGCCAGAAGATTGACCTTGTTTGAAAGGGTAATAGGAAAACTGGCAGTCACAGACAAAGGCAGCTGAAAAACACAATATTTCCTTTAATAAAGTCAATAGTATACAGAGGAAGAGATATCTCCAACAGAAAATAGCACATACTTGTCTCAAGCCACCTTCCTCTCCTTCTTTCAGCAAACTAGTATGCAGGTACCTGCATTTGCTGCTAATTTTTGGGTTGGGTGGCAGAAAGGATTCTCCAAATGTTCTCCTTCCCAGACTCTATTAGATGATAGACCTTGTAGTTAGGGCACAGCCTCACTTATTCCCATACATTTGGGATACTAGCAAAGTCATGTCAAAGCCCACAGTATTGAGAAGTCAAATGGATGAATAGATGAGACCATTGTGAAAGAGCCATCCACTGACTACTCTTTGCTGATCCTGGGTTGGATAAGGTGTGTGAAACAATCAAGAGGGTTAGCTTTTTTTCTCAGGCAGTAATAGATTAAGTTGCCTGTCTAAAAGAGTCATATCAACATGCCATGTAAAGAAAAGTCTTTGGATTATTAACCTGTTTTAACCACTGATAAAAGGATCTTTTTAATTTGAGACTTCCATGGTCCATTGCCATCCTTGTTTCTCTGCAAATCCAGGCATGCCTAGAGCTCTCTTGATCACTGAACGAGAGATCTTTTTTTCAGGAAAGCATCCTGTGGCCTGTGATTGTAGTTGCCAATTTGTAGCACTGTTAATTACCTGTACAAAATGAGCTAGTTGTGTTTTGTACCACAGTCTGGAACAGCAAGAGGAGATGTTTTGGTGGGATGGCAGGAAAAATGACACAGAACTATGAACAGCTGCATCTGGACTGCAGTCGTAAGTGAAACTCCTATTGCCTCCAGCTTGCTTAGGCTTTCTTTTAGCTAACAACAGGGTAGTTCCACACATTACCAGCCTTATGTGTTAAGCCCCTACTTGATGTATTTCCTAGTGGTTTGGCACTGAGCCACAGAAGTTGTAACCATCTCTGGTACACAAAGATGGAGATGGAGGTTTGAGGAAGGTGTCAATCAAGCTGGAAAGTTCAGCCTCACAGGGAGATCTGTATATCTTGAACGTTCAGATGAATTTCAGTTATGACGTTCAGCCTCTTAAATCTAAGGATAAAACCATAAACAAACACTACGGTTTGGAGGGAAGAAGGACAAGCAGAGGCGAAATAATCTAAAAATCTCTTCCCTGTTAACATGATTTTAGAAGAAACTTCAAAAATAGCTCTTGCTTACAAGGAAGGAGTAAAAGAAGATCCATCTTTCTGTACCTTTCAGAGCTAATGGACTGAGAGAAATGACAGGTAGACTATGGTTTAGAAAGCTGTATTTTACTTGATATTTTATTTAAAATTTTTTTGAGTGTGAAACATCTATCTATAGAATGCCCTCTTGTATAAGGGCATGCCTGTCTGCCAGACAAAGCAGCATGCAGTGCAAAGAAAAATGCTTTGAAGCCTCCTAAGAGAAAACAGTTCTACCTTAATGAAGTCCATTATGGAGCTCAGCTTTCAGTATGGGAAGGCACTTTCAAAACACATCTAGCAATGAAAATGAGACTCTCTCATGAAGTGTAAAAGTTGTGACAAGCCAGCCACAAATGGAAATGACAAGGTTTTGCCTGCCACAGACTGCTCAGAAAACATCTCAAAGTGTACTGGAGCCACAAGGAGGGACTGATTCAATCAGGGCTCATTGAAATTAAATGCAACTGAAAATGCATTAGCTGCAGCATACGTGTATTTACAACAAGGTAAGAAATACATGAGGATGCTCTTTTCTTGGCATTATCTGTTCAAATGTATGGGATGCAGCTACCTGAGGCTGGAAGGTTATTTGTACAGTTAAGATTGAGGTATAAGATTCAGGAAACCAGCTTTGCTGTGCAACCCTACACTGTTCAATTTTTACCTGAGCTTTTGCACAATTTTTGTTTTTTGGTATGTTTCAGATCTCTCTCTGCAAAGTGAAAGCAATATTGTTCTATTTATTTATGTGTCTGTTCTTGTATAGCATAGGTTTTCTTCATAGTACGATGGAAATCTGGCTTTACCTTGAGGTTTGCAGGTTAATAAAGTGAAAAGAATAAAAAAAGTGCAATAATGTTCCAAGTAATCCAAGGTGGTGCCTCCTGCTGACTTCAGTAGGTCTGCTGTTGCTTGGAAAAGAATGAAATCACCTCAGCTGAGAGTTTTACCTTTGACGTTTTGAATACACAATTGTTGAAACATGTTATAAATATAGCCAAGTTGACTCAGTTTAAACAAGACACCCCTAAAACTGAATCTTCTGGCAATACTAGTTTCACTAGAATTGCAAACTAGCTACCACAGCCTCTATGCCCAAAATGTTTCTAGGTCCCAGTGGGACCAGTAGACAGAGAAATTAAATCTCCCATGGAAAAACTTTCCTTCAGATGCATTCTCTTACTTGAAAAGCCGTACTGACAGGATTTTAAACACACTGCTATGTGCTTTACAGATCTCAAACAGGTTCAAACAACCAAACCCAGCCTTCTGCCAAATTTTTCCATCATGGTAGAAAAAGCAGTGTGAACCTGTCATGCAAAGGGAGGGTCTTCAGTTTTTTATACCTGTCCAGTCTGATTCTGCACACGATACGTACTTTTTACCATGGTAAAAATGTTATATGAGCTTTCTAGTGGGCTTCCATGCAGCTTCAATGAGCGTTTTGAGTTCTCTTCTACCACCACAAACTAGCAATGCCTTGCTTCCATAAAAATGAAACATGTTCTGTAAATCTGCTCTGAAGTTCATATAACTGACTGCAGATACCAATGCACAAAGCGACTGTGATTTTATCTGTGGCAAAGATCCTAATACAAGGATTCCCCTGAGAGCCCTTTCTGTGCCTGAAAGCCAAAGGGAAAGAGAAAGACATCTTTCTAGCTGCTACACACTGGTCTCTCCTGTTTATCCATTAAGTCTAACCCTGACAGTGCAAAGACTGACTGATTTGAGATATAAGAATACCAGTTCTATGCCTCTAGAAATCCTTTACATGGTAATTCATCTTCGTTCATGCTGTCTTTGCAAGCAGAACTTAGCCTCATAATTTCCATGAATTTTCACCTTCCATCTCCCATATATTATCTTCATTTGCCAGGCCTCTAAAGCTACGTCATTTTATTATTGATGAACAGGATTTGTAGAATGTTTGTCAAGAGATTTGATCTGAATGATCATAAACTTCATGTCATATTTTTTTCAGCCAAATATGACATGTAGATCTCTCCAGTGTGGAACAGAGAGTTGCCTGAAGATGCCTTGAAGATTAGAGGTGAAAGAAAAGCAGTCTGCGAGAGCATGAAAACTAGCACTGCGCAAAAAATGTAATTATTTATTTAGACCCCAAGTTCAGCAGTTTAACTATAGTACCTTTAGTTATAATAAAGTGCCAACAATTTTTATCCAGTTATTAAAATTGCGTAATACTTATTCTGCAGACTACATGGCAGCACATTCCTGCAGCACCCATGCAGCACACAGCACAGACACCCATCCAGAGGCGGGAGGGGAACTCTCCCCATCATGGCTCATGACCAGCCCACAAGGCTTCCCTCCACACCACCATTCCCATAGCCTCAGCAGCAGGTTTGAACCAAGAAAAATGTCCGAACATATCTCAACTTTCTTTTGCTCTTCACATTTGACACTGAAAATATGATAAGGAATTTAACTGGGACAAGAGAGGGCAAATTTCCTGCAGAGCAATTTTTTCAAGATACAGCACTCATTTCATTGCCTGTCAAAACAACCAGCTACTGGACTTATCAGTGAGCTCTGAGGCAGAGCAACCTATTGAGTAGAAGTCCTCAGATTTTTTTTGAGCCAGCATGCATACAAGCACTGACAAGATATCCTCCTATTGAGGCTCTAAATCCCCACAGCTAAGAGGTCTAGGGAAAATATGTAGTCATCAGATTGCCATGAAATCACCCTTTGTAAGTGGTATCATGGTGCCCTGAGATGGGTTTGGTTCACTAGCACTCTTCAAAGTGACTGAGAGGCATGGGTCTGGGGCTGGTACAAGGACCATGGAGGGAGCACACGGCTCAGGTGACAGAGTGTATCAGGGATTTTCTTCTATACTTCATCTAAACAGTTTTGGTTCCCATCTCTGTACAAAATCTATTCCAGCAGTCACTGATCACAGCCAGCATGGCTTCATGAGGGGAAAGTCTCGCTTGTCGAATCTGTTTTCTTTTTATAACAAGATAGCCCCCATCTAGCTGATCAAGGGAAGCCAGTTGATGTCATCTCTTTGGATTTCAGTAAAGCTTTAAATACTCCCTCTCAGAGGATCCTTCTGGACAAAATGTCCAGCACACAACTGGATAAACACACATCATGTGGTGGGTGAGCAATTGGCTCATGGGTTGAGCACAGAAGGTAACAGTGAATGGGGTAACATCAGACTGACGACCTGTCACTAGTGGGGTTCCAGAGGGTTCCATCCTGGGCCCTGTGCTCTTCAACATCTTTATAAATGACTTGGACACAGGACTGGAAGGGATACTAAGCAATTTTGCAGATGACACAAAGCTGGGAGGAGCTGTTGACTCCCTAAAAGGCAGAGAGGCCCTGCAGAGAGACCTCGACAGATTAGAGGACTGGTCAATCACCAACCATGTGAAGTTCAACAGGGCAAAGTGCCGGATTCTGCACCTGGGATGGGGCAACTCTGGAGGTACAGACAGACTGGGGAATGAGATGCTGGAAAGCAGTGTCATGGAAAGCGACCCAGGAGTACTGGTTGACGGCAAGTTGAATATGAGTCAGAAGTGCCCTGGCAGCCAGGAGGGCCAATCCTGCCCTGGGGGGCATCAGGCAAAGCATCACCAGTTGAGGGAGGGGATTGTCCTGCTCTGCTCTGCACTGGGGCGGCCTCACTCTGGATATTGTGGGCAGTTTTGGGCACCACAGTATAAGAAAGATACTAAGTTATTACAGAGTGTTTAAAGGAGGACAATGAAGATGGGGAAAGGCCTTGAGGGGAAGCTGTGTGAAGGGTGGCTGAGGTCATTTGGTCTGTTCAGCGTGGAGGAGAGAAGACTGAGGGGAGACCTCACTGGAGTTACGACTTCCTTGTGAGGGGAAGAGGAAGTGCAGACACTGATCTCTTCTCTCTGGTGACCAGGGACAGGACCTGAGGGAATGGCCTGAAGTTGTGTCATGGAAGGTTTAGGTTGGATATTGAAAAAAGGTTCGTCTCTCAGAGAGTGGTTGGGCACTGGAACAGGCTCCCCAGGGAAGCGGTCACAACACTAAGCCTGACAGAGTTCAAGAAGTATTTGGACTTTACTCTCAGGTACATGGTGTGATTCTTGGAGGCGTCCTGTGCAGGTCCAGGTGTTGGACTTGATGATCTCTGTGAGTCCCTTCCAACTCGGCATGTTCTCTGATTCTGCAATTCTGTGACTCCTCCAGGGCCAAAATGTGCCTCCACCTAGAGCATGGATGCAGGCAATTTGTGCCATTGCCCTTTAAGCCAAAATAGGGGCCTTGGAAATTATATTTAACAGTAAAAACTGTAGAATGAATTCCAGCAAGATTCCAGTCTGGCTGGGATGCTAGTGGAGGGCATGGACAACACCTTTACATTAGATTTCTTTAAATTAAGTAAGAATGCATTTTTTCTCCATTGATGTCATGTTTGATGGATGATCTCAGCTGATGTTGAATTTTCAGTTAGATTTAGAAGATTTACTTTTGGTATGAGAAAGGGATAATCTCACTTAGAGTCACTCTCCCCATCCACTGCTCATTCTTTTTACATAGCAGCAGGAAAAACAATAGAGACTAAACGTGCAAGAAAATGACAATAGTAATAATAGTAATAATAATAATAAAAACAACTACAACAATCACCAAACAGCCTGGGGGCAGTAGAGAAGTAAAATAGCTTATGTTTTGATCTTCACATTGACAATTTAAGAAAAAAAAACAACAACGAACAGGAAATAGGAGTAGTACAGATTCAAATGCCTCCATGTGCAACAGAGAGGAAAAGTCACTCTGAAATTTGAGTTAACCAGAAATATTTGATCTGAGACCTAGTGCTTATGTCAAACAATTTAATTTTTTCACATACATTGGAAAATATGTCTTTCCCAGTGTGCAATATTTAATTAGACCTTCATGGGATTTTAAAGCAGGCTCCAAGGATTTTCATAACTCCATCATCTTGCAAGTTCACATGCCAAATTTACATAAATGGAGACAAAGAGATTAAAAAAGCAGCGAATGTAATGAAAAATGCTGCCATCTAAGACCTTAGGAGGAACAAAAGGGATAAGAGGAAAAGATACTTAAGAAAAATATATGAAAAAAGAGAATTAATAAAAGAAATGTGCATGAAAATAAATTTGAAGAAGAACCCATACCTTATGAATGCCTAACAAAAAATAATAGCTTTTAATCTGGAGATCTTGTACTTCAAACTGTAAAGGAAAGTTCATTATTATAATTTTACTAGAGGAAGGAAACTGAGGTATCAAATTTTGATTGACACATTGAAAACAGAAAACATATTGCTCCTCACTCTCTTATCCTTCCTCTTCCTGTTGCCAATTGGTTAACTCATCCTATTACACTTCCACCACCACCATCCCCCGGCCCCCCCCCCCCACCACCTCCATAAAAGCAAATCCTAATCCCTAGCTCCTTTTGACACTGTTTCCAGAGGGGAGATCACTGTTAAAAACTAATCTCCAGCCAATGGCATTTCCCATTTTCTCCAAGAAAGAACTTCCTTCAGGTCTACAGATCAGCTCACTTCTGCTATTCAGTTCAGGCAACATCACAATAGACTGTTAGAGTCAAACTACCTCCACATTCCTCTCTCAGTCACAAGAAAAGATTTTAGACCATTTTCTCACTCCCCTTTAAACATTAAAGTCAGCATGTCTGCATGGTGACTATAAAGCATGGCGTGATATTCTCATGTTTTGCTTGCCACATAGGAATTTTCCTTTCACTTGAACAAAGAGGTTTTCTATGGCTTTCTTAGCTCAGGAACAGCAAAAAAACATGCTTTATCTGTCTCTCTCCTCCCACTGGCTCAAGCTGGGATCAAGTATGTAAAAAACAAAATCCAGATATTTACAGAATGTTCTCACTAGGCTGAGCTCTTGAAAGTCATTCTATGCATCCCTTCAGGGTGCTCTGACCAAATGAGTCATCACTGAGGAAAAAGATGGGGAAAGCAAAGGGGAGAACATGCAACGAGATGACAGAATATGTAATAAAAACATATTTAATAAAGGTACATTTGAGAGGTAAACATTTTTATTATGTACACCAGAGGACAGAGGCTGAGTTAATGAAATAAGGTGTGGAACAATGAGTAAATAGTAGAGTTCAAACAAGAAAAGGAGTGGATAAGAGCTGGCATTTGAGCAGGACCATACTCTGCAGAGTCAGAAGACAGAGCCTGAGTGTTTTGCAACTCTAAATACTCTGCCAAATTCCTGCTCCCCTTATCCCTCTCTATTGGTATCTCAGCTGTAACAGGAACTTATGTCACTGAACAACATGAAGAAGAAATTAACGCAGAAGTGTAAAGGAACAATTAAAAGGATTTTCACAGCAGCATGTTGCATTCCCTGATATGGACCAAGACAAAAGCAACAACAAAAATTACACCAGTCAAGGTGAGAGGCAAAAAAAGCTGTGAAGGATGTTAATAGGTTTAAAAGAAGATTTGCATTGCTGCATCAAGAAAAAACAATGTGACTTTATGAGTAATGATGGAAAAATAAAATGAAATTATATTGATGAGAAGGAAAAAAGTGCATAGAGACCTCTAAGATGTGTACAGTATGGAAGTACAGATTTTCCATATAATGAGCAGGCCTTGGTTAACAGCACAGACAGTAGAGTGGGAAGAAGATCAGGATTTTAAAATTTATGATAAATTCATCCATAGCATGCCTTTACTGGTCTCACAAAGGTGAAGAACTAGCAGACAGGTCATATTCCTCCCATGGGAGAGATGGACAACAGATAACTTGCCACTGCATTTCTTCCTGTTTTGTGAAAGTACCAAAGAGCCACAGTGTTTATCAATCCATCTGGTGATTGTCCTGATGACTGGTGAATTGAGAAAAAACAATAGGACAGAAGGAAGTTCTGAATATAAGGAAAACTCTTTGTACTGTGAGGGTGACTTTGCACTGGCACAGGTTTCTCAAAGAGACTGTACAGTCTCCATCCCTGGAGATACTGACAAGCCATCTGTACAAGGTCCTAAGGAGCCTGCTGTAGGTGACCTGCTTGAGTAGGAGGGGCTGGCCCAGATCACCTCCAGAGGTCCCTTCCAAGTTCAACCACTCTGTGATTCTGTGATTCTAAGATTCTATGAAAAAAAGTTAATGAATGTAGGAGGGTTTTTAACTAATCTGCCAGCTTTTCTTATATATCCTACATATTTTGAGTTTGGACAAGTAATTTCATTCTTTAATGCTTCCCTTTCCTCATCTGCAAAAGGCATTTAATTATACCTACTTCTCATGGAGAACTCTTCTTTAGGAATGCAATCCACTCACATGCAGAAAACCTACGCACTGTTTATAACCTTAAGTGGAACAGCAGAGATGTTCAAACCTTGTCATTAGTCCAAAGAACTGGGGGGTAAATGTCACTCTCCCTTTGCAAAGTCCCTGGGATACCTGGAAAGCATAAGAAACATTACAGTGCAAAACATGCACCTTGTTCTGTTTGTAACCTGGGTAATGACACAGCTACCAACATTTTCTGATTCCAAGATATTAAAATTTGTCTCATGTCATAATCCGTACGCTTGGGTTGCTATTTTGCATAGTTAAAATCTGAACAGGCTTCTCTGCTGCAGATAATTAGTGATATGCGCATGGGAGATGTTACAGCTCATCGGATAGTCTTTGCTTTGACAGTTGACAGGGATGCAATGCAGTCTGTTCCAAAGAGGGGAAGGGGAGCAGTGTTATTGGGAATTGATTTTTGTCTTCCTTAAAGCCTGTACTTATCCACTATTTCCTCCTAAACATACCTACTGCTCAGATTTATTTGAAAGCATAAAAATAACTTTTTACTGGATTTGGTTTATTGGAGGGGTTTCTAAGCATTTTAACATACTGAGAACTCAGACTGAAGCCTTTGTGAAAGCTAACTCTACATCCATCTTTTGATGTTGTCAGGGTAAACAGTATACCATGAGTTTATTGCTTACTTCTGCAGGCTAAAGGGTTACATATTCTAAAATATCTGGGATATCACAGAATATTTGGGTTTCAGCAGATTATGAGGACAGTTAAATCAGAAAATCTAGAAATAGTAATCAATATCTAGTGAACGGTTTCAGAAATTCAGTGGAAAGGGAGAGTGAAAATGTGATAAAAGCTTTTTGTGATGATGATGAAGATGATGATGTTGGTAATGCCATTATGCTGCTAATAATCTGCTCCAGACTTCCAGACAAGTCCCACCTCTTTTCTCTTTCTTTCTAAACTATCAAAACAACCTTTTCATTTAGATCTTCCTTGAAATATAAGGTAGTCAAACTTCAAACTTCAAAATCTATTCCTGAAACTTGGCAGGAGAGTCAGATGTGTTATAGAAATGTTGCACACATTTAGCCATAGAAAAATATTTTAATGGTCAATTCACAGGCATTTTATGGCCAGCCAATCAAATTCACTTTATCACCTTATTCTATGTCCATTAGTGACCACATTTGGAAACACTATAATAAACCTGATACGCTTGTCATGTGATGGATTAAGCCATATTCAGTGTTCCCATCTACAGAGCAAAAATGTGAATGCCTTACTTAACCCATTGAAAACATGAATCCCTTACTTCAAGGGAAAGCTAATAAACGTTGCTATACCCAGTGCCCCTCTCTGTATGGTGATAGGTAGAGAGAAGCCCTTCTCCTCCCAACCTACCAGATCCATCAAAGTTGTCATACCATTACATATGCTATGTAATGTACTCTGAAGACTGATTGGTCCTTCTGTCTTCACTGCATGCCCCTAGAAGTCATGGAAGGTTTACTCTGCTGTCAGCGTAATTAAGTTTCCAGTTCCTAAAAGGATTAACCACTGTATTTGCAGCCAAAAATGGTGTTTCTCTTATACCTTGATTTTCAGGTTTGAAATATTTGGCCACTGTCCAGAGCCTTAACATAACACTACACTGCAGTAATGGTGACTTAGCTGTAGACCACAGGTGGCTGTCACCTATACTTGATGAGATCATAGGGAAGCACCTTCCTGCTCATGTCTTTCCTGGTTTTTGTTGTTCAGCTCTATATGCATCCAAGGTTTTATGGTTAATTTTTATTTCATCTCTAATTACAACTATTGAAAAATGTTTTCTTGTCACCTGCATACTAAAAACTGACTCAAAATACGCTACCTACTTGCAAATTTTTGTTTCCGTGTACCAGGAGGTCTTGTATAAATGATCAAAACCACATCACTCATTCTTATTGGGATATACTGGAATAGTATAAGCTATCCATGGAACATGACTGGGAAAATGAAAAATTGCTTCACTCTTAAGCTTTGCAAAGTACTAAATAAAGCAATACCCTATCATACCTGAATATTACAAGTGACATCTAGCTACATAATTTTTTTTAAAAGGGAAAAAAGAGATTCAACTCATGTAACTATTAGCAGAAGAGATGATAAATTTTATGTGCACGTATTAATCACAAATATTAGCCTCCAAGACTTTAGAACTAATTGCTAGAAGCTGTAAGAAAAATTTGATATAATAACTGTGTAGAATTCTTTTCCTTCTCAATGGGATTCGCTGAGCATAGCATTGTACACAGCACCACGGCACAGGATCAGTGCTAGCACTAGAAAATCACCTCTTGTGGTGAGGCTTGACAAAGTGCATGGTAGGTTGCATGGCACAAGTACAAGTTCAGAGGGCTCAGGGGTTGAAAGCAAGATTTAGAGCTTTCAATCTAGGCATAGGCACGTAGGTATAGACAGCATGGTTGATTCAAACTGACATAGAACTAATACATTCTTTTCCTTTCAAATCCAAATTTCTGCTCACAGCTCCTACTTCTGGATGTTGAGAGACTACACATTTCTGAAAGTATTTTTTACATGAGATTTGAGATTTTGTTTTTCAGAGATGAAAAGCCATACTAAAGAGCCAAAAACATTTTGGGGAAGGACTACCACTAGGAGAGAGCAAGAGAAAAGAAAAAGAGAGAAGAAGATGACAAAAAATAGGAGCGGAAACCCAGGAAATAAATATCAAGTTGTAGAAAGATTCATAAGGGGAGAGGATATTTCCTTTTAAGGCTCATGCTCATCTTTTCGTTTTACAAAAAATGCACCCTCAATAAGTGGGATTTTATTTTTTGGTGGACTCTACTTTTTTAAGGGAGTGAAACAAAGAGGGAACTCAAGTGTTTTCATGACAATGGGTTTCTTTTCTTCTAGTCTGAGTAGAAGAATCATTAGCTGTGTTCTGCAAAACAGCAACCCATGAGCAAAAGCATAGATGACTGTCTTGTGAACAGACAGTCGTTCAGCCCATGTCCACATGAATCCCACAGAGTCACCAGGGTTGTGAAATGGGGGAATAATACTTGTCATTGGAGGGGAGGGAACGCAAAAAGGAGTGGAGAAGACAAAAGCAAGAGCAAGTTTTGCCCTTTCTCAAAGTCACACAGAAAGTCTGAACATCCCAATCATTTCAAACAAAGCAGAAATATCTCTCCTGAAATTATGAGGAAAGAGGATGCTTCCTGTTTCCTTTTGCCTTAAAATTTCCCTTTGAAACTTGGTTCACACCAGCACCATCAAAACCTCTGCAAACACAGAGCCAGAGGACAGACCAGGTTTATAATGAAGTGAGGTAGAAAACAGGTGAGGACAGCTTTTTGCCTAGCTCTTCCCAGCTTTGCAATGAAAGGTTTTCAGAGCTCTAATTATAAATCAAAGCTTGAGTTCTTCTGTGAATTAGTGTTTGAAGGAGCTGCAATTTTGTCCTTTAAAACATTTCCTCAGCCAGACAGCTGGATGGGGAAGGGTGATTTTCCATGTTTTATAAGGTGGGCAGAGAAGGACAGTCAGCTGCAGAGAATAAGGCAGCACAGCTGCCCCACACTAAAAAGGGAAAAAAGAGGCTTGTGAATAGCTCAGCCAGGTGGATTTATTTTTCTTGTCACCCAACAGCTGTAGTAAAACATCAAAGGCAGAAATGTTTCACTGCTGAAAAAAAAAATACCCAAACCCAAAAACTGTGAGTCCAGTCACAAATATGTTGTGTGGGAAAGGACAGGTACTTGTGAGGGATCATTCACCTTACTCAGTGGAAGTAATACACCTCAGCCATTGAGTTGCTTGGTGATGTTAAGCACATTGCCCAGTCTTTCTTTAATTGTTCTTTTTCTAGAAAGAAGGAATTGTAGATAGTAGCAAGTCTTAGTACTTCAGTGCAGTGAGGATAAGATCCATGGAGGCTGATGAAGAATTCAGATATTTAAGGAGTGATAACAGAAGCATTTAGAAGAAGAGGATAATCCACTCTCATTTACAACAGGATGCAAAGAACTGATTAAAAAAATCTCCATGATACTATCCAGATGAGTACATCTGCACTTTGAAATTCAATAACACCTGGACATAACCTGTCACAGTTACAGGGAACTTTTTATAAGGTATTCCACATATGTATTTCCTCTGTCTTTATGGATCCCATTCATTTTGTTCTCATAATGCTGTTTTACTCCACATTCAGTTTTTTAAGGACCAAAGCTTTCAGATCATCAACTATGGAACAATTGCAAGGTTAATGATATTGTGAACAAAGCTCTCTTGTCATTCATCTATTTCTGTCTACCCTGCTTACCAGAAAATTCTCATCATTGTCCTCTGTAAAGTGAGTAGGCAACACCTGAAGACCAGATTTTCCTGTTCCCCAGATGGGGTGTCAGTCATGAACAACTTTGTAAAAATTAAGAAAGAAGAGAAACAGTCCATATGAGACAGATAAACTCTTTGCTATTACACTTTACAGAAACTAAAATATTGTTGATAGTAATTCATGTGCATAACCCTATATCAGCAATGATGGCTTGGATTCATATAAACAGCAAGGGATGCTCCTGAGTTATCACATCTGAGGAGTATTATGTGAAATAGAACAGTGATTGATGTCTCTGCTTTACCTGCAATTTCACACACATTAACATTTTCCCTACTTGCTTTCCTAGACATCACAAACACTCCTTATCACAGGAGCCTTGAAAAGTACTGTTCCATAGGGAAAGGTTTCTGTTCTCAGGATGGTGTGAATGCCTGTTCTCACAGCTGTGTCCAGCTTTAGGCTGCCTTTCTTTACAGCAAGAAGAAATTAAAATGATAAAAAGAAAACGTTTCTTTTGTCTGCATCATTCATAAGGACTTCCCAGAAAATACTTGGGGAGGAAAAAAATGCATTGCCATTAGTACAATTTGAGGAGCAGAATGATTGTATGAAAATCACACTCAATCCTGCCATGGAGACAAGTTTTGACAGGCTTAACAGCCTAGACTCTAATATGTCTCTCATCTAAAAATGATAATTTAATTCAAGGGGATAAGCTAATAAAAAAAATTATAACATTTATTAGATGAAGGGCAATGTATGTATCTCCTTTTGCAGGGTTTATTTTTTTTCTCAAAAATTAATTTAATACTAGAGCTTTTATTTAGACTAAATTACAAAGAGAAGAAAATTAAAAATGTGATGGAACAGTTAGAGAAGCTAAACAGGAAAATTACTTGATGTGCAATGCATATTGAGTGTTCATATTTCCTCTGTGAGAAGAATCAGTTCCACAAGCAACAGAGAATAGTGCAGTTCAGATGGTTTGAGGTGTTAGCTTCCAGCTGGCACAGAAGTCTCCAGTTTACTTAGCAGCATAAACCACATTTTTTCCAACGTATCAGGGTCTAATCAGTACCACTACATCACAACAAATGACATCCCATGGTGCTGGAGAATAAATTCAAGTAGATTTCATAACAACTAGAGATAATAAAATAAATCTTCATGCAAATTTCTTCCGATTAATTGAGACTCATTTTTTAAAATATGTTGTTCACACTGTTTACTGGCAGTTATTTAATATGTGGTTTATGTGCCCTTACTCTACCCCATGGACAGCATGGCTCATTTGATATGAGGTCTGTTGACTTTGTAGATGTATGTCTCTATATCTTCCTGCCACAGGATATCTCAAAAAGAATTTTAAGAAGTGTGTAAAAGGGTGGTTGAGTAGACCTCCTTCTTGTCAGTATAGGCTGTGCTGAAAGCAATAGGGCAGAAAGATAATTGCTGATTGTCCCAAGGACAACAAACTGTTCATAGTCTCCTCATGATAACACTTGGCCCCTGACTTGCAGAGAAACAATAGCCAGAAGACAACCTGGGGGTTTTTTGGAGGGTTTTTTTGAGGAGGTGAAGGACCAGGGATACAAGCATAATAGTAACTATTAAGCTTGAGAGCCCAATATTTCTGTAAAAAATGCTTCCTGGAGGAAGTCCATCTGAAATCAGCAATTAGCAGAATCTGTAATGCCAGAGGTATAATATCAAAAAATCATGCTTATATTCCTTTTTGTAGAAAAGCAGTGTTTCTGCACAGAGCATTAGGAGTATAAAAGTATAAACAGGGCAGCCAGTGGGGGAGACTTATTCCTGGAACACTCATGTAAAGCTGAGAGCCCTGTTCATCCTCAGCTGCTTCTTTTACATACAGATCAAGGTGTTCATAGGAAAAAAATTAAAAACCAAATCACAACAAAAAAACTAACCAAACAACAACAACAACAAAACAAAACAAAAAAAGCCTTCATTAGATCTTTGCTTGCCCCTTGCTAAAGCATAGCAAACAGTCCTGTCATATCTCCAAGGTGGAACATGGGGACTGCAGCAGGGACAGAGGCTGGGCAACACCATTGTCTCTTCCTGCTTTCAGAGTCCACCCATTGTTTTACACACCTCCCCGCTGCTCACCCCAGCAAATTCAGCACTCAACAGACAGGAATGGAGGAAAATCCAGCACTCAACACACAGGAATGGAGGCAGCCAGTCATTTGCCATGACTTCGTGTCAGATCAGGCTGCGTATCTCTTTCCTGTGCTACACTACAGGACTGTACTGTATCCACAGGTGTTAGGAAACTGGAGCTGGTTTCTTTCTGCTTGCAGTTAAATGAATGATGCTTTGTTTTCACTTGTTTAAAGTAATTTTAAAAAGCATTGTCCCAATAAGTAGTTCATTTCGCTTTATTATGTGACAATAGTTTTTTTAAAAAATTACTTGCGATTGTCAGGGAAACTTTAATTTCCATTTTAGAGAAAGGCCAAGTTATTTATTAAAATTGACTGTCTGTAACTTTTAACAAGACAAATGTTGAGCTTAAAGCCATTGCCCCGGTACAAGGTAACAGACTAATTGTGGAAACTGTGATGCATTTTTCACTCTTAAAAGTAATTATTTTACCTGGAACAGATTGGGAGAAGAAACTTCTCCCCCCTACCCTATTCACTTCTGCAGACTTCAAGGTATATCTCTGAAATGTGAACATCTATTTCACACTGTTTATTTCAAAGAGCAATAATAAAATCCTAGATTTTCATGACAACTTTTATGTAAAAAAGTGTAAAAGCTTTTAATAATGATACAGTGTAGATTATGAGACTGCTGAGAGGGAGGCATGTAGATCTGTATTGTTACATACACACAAGCATACACTTTTATAAATGCATCCACATATATACATCATGCAATGCAATGCTAATAGACAGTTATGTTTGTAATAGACACCATGTAATGCCATCCTAATAGGCATATTTATAGTAGAGTGGGCAAATGCTTTTAAAATAAATCTATATGAAATAGTAAAATGAATAAGTAACTTCTCTTCCTTTTGCAACACACAGTCAGTGCACAGGTATGAATGTCCCCCATATGGGTATTAAATTTCAGTGTAATTTAAAAGAATTAATAAAAGCCTGCAGGAAAAGATGGTGAGAATGAATCTGCAGCATACACCTACACTTCAAGTGCCTTTCTTTTCTCTGTCTTGTATCCTCTCCACCTTCTTCCTTGTTCTGCTCCTCAGAGGCTTCTATAGCACTCTTTCTATCTTCCAGCACATGGCCCTCCTGGCAGCACGCCCTTGCTGTACAAGACAGTATGGGGCTACGATCTTCAATGAGCACCCAACAAGCTCTTCCCTGGAGCCAGACTCTGTAATTCCATTAGGATACTCATACCACCGTCGGAGCTGACATTTCTATACAGCTTTGGCTTTGTATAAAACAGCCATGCCCACGCTTGGAGAGATTGCTCATGGATTGATGTAAGGGGACAGAAAGGAGAAGTGCTTTTAAATAGTCCCAGCAGAAGAGAAGAGTTGGTCTCGCCTACTCCCTGTCTCCACGTGCCCTGCAGGGATCCAGTTCTACCATCCCTTTCAAAATTTGCATGTTCTTCCCCAACTTTCCAGTACACCAGAAGACTTCGCTTTCGTCTTCCCACGTTTCTTACTTCTCCTCAAGGAAGCCTTCACTCCTGCAAGACTTTTGGGAAGAAATTTGAAGACTTGCTGAAAATTGGAGATAATGAGCAGAAGCAGGAAGACCGACTTTAGAGAAAGAGAGTGGGCCTGGAGGCAATCTCATTTATGCAAATCCATTGCAAAATGTTCTCTCACAGCTGAGCTGAACTTGCCTGCATAAGATGTCCTAGCCCTAGTTAAAGCTAGATTTATGGCCCAGCCTCAAAAAATAAAACATTATTTTTAAAAAGGACAATTAGAAGAGAATAGTGATTCAAAGTCCACTCTGATGAATTTATCCTTTTTAATTGCCAGTTTGATTTTCTGAGACAAATGAAAGGTTTAAAATACCAGCAGTACATGTTTTCAATACCTGAAAGTTTTATTCATGAGACACAGTGAAGCACGATACCTGTGTTGGGCCCCCGTGTTACATGTCAAAGCAGCTAAGAGCATCAATACAAGTAAGATGTTCTAACAGTGAAAAAAAAAAAACAACAAATACTATATCTACTGTGTTTCAAGGTTTTGATAGGTCTCCACCGCTTCATTTCCTCAAATTAAATTTTTTGGTGTTTTGGATCATTTTTTTTGTTTGGGTTGGGTTGATTTGGTTTTCACTAAGTACAAACCATCTTAAAATACTATTTTTTTGTTTTGAAAATACATTATTTTCTACTCTTTGTAGAATCTATCAGATAAAATTAAAACTGAACCAGACCCGCAAAGACCAGTTGAACCCAAACTTAACCAAGGTAAAAACCCATTGCTTTTTGCAACAGATCCAGACCTGCTATGAAGTCCCGATACCCTTGTGCTCTTAAACAGAAGCACATGTGTCACAAAAACAAATCTTCAAATTCAAAAATAAGTCATCAACTCTCAAGTGAGTCTGTGGCCCTGACTCCTGTTAGACCAAACTCTTAGGCCTTTGACAATTCCTCAATGTTAGAAACCAGTCTCATAAGCAAATAAGAGAAATGAATTCTCAAATGGATACAAAATTGTGGTTGAAGTAATTCACTCATGGTCCAATTGGAGAGGACTGTAACACTATACGTTATAGATTATACCATAGGCTTTTGACCTGGCTTTGGTTTAATTGATGATTTTTATTGACCACAACAATTATATTTTTAATTTTTTTTTAAATTGAAAAAAAGAAAGATGGATTGTACGTTTCTTGCAAGACTGAAAGACTGAAAATAAAATGCATTGATAAAGTGGAAAGTCACTGTGAAGAGTAAGGCAAAATTCAAAAGGCACAAGTTCAAAGAAAAACAAGTGAACAAGTGACTAACCTGACTGCATGGAGGAGAACCAGTGAATACAGCACACCACAAACTGCATATGCTAAAAGTAAGAGGATGCTCTTGCAGAAAGAGAAGGTCTAATTCCAGACCATATTACACAAGAGCACTGGGAAGGAGAAACCACAGGTACATGCTGGAGCAAATGACTATCACTGGTTTTGGATGACACGTATTGAGACAGACAAAAGGAAACTTCTATAAAGAGAAAAACAACATGACAGATAAGAGGATGAACAGATGTAACCTGTGGGGAAAGTCTAAAGGAAACCAAACTGTTCAGGCTAAAAAGGAAAAGGCTAATGGAAGACATGGTAACAGTCTTGCTTTTTGCAATTGGTTGCTATAAAAAGGAAAATGAATAGCTCTCTAGAGCCAGGAAGGATAGAAAACAAACAAAGGAGGAGTTTGTAGGGATCTTATTTGGTTTAAAAAAATCTGATTCTTTCAGTTAGACATTAAGGAAAATCTAAACCAGGGTGGAGCATGGGAATAGACTCTGTAGGGATTGCTGCAAGAGATATTTCCCTGGAGCTTTGTAAGAATAGACTGTACAAATATCCAGTAGGTATGTTCATAGTATATTTATCGTGAAGAAAAGCAGAGAGCCGTTTTGGTCTCTTGAGGTCTTTTCCCATTCTGTGTTTCAGTGTTCACAGGTATTTTGAAGTTGAGTTCTAATGAAAAAAAAACAGCTTATGGTTTTGTTGAGTCTTATTCATTGTTTTAAACAATGTATACTGGTCATCTCCTGTACTACATAAATCCTATGGAATTAATTCTGTTCCCTGATAATTCCTTGTTTTCAAATATTGTACAGCAAGCTTCTGCTAGAAATAAATTTCTGCTATGTGTTTGAAATTATTTTTTACTGAGAGCTGATCAAAGTGGCAAGTGTTGTTTTATGTAAATATTTCTAGTGAGATTTTAAAATTCTGACAAATTATAAGCATCCACATAAAATATTTGAAAGCAAACATAGACGCTTATCAAATTGTTATGTTTTTCATAAATATCTGGTGCATTTTTAATGAAAAAAATATCATTGCGATCAAACCTTTTTTTTTCATGCAAATGTTCAATGAGAGCAAATACAAATTGCTACAGATGTGGCAAAACTGAATGCTACTTTCTCCAGATGCTTCTAAGCCATTCCAGTTGTCTTCATAGAAGAAATAAAAGCCCCCCCAAAAAGCCAAGTAAAAAGAGAAAGAAACATAAAAAATGCCACTGCCTGGAGGAATCAAGGTTTCCCTTACAGTTTTGTGATGACCTTTTAGTAAGCTGTATTGCTATTTCAAAGCCACCCCCAAGAGTGCATTACTTTTAGCACACAGAAAAGTGTTTCTGCAAAAGTGCATGTACTTTTGTAACAGCACAATTGCCTATTGTGAT
This sequence comes from Anabacerthia variegaticeps, assembly GCA_035583185.1. NCBI lineage: Eukaryota > Metazoa > Chordata > Aves > Passeriformes > Furnariidae > Anabacerthia > Anabacerthia variegaticeps. Next base: position 28,285,074 of record JAWWEW010000112.1, on the reverse strand, counting down.
AGAAAAAAAGCTCACAGGTTTGCTTAGGTAACTAGATCAACAGTAGGATGAATGTTATTATAGCTAAATCTGCCTGGGATTTCTCTTCTTCCCAGCCTAGATCTACAAGGCTGTGCTGCATAAGCCTGAGGTGTTGATTTGGCTTCAGACATTCTGCAGTAGGCACCTGACTCATGAGCTGGAAGTATCTATTCATCTCAATAGCCTCTAAAGGAAGCTGAGTATGACTGGATTGGAGTCATACAGCAATCTTTTAGATGAACAAATGAAATTGCACTCTTTTTTCCCCAGTCTAAAATGGAACAGAAATTGCTGTCACTTTCTAAGTATCGAACCTCACAGAACGACTGTAAAATCAGAATAAAAGCTGGAGGACTCAGCAATCTTGCCAGCGGAGTTGGATTTCTTGGTGAGAACTGCAATTATTTACTTGATATAGTTAAAATGAAATAAGAAAAGGCATAGGTCCACAAAGATATCTGAATATTCCTTTGTATAATCACCACTGATCCCCTAAAATAATAATAAAAAATTGATTTCGAGGAAAATTCTGATTTCCTTTCTTAATAAAAAGAGCAGTAAAGTTCCTAAGGCCACCAAAACAACCCGTAACAGTATGTCTAATAACTATGATGTCTGTGACTGCTGATCAGTCCTGTCTAGGACTGTGAGAACAGGGCTGTCTCATAGTCTCTAAGCCCACCAAGGCACATCTTGTAGAGAGGCACCTCCCCATCACACAACAAAAAGAGAATATTGCACAAACAAATGGTCCATTCCTTTTATTTTTACTGCACAGCATTTTAAACCTAACTCAGATGAAGCCACTAACACTTTTCAAGAAACTTATATTTCCTAATGAGGGTCCCTGAAGTGACCACTGCACTTGGCAGTGAGGTGCAATATGTTATTTACCGCTAAATGCTTGGGCGTGCTGAGAACTGATTTGTTCTAAAAACAAAACAAAAGAGCAGGTCAAATACAGCCTTGAAGAGCAGAGGAAAAGTGCCACTCCACACCTTTGCACCTTTCAGTCCTCTGGACTGTAAATGTCTTCTCCATCAAAAACCTGACCTGTCTGTTGTGCCTGCTGGCTGCTGTGCTTTGAGATCTCTGTCAGAAATGTTTGACCCTCGGGATTTAAACCAGAAAGGCTGTCACATTTTGTAACAGGTGAAACTGACTTATTCTGAAGTTGGGTCAATTTATCAAGTTGTTGTAATGGCGAGATTGTCACTTGCTGTTATTGATGACATACAGTTCACAGCAGAGCTGGCCATCAAGTAAACTGCAGGCAAATTCACTGGGGCACCAGCTGCAATGCAAACAAAATCCCCCACTCCACTAATTGAGGTGTTGAAATGCTGAAAGACAAAAAAAATTCAAAAATTTCAGGCAGCTGAGCAAGAGAAAGGGAAGGAAATTGTGGCAAGCTAGTTTTAGGTAATGTTTACTGTCTCTATCATGTCTTGCTCAAAAAACATGACAGAGGACATCAGCTCTAGATCAGGTTGTGCCTTCCCCTTGCCTTACAACACCTGTATATCCTTGCAATACCGCTGATGTCAATGGAGTTGCATCACTACAAGGCAGTAAAGAATCAGGCCAGGTGATCTCATCTCAGCTTTGTTTTGATGCATTTAAAAGACTCACACTTTGAGCCTTTCATAATAAAAGTAGCACCATTTTTGTCAACTTTCTGCATTCACAAAATAAATGGTGAACTGTACAACTGGTACCTGTGCACAGCTAACAAGGGTACATTAATTTTGGACACTGTTTTATCTGAAGGAAAGAGGTTGCTGTGAATACTTAATCTGTAAAGGATGAGATTGAATGGATAATTAGCTCCAAATATCCCTGGTATTTTAAAAGGTAAGTTAACCTGATATTTCAGTTGTCAAAGAGCACAGTTGCCTTACTGTTAGCTAATTCCAGTGCTAGGCATCAGTGACTTGTTGGGAAGAATAGGATGCCTATTGCCTCCTGAGGAAAAAAAGTGCTTTCCAAAATGTCATGACTCTACTTCACTTTTCTCTGACAGAGATAATAAATTACTCTCTTAGAAAAGGTTGATGAAGTTTACCAGTGTACGTTTTAAGGCGCTTTCAATTCCTTCAGTAGAAAGAAAAAGCTTTGTTATTGCTCAAATGAATTTAGATATGTGAGAGCAGAGAACCAGCCAGCTAAATAGAGAATATCTCACAGGTGAAGAGGCAGAAAGAGCAACCCTTGCCCATGAAGGTCTCAAAATACTCCAGTCTACTGGAACCTCATTATAGGAAGCTTAATAATACTGCATTGTTAGGACTGGATGACATATACTTCCTTTTATGCTAGAGACAGCACTGAAAACAGTGAGGAGGTTCCTGAATTATATACATAATTTTCCAGGAAGATCAGGGTGCAGGGCTGCACCTGAGACAGGTTGTTTACTGCAGCTTTACTACAGTGCCAGATCCTGATGGCTAGGGAAATAGATAATGACATGAAAAGAAGATACTTAAATTCTTGTATGCTGAACTCATCCCTCAGAAAATGTAACCATGCCAAACACAGATATATAGATGGTCACACCTTTTCAAATTGGAAAAAAAAAAAAAAAAAGAAAAAAATAGGACAACGTTTCTGGGCTGGATTCAATACTGAGTCAGAATTGTTCTTTTTCCTTACTTTCCTCTCTGCTTCCCCTTTTCCCTGGTGCAAACTCATATGAAATAAAATAGTAAGTTGCAGCTATGTATTTCTTTATTTCTCTGGATTACACTGTGTGAATCATTTTGGATAAAATCAGTAAGATTTTCCATCTCTACTTCTTTTTAAGTCATCATTTTAAAGGCAAACTTACACCCAGAGGCCAGTTTAAGTGTTTTTTCCCCCATCACTCCTGTTGTTACCTGTCATCTTCCCTTCCTCTTGACATTCTCAGCTTTTATTTTTGTTTAACATCTACATCAGCTTGTAAAGGCCATTACCATGTTGCTGGGCTCTAATCAGAAGAGACGTTGTCAAAGTGAGAAAAAAAGCATCAATTTCATCAAATCTGAGAAACCACAAGCTGGTTTGCTGCAAAAACACCAGGATTTTGTTGTACTAATACTATTTCTCTTTCCTTGTCCGACTAGCATAAGAGAAAGAAAACAGCTTGTCAAAGAAGAATCAGTCTGAACCCAGATTTTAAAAACAAATAAATAAAATTGCTCATCAGCCCACCTTTGCTACTTCTGAAATATTTGATGGACATTTTCATTGGTTTCTTATTTTCTTTCACATGTTGCTGCTTGACATTAATTACAAGTGCCACCCAGATTCATTTCAGTGTGTGGTTCCCAGGCCCAGTTGATTCTTCTAAAGTTCATTTTTAGAAGAAGTCCTTGTGAAGACTGAGAAGGAAACAAAAGGTTGGGATTCATCCTGGTTTGCCATCACATGTTATAAAGCCCTGGGGCTCAGATCTGGTTTACTCCCCTTAGCTATTTCAAGTGCAAGTGTTCATAGTCAGCCTGTCATGGAAATGTTTTTGATAATCCTCAGTTTACTTGTTAAGAAATCCATCTGTCACTCTGCCTAACCATCGTTGAATTGATTTTTTTTTGCTTTTCTTTTTGTGGGGAGAAGTTATACTGAACAATTGGAAGACATAAGTCAGAGTTGTGGTCCCAGACTGTTAGGGCACCCACTTTTGGAACCAGAGAGCAGAATCCATCTCTCTGCCTGAAAGTGACTTATCCCTAACAGAAGCCAAAGATTAACTACTCTCTCCAGAGGCTTTCCTCCTGTCACCAGCTTTCAGGTCTTATTGAGAATTCATCTGTTTCAGGCTGCTGAAGATGCAACATTCTAATGTGTCTACGTACAGGCAAGACAAAGAATTGTTTTTCTTCCCTACCTGATTGTGCAGAATTATTGTAGACTGTGTATTTTGCTCATACTTGTCAGTGCAGCTGTCTCATGCTTTTTAGAAAAAGGAGAAATTTAATAGCTGTTTACAATACTTCAGCTCTTAGTCTCAAAAGAAGGCAAAAATTACTGATTCTATCATACCCAAGAGTCCAGAAAGATACCTCAGAGAACTGAAATGTAAATTTTCAAAAGAAAATGCTTCTGTATTGGATAAACATATTAGCTAAAACACAGACTGATAGATCAGCAAAAACCATTTACCATTCATTTTGGAAAAACAGTGATCTCCACAGCTAGCTTGAACATGGATCATGGTTTGAGATAAGCTCATTCTTGTACTGAGAGTGATTTTAATAGAACTGCTCAAACCCAACAGTAACTATACTTGTTAACATGCTTGCTCATTCTATAAGCAGAGAAGAACTGCAAATTTGGAAGAGTACTTGTTTCTTTCAAGCAGTTCCATCTTAAATTATAGAGAACACATGGGCAACACTAAAACAGTGGATTTTGTAGCACAAGGGAATATCAATTGTTAAGATTTCTCCTGGAAAATGTAACTGCAAACGCCTTCTGACAATAGAGGCCAGAGCAAAGGACAGAGACATATTCTTTCAAGCAGGCTGTTCATCTTCCAGTTGCTACTCTCCTGAAGCCTGTAAGGTACTGCTGAGAACTAATCCAGATGTGGGTCAAGAATGACACCCAGTGGACAGACCATGTGGTAGTCCCTGAAGATTTCTATGGGTGTCTACTCCATTCGTTTTTCCTGATTTGATGTAGTTCCAAATAATGAGCCACATTAAGGTATTAAACAGTGTCCTAACCTGTAAGACTGGAGTTTGTTTTTTCTGTCTCCAAAATTTGAATCCTCAGTTAGGTATGTCAGTGGATTTTCTCTCCTCTTAGTTGATTCTTATATATGCAGCATGGGCAACTTCCCATAAAACCTGAAAACTATGTAGAGTTGGATTCATTTATCAGTCATAAAAAGAAACTGACCTATTCAAAGATTTTTCTAACAGTAGTATGTTCATAATACCTGTTTATGTTGGCAGAATGCTCAAAGGGTTTTCCTTTGTCATGACACCATTAACAAAAAACATATACAAGGAAACCAGCCATGCATTGAATCTGGTCTTATTCAAATCCATTTCTCTTACCCAAAAAGGTTTAATTTGTATCTCATACAGCAGTGAGGTACCATGCTGATACCTGTAATATGCTTCACTATCGAAAGGAGAGAGCTGACATATGGTTTGGCTCAGTATTGAGGCAGGGACAAGGAACCAGGATCAGATCCAAATGCACAGGGAGTGGAAGAGAATGAAGACAGAAATGTGAGGAAAACAGGAGTTCAGGTAAGAGGGAGAAAAGGTCATTTCATGAATCATATCATAGGTGATACAGAAGGGGAATAAGGAATTTCTGGAGGCAGCTGGGTACAGCAAATCATGTAAATTGCCCAATCTCCTTTTAGGAGAGCCTGGACTACAGAACGCTCAGGCCTCCACTTCCCACATCACCAACTTTATCACTCCTCCTTTAGGGAGGCTTTCTTTTTACCTGTATCTTCATTGCACAAAGAGATAGCACAAACCAGAGTTTTTAGCCTTTCTTCTTTTAAATATCAAAAAAATGTCTCCAGAGAGCAGCACGCACTTACCTCTAGCCCTCAGGGTTTGGTACTATGTCCTTTTCCCTGTCACTGCACTGCTAATCTGAGCAAACATGCCACGTTCCTTGTTATGGCAAGACATGTGAACTACTTAGTGCCAGGAAAGGCCTAAAGGCATCGGAGTTTGTTCTTTCCTATGCACACGGGAAAGCATTTTCAGGAGCAGCAGTGGAACTGATTTCTTCCTGTCTAAGCCCCACTCCTCCCTTAGGGTGGTACAGCAGCAAATGGGGTGAAGCTCAACACAAGTGCAACTCACTTCCCCTTTGTTTGTCCTCTGTGCTCAGATAGTCCCTCTCCGGAGCAAATAATGCTTTCTCATACTAATGCCTATGTCTGTTTGGGTATGACTCCTGCATTATTAATATCAGCAACTTGCAAAGGAAATTAACTGTGGAACTTGTCTCTGCATTCAGTGTTAATCCCCTATGAGCTTACACCTCCTGACCTTGTTAACCTCAGCTTTGAGCATCTAAAATAAAATCCTGCCTAGCAGACCACTTCAGCTGCGTGGTTAATCCAGGAGATGTCTCAGGTCAAAGGCTTAGATTTAGCTAAGGCACTACTGCAGCATGTCTGAAACACTCTGCCCAGGTAAAGAGCTTTGGAAACCTGCAAAAAAAGGTCGGAGGCAGAGTTTATGGCATCATATTTTATCAGACTCTTCAAGTGTCTCTAAGAAAAGATCTATAGCACACAGCAGCACTCGGCTCTGTCCAGCCAGGCCCAGCAGGACACTTACTCAAACAAGTGCTGGTGTCAGTAAAACTTCAGCTAACCTCAGGCTTGGTCTACTGCTCTTCTATCACCTTCTCATCTCAGCCTCTCCACCCTTTCTTCTCCTGAAAGGAACTCTTCTAGTGTCTAGGGGTGATATTTGGTTTTGTTCTTAGAGTTTGTTTGCTGGTGCTTGTTTGGTTGGGTATTTTAGGGGGGATTGTTTGTTTTGGGTTGGGGTTTTTTTGAAGGTTTTTTTAAAAAAAAAGTACACTGACATTCATATTTAATCACCTTCCACAGCAGATTGCTGTATCTGCTATATTTTCTACGCAGATACAGCTATACTAATGAATTCCTCTATGAAAAATGAAACACTCAGAAACACCCCCTCACACGCACTGTTCCTCACTGGGGCAATAGAAATAAGAAGTTAGCAAACTTTAAACTTTCTTCTTTCAAGATTATTATCTATTTTAGGAGTCTACTATAAATGCATCTAAACCCATTCATTCATTATTCCTTACCTCAAATTCCTCATTATATTGTTTTGGTTTTTTTCTACTGTTCTTAATTGGAATATGACAACCATTCTGCTACATGTGCTTCGAAATAGCTAAACTTTTTGTACTGTTATGCACATTTTGCTGAAGGAGTAAGCATGTTAATTAATATTTCTATCAACAACAGTGGGATTATGGCTGGGCTGTTGTATTGTATTCTATTGTCTATCCTTTTTTTTATCTTTTTTTTTTTTTAACTGATAAAACTCACTCATTGGTGAAATGTCAAATATAAACATCTGGGAGATTGTAATTGTAAAAGGTATATTCTCTCTTTTTACCCATATGTCTTAAGGAATCATCTGAAGTCAGAGAGAGTGATGCTTCAGTGGGAAGAGAGGATGAAGAGGGAAACAAACACAGTGCTAAGGAAAGTTTTTCTTCTTGAAGGCTTGGCAAGCCACAACAGAGAGCTTAGATGGGCAGACAGTCATGCAACCAGTTGCAGCTGTTCCCTTTTGCAACATATTGTGTTTTACAACAGTTTAATGAAGACTGTTGGTACTGAGTGGTTAAAGGTGTCCCAGCCATGAGATGAAGCTGGGAAGATAACATTGGTGTTTATAAACATGCCCTGCATTAGGAAGACCAGCTTATTCATTAAATGTTTGAGGGGAGTCCTCAATGACAGTTAAAGGCAACAGATTTACAATGGACAAAAAAATGGTGTTATTTTTCAACAAAACAATTGGTAAAATTAATCTGCTTATTATGCAAGTCTCAGCTCCACTGTGTTATTTCTCTCAACAAGGCAAAAAGCTTTGTAAATTTGAAGAAAGGATTTTGCAGACACATGCACAATATTATCATCTGCTGACAGTTATCCAGGAGTATATCTTAAAACAAAATACCATCATTCTCCAGTTTCAGGACACAATACTGACTGTCTGTGGTGATCGAGTGGAATTCCCCTTATACTATTACAGAGTTGCACAATATTACCACAATAGTTTATTTATGAATACAGGTAATATATTTTCAAAGTGTGCAATCTTGATAAAATATCTAAGTAAACTGTTAACTTCAAAAATCAAGTTTTGCTATGAAGACTAATTTCTGGAGTATGTTGAATGTTTGCCAATTTGTAGAGAAATGCATATATTTCACATTTTAGAGCCTTTAATAACATTACTGAACACTGACACAAAAATTCAAGATGTGTTTTCTGTATTTTGCTTTGACTAGTGAACGCTCACATAGAGCTCTGGAGACATTGTGACTACACAGTGACTCTTTCAGATAGGCTTCATTATTCTGTGCTGTTCAGGAGTGTCCCTCTCTGCCTTTAAAACCTTTCTGTGTACCTCAATATCTACATGTGCATCTGCAGTAAACATAACAGTGCAAGAACTTGTCTAGGGCTTGGCTTTTGTTTGTGATTAAAGCACTAGCCTTTAACCTTAGCATCCAATTATAATTATTATTTAAAGATCATTATTTTATACTAATAAAGTATATCTTATGCTGAACTTCAAAGAAAACTGAGAAAGAGAAAAAGCCAGTGGGAAAAAACCTCAACTGGAACATGAGCACTTTCCTCTTTTATTCTGTATTCTTCAGTGACCAGTCCTCTCTGTCTATTTCTGGTTTTGACCATATCACTCTTTGTAAATATTTCAGTTCCATGTCTTGTTTGCATGGGGTTTTGATACTGCTGGAAGCAAAATATATCAGGAAGTATAGGATGGCCAACCAGTTAAAGGAAATCCTATGCTCACTCTAAACAACCCGTTTTTTAAGTAGGCATTTACCTGAGTAGAGGACAGTAGAGGTCCTGTCCTTATAACTGATAAATAAATATACATACAACAGCATGTATCCAGACACTTTAATGCTACTTTCTGAATCTATATCTTCTTCCATCACATATTCCCCACATAATTACCCCAATACTAAATGGCCGGTGGGAGTGTAGCTCTAAGGATGAACTGCTTCTGTTCTTGATACATCTGATTTCTAGAGGCAGGAGGCACTGAAATTTCACTGTGATGGAAAACTCAGCTTTTAAAAAATTTATTTTCTCTTGACCTCAGTCAAAACTACATTATTGCTACATTGTTGAAAGCTGCATCAATTTCTAGGGTGTTTGGAACTACCAAAATATTTTGGTATTGTCAAATTGTTTTGGTTTGCTGATGTTGAAATGTTTCTTTTAATTATATCCAAATACTTTATTCTGTTAATGTGAAAACGTTGTAACATATTCTTCAATCTTCAGTTCAATATACCATTTAAAATATCATATAAATCCAATATAAAAATTTAATATGTGTATAACAAAAAACAATTAATCAAAATTGCACAGTCAAAATGATATGTTTTACCTTAGCAAAATAAAATGTTTTGGCGTTACAAAAATAAAACAAGACAGCTGAAGTGATTTGTTTCAACTCCTTTTCAATGAAAATTTCATCAAAATTGACATATTCTCCAGGAACATTTTGACACTGATGAAACAACATGTCACAATGAAACACAGTTCTATTTACACTAGTTTTGTTTCCCTTAATTTTAGAAAGAGAGAAAAAAAAAACATGCAAAGGACTGATTGCAGTGATGCTGCAGATTTTTCAAGCATATTTTTTAAGGTGCTTGGAGGTGCTAGCAATTAAAGTATTTCTGTCCACTTACATCTTTAATTCTCTTTCCAAAAATAATCCAATAAATTTTCCAGTTTGTTCCTTAGGTGAAGATGACTCTAAAAAGATTTGTCATTCCCAATTCTTTGCTACAGTGAAAGCTCAGGAATAGCTGTAAGCATTTCATGACATCTCTCTCTTCTTGTCTTCTTTATTTTATGATTGGGGGTGATTTTGCCTCCTGCACACTTAGCCCTCATGCACCTTCTTCTCCTCATTTCCATGGTACAAAAGCTAGGACAAGCTTCCTTTTACCTACTCCTTGAGTATTCATATGTCTAATTAAGTTAAATTCAGCTTGTCTGATTTGAGAAGTCTTATCAGGAATATTTAACCTGTGCAAATAATATGCTTAGACAGAAGTATTCCTTCTGAATGCTAATTAACTCTCATACAAGTATTCATACATAATCAAATGTCTAAATGCACCAGAAGCCTTGCAGGGAAAGAAAATAAAAACAAAAAGGAAAGAAAGAAGAAAATAAATGCTTTAGAAAAGATAGCAAACAAAACTCCTAAGCTGGCAATTCAGAGAAGCCCAATAACTCCAAGCACATTTCCTGATTCATATTATGACACTGCCTTCTAATTTTAACTGGGGGAGGATGGATTTCAGCCCTTCCTCCACCTGGGCTGCAGAGACTGCAAGATGGCAAAGAAGGAATAAAAAAACCTACGAGGGTCATTCAGCCTTCTTCATATTCCAGGACAATATTTTCAAACTGAATCTTGAAGAAAGTAAGTGAAAATTAATTTTGGTTAGTTCTTCTTAGAGTGGCTAGATTCACACTAGGTCTGTGTCTTCCTGTGTGTTTTCTAGAACTTCTTACCTTAGACTGCAACTGTCCCAGGCCATGAATCCACCTTTGTGCAAACTAGTCCTCCTAATATTCAGGGAGGAGTCCAACCAACCTGACTCAGACCCAAGTAGGAGGCTGTCATGAACCAGGTCATGAAGATCCCTGGGACTTGTTCACCTGGACAGCTCACGGGGGCACTCTGATGCTGGCAGTGTGATTGGTTTCATTGGACCTAAGCATATATGATATATATATCAAATTTGAGCCCCTTGCCTAGGTGCTGCCCACAATCAAAAAAACCAGAAAAGGGTGGGTGGGGGGGAATCCATTAAGCCTGTTTATGACATCTGCATTTGGGTGAGATGAATTGTGCTCCAGGGGGGCCTCTCTCTCTCCTGTGGTTGCACAGGAGCTTAGTGAAACAATGACATCAATAGACATCCATGATGTTAGTGCCTGAAATCAAGCAAAGATGATTTCCTCATCAAGTTTACTAGCTCTACCTTGCTGTGTCCTAGGACAGCAACTTCATCCACACTGGGATGAGGCATGACTCTGCCAGGGTGCTCTGTGTCCCGTGCCTGAGGTTTCCTTTGAAAACAGGATGAGACATGTGCGTGTAAAAAGGTTTGTGCTCACTGGGCCATGCCCAAATATGAAGTCTGGAAGTCGGTGGCACAATCTAAAAGTCCTTTGGGAACTCAACAGGCTTCCATATTCCAGTGCATGAAAACCTGGAGCACCAAGAGCTACAAAGCACTTCAGTCAGTGTGCCTAAAATACCCAGAGCCTTCTTCCTACATGTGTTTCTCATTATTGTCCAATTTCTTTCTCTAAGTAGGTCAATTCTTCCTCTCCCTTAACACTCCATCTAATTCCAGTGACTCTACCATAAGAATTTAATTTGAGAATCTTTTGCTGCTATCAACCTTAATTTTCCCTTTCACAGTTTTCAACTATTTCTTCTTATCCCTTCATCTTCTGATACAGTGAATTAGTTCTTCCTTTCCATCTTTTATATTGCTGTTCAGAATGCATCAAGCTATGATCAAATCCTTTTCACTTTCTAATCTTGTCATAATTTCTTTTTGTCTAAATTGGTATTTTCTCAATTTTTTGTTTCAAACCATTTATTCCTTCTCAAGCCCAGAATGGAAAAGAAAAAAATGGAGAGTTATGCAAGACTACAGAAAAGGCCACTAGTATCTCCACAACTTTGCATGAGATCCTATAAAATGCATTATTAAAACTATATAGTCCAGCTAGACAATCCTGTGTTCTCTTATTCTCCCTATTCTCGGGCACGCGGCATCCAGGTGTGTTTTTTGATCTTTTTTCATCAATAAAGATTTCTCTTTTTTTTTGTAATCCTACACTGTTACAGTCACAGGTGTCCATTGCAGCACAGGAAAAATGGACATGCTAAGTTTGACATTCATGTAAGTTTTGCTTTTGTTTCGTTCTGCTGCAAAGTGGTATGTTTAAAGTCCTAAAAATTGTGGTAGGAGCATGGGGTGGGAAGACCTATCATTTCATTTTGAGCAGGAACCAGATGCATATTTGTTTAGTTCTCGTTGCTACAAGCATTTCTATTTTCCTTCTGTCTTCTTTTCTGACCTTAGATCAGTGAATATTTTAATATCCAATGCTGTTAATAATGGAAGAATGTTCAGAGTTATGTGTAGCATGTAAAGATAAAATAGTTCACTATGCATGCACACCGGTATTTTAGGAGACAACGTATTAACTGGATAAAGACTACAGAAGTTGACTGATAGAAACACTGATGGGAAGAATTTGATTGATGGCCTTATGTGATTGACTAAAACATGGATGTATTACATGGATGCACTGTAAGGACAGACGGATGAGCCAGATCAATAGTCAGATGGATTGATGAATGGTGTGTAGCTGTATTGCAGGGAAATTCAGGCAAAAGGAATATTAGAGAAAGAGTGGAAGTGCACTTGTGGAATTTCCTCTTCCAGGATGAGCCTTGATAAATCTCTTTGGGAATCAGCTGGTTAAATGCAGCTCCCTCTTAGCAATGAAATTACATTCACTCCACAGAGGTGCAAGGAAGATGAGAACAACCTTTGAACAGAGGGAATCCTAATTTAGAAGGGAAACCAAAGAAAGGTATTAATGAGACGCACACTAGAACAAGATTAATCTTTAGCAGAAGACCTAGTCTGGCTTGTAACAAGGAAAAATGTAGAATAAAGTTGCAGGTAAAATGGAATCCCCTTCTTTTTTTTTTTTTAGCTGGTGAAACTTAGGAATTTGATGTAGCTTTCATTTAACCTACATTTTCCTTAAGCCCAGTCAAACTTTTTAAAGGTCTGGATTTCACATTCTGGACCTTGATGACATGGTAACCTAGCAAGAATTGGGCCTTCCATGTCCACACATGATGCAGTGATCTGTCTGTACTAACACCAAAGGTGTAATATGATGGTATTTGTTTGCTCCCTCTGACGCTAGCAGTTGCTTCTAACAGTTTTCATTAACAGAACTACATTGCTCAAGAGGCTCAAATTTAAACAGCTTCTTCTCCAAGCCTCTGCTTTAAATCTCCCCAGGGACTTAGTGCTTATAACAGTACACTGGTTAATTTGTTCCCATTTTGTTTTTCAATATGCACTTGTACAATGTTCTGTGCGTGCACATTGTACAAATATTTGTGGGACTTTAGCCTCGTAGGTAGCAAATCCTAAACATCTCCTAATCGAGTTAGCCATGTGAAATAGCCACTCCTTAGGACCAGCAGCCTTCCCTGCTTAGGGCTCTGCTCACAGCTCTTGTGCAATCCACCGTCTCGTTTAGATGGAGATAAGGCACAGCTTCAGCATCTAGGAGGCAGCTACTCAGTATGCGCACAACTTTTCAGAAGAGATCAAAATAACTGATACAAACACTCAACAGATTACCACAGGCTTTAATTCAAAAATTATTCTTCTGAAGCACACGTCTTCTGACCAGTATTCACCAGTGTTATAGTTTCAAACCTTTTGAATTCCTTCCACAAGCTTGGAGGCAATGCATTAGCATAACTACAGAGGTTA
>JAWWEW010000112.1:28245397-28271609 GCA_035583185.1 Anabacerthia variegaticeps | reverse complement strand
CACTCAACAGATTACCACAGGCTTTAATTCAAAAATTATTCTTCTGAAGCACACGTCTTCTGACCAGTATTCACCAGAAAACTGATGGATTTTGAGTTGGCAAGCCAGCCCATAGCAACAGAAGTTAGAGAATAAGATTCTTTCTACTTATATAAGGAAGACCTTTGAAAGAATAAATATGCAACGGTAGAAATAGCATTTTTCAGCTGACTTTGCTGACTTTATTCTCAGTTACAGTCAGACATTATTTCTGAGACTATTAATTTCTACATCATTTTAAAATCTGCTTGGATGTGAGAAGCAACCTTGCAGAAACGAACCACGGTACTTTCCTTTATGTGCTCTCAGTATGTCTTCTGAGTCATTTCTGATTAGCTTGCTGGAAACATTTTATTGTCAACAATGCAGAGAAAGACAGCTGTGTGATCTTTTTGTCTTCTGAGCAGTGCAACATCAATAATGACCAACTGACTTCTGATTCCTCTCTACTTTTCACTACAATAGTGAGGAGATCCACTTTTCATAAACTTGGCAAGGTTAAATAACTTTGAGCTGGAAACTAAAATACCAAATTCACTGAGAAAGGATCCAAACAACATACAAAGGTGATTCTTTTTTCCCACTTAATAGCCTCAGTTTTTGGCTTTGACTACACAGAATAGGGGAGGGGGGGGGAAGGAAAAAAAAAAAGAAAAAAAGGTTCTAAATTTTCTGAAGTCATATATTGTAAGTAATTTTTTTGATGGCAAGGGATGTTGCAGAGATTGCTCTAACAACAGATAGCATTTTCTTCTTCTTCCTAAAGCTGCTACAACAAAATTTTCAGTCTTTGCATCAATTCCTTTATTGAAAATGCCATGTTCTCCTTTGTCTCAAAAAGTAGTCTTCCTCTTCCAAATCCCCAGTACAACTTTTCTTTACCTTTGTCCTGCCATGAAAGGACTTTCCATCCTGGAAGAGTAGTTGGCTCCTCATATTCTCATATATTTCTGTCAGATAGCCAGAATACTATGGTAATTCATATGAATACATCTGTTAGCAGGAATTAGCCCACGTATACCAAGCTCATTTCTCAGTTACCAATGAAGAGGTAATGGATGTTAACAATTTCCCCCACGTGGTTGATCTTAAATAATGTGACTAAAATATCACTAGAAATGGTCAAAATGCTTCCTTTATCTTCTGTAGAAGTCTTGAGTTCCCTCATGTCACACAGCTGAACTCATTCTCCCTTCTATTGTGGTCTATTTTTTTGGCAGAGGAAGTTGTCCATCATTTATTACATGTGGATTTTAAATCTAAAGAAATATTTTTAGTAATTTTTGTCTTCTCTCTCAATCTTTACTTTTTTTGAGTTTTTTACAGATTCAGTATTTTCTTCAGGGGCCAAACAACATATACAATAGACATAAACACATATATAAACAATACTGGAAAAGTTGCCTAATCAGAGATTGAGTTTCTCTTGTTGTTTCAAAACTATTACTTCTGAGGGAAAATGCAGATGAATTCTAATTTTTCAGGCTTCCTGAAAATGCTGTTTCCTGCCCAGCCTGGATTTATCTGCATATGGCTGTGATTCCGATACCATAAAACTTGATTGCTGAGGTTGGCAGAAGCAACGGTGGCACCTGGTCAACCTATGCTTTTAAAAATGAATGAGTGCCAGAATAATTACATTTTATTGTACCTGCTAATTTCTCCTGGAAAATATTTTAATAGATTGATTGCATGTTTCAAGCAAACCTGTAATGAGAGGATTATTTACAAAGGCCACACAGAAGCTGTTATTAAAAAGCAATCAGAAAGAGAGAGGAACAATGGCAGGAGGGCTCAGTGGGGAAACCTTAATGGTGTGGAGTTTAGGATTTGGTTAGTGCTATCTTGCTGACATTCTAATTAGAAAGTATTTCTCCCATTTCATTACTGTCTCACACTTTATCTGAATTAGCTTTCACACTTGATTAAGGAGAAAGTCATTTTTGTTACATGACAGGATCAGGCAGTGCCAGTCTCTTTGCTTATTTCTTTGTAACCTGAATGTGCAAAATCCTAATGTTCAGATCTGGATTCTTCTAATGTTGGATTTGAGAGTGCCGTGTGAGAGATTTATCTGAGGCCATCTGCATTTGAGGCTCATCTGTGAGCCTGGGTCCCACAGAGAATTTGGCCCTGTAGCTTGTTAAATGCACCCTGCAATCCTACAGGAAATGGAGACATTAGTCAGACTCTGCAGACACAGATTTGAGCCTTGTTAGTTGCTTTAAGATGTTGACAGAAGTCTATTCACATAATTTATTCATGTTTTAAATGTTGAAAATTTTAAATTGTGAAAAATGACATATTATGCCAGAGTATCCCCCTCCCTCGCACCTCTCCCCTCACTAATTAGTAAATAGGTTTTAAAAACAAACACAAAAATAAGAACCTGGAGAATCTGAGGTGTGAAAAAAAAAAAAGGATTAAAACCCCTAAGTATGTGTAATTAGTTATAATTAATTAGCATATGTTTGCACAAATTCTAGTAAACCCAAGCACTACGCAATTGCTTTAGTTATGGGGAAGGATGTCTAAATGATTAGGAAGGCTGGGTTTAGGAGAGCTGTATGGGCATCTGAAGCATGTAAAATCCAAGGAGGGAGAAGAAGCATGTGGGATATGAGTAATGTTCCTGACAGAAACCAGTGGAATGTCTGGGGCCTGAACCCCACATGGGTGCCAAGCAGACTTAAAGCTGCTTCCCTGGGCAGTGCCTCCACTTATTTCCCCTTCAGTGTTGCAGCCAGATGGACAATGGTTTATAGTTTACCCTGGGTCTAAATGTAGAACTGACCTAAAGTATTTTCTGAATTCTTCTCAATTAGTTTTTGTAGGACTCAATAAGGAAATTCTTACAAAATGGTTTTGCTTTTGGTTCAGAACTTCTAAAGAAATCCATATGACCAAACCCAGAAGGTTTTAACAGAAAATGGTGTGCCAGTATCTCACGGGAACTGCAGGTTAGTTGTGTCCTGTTTGTGTCTGTGCACAAGGTTTAGAAGCTGGTTTATCTGCTCTGGTGAGACACCAGGGTGAGTAACCTAGACGTATTTTCTCTGAAGGAGACTGCCAAGCACCACAGGAAAGATGCATAACCACCAGTCCCCACTTGAAAGGCTGAAAGGAACCATGAGGTCCACAGTTGAACTCTGGGAGGAAAATATTATCCAAATGACTTAAAAAGAGTCTCAGGATAAATGGCCTCTCTGTCACCACCAAAACCACTTTCAGTACAGCTCCGTTTTCCTTATCCATTTCAAAGCTGGTGTCATGTTGCTTGAGGTGCAAAAAAAAAAAAAAAACCAAACAAACAAAAAAACCCAACCAAACAAAAAAAACAAATCCCATGAAATAAAGGGGAAGAAGTTGCATTTGCTGTATGAAATAAGACTATACAGCAAAACTCATTCTATGTAGCACCTTTCAAAATTACTCTTTTCCAAAATTATTTGAGATGAAAAATTGAGAGACAGCAGTGAATATAACATATTGGCTACTTTAAACCAAGCTATAAAGTGAAAAATTAGCACAGCTTTCTTTTACGAGTCTCATAAGAGACTTTAAAGAAAAATGAGAAAAGAGAGACAAGCATAACAAGGCACACTCCTAGCAGAGATGCAAAACATGATAAAGAGACAGTTATGTGAAGCAAGACCTAGGACCTGCTTCTGAGTAGTAAGAATTACAGAGGAGCTCACATCGAGAGCAGCAAACCAGGAACAGACAGAAGCCACAGTAAAACTAGACAGAAACTCAGAGGGTGGCTGCAGCAGATCTCTGGAGGACACTTTTGTATGCAGATTATCAACAGATAATGGTGCTTCTTCCTGATTCCAGGTTCCTTCTGGGCTATAGAGGCAAACTTGTCAGGTACTCAGATTAAAAGTAGGATCAAAATCATCTGTAGTCTTTTACAGCTGCTTGACAGAGTCCTGGTGGACAAGTCTGAAGATATCACAGTCTTGACAAAAAAATCAAAACAGAAGTTGAACCAAATGCAGGAATCTGGCTCCTTTGACTCAGCTTTTCCCTCCAGTATACCTGTGAGTGTGTATCTTTGTTATTTTCCTACTTTTTTGTTTTTGTTTTTCTTTAATGTGAAAACAAATTTTACTGTAAGGGAAATATCATTCCCATTTGTGTGAGTTCCCTTCTCGCTGAAAACACGTTTTTCCATGAACCTATAAATCTTCAGAAGAGCTAAATGTAACAAAACATTATATCTGGCAGTTTTCTTCTAAAATGCACAAGCTTCTGGCAACTAATATCGCTGAAAATGATCATCATCGTTACACTGCTTAGTGTTATGGTATGTTAAACTACTGATGTACTGATTCAAGAGAAATGCCCTCAGCACATAGCTTTGTGCTGAGGCATTCTTTTTTTTAAGGAAAAGCTGACTCTTCCATGGGTCTGCATTACCATACAATAAGCTCATATTAGAATCTAGCTACTTCTGTTCTGTGGTATCGAGGGATCTTTTATGCTACCAGATGTGTAGCAGTCTTTCAAATAAGCATGAACTCTAACACTGCACATAAAGTTCTATGCAATCCTAAAAATCACAGTACAAGATCCCTTCCCCCCAAAGCTGGGAGGAACACATTACAGGATATTAAGGCAAATCATTGCAAGCCCAAACCACTGCCCGACACTTTAACTGAAAATCCATTTAGTGGTCCGTGCAGTTCGCTGAACATTGATATAATCTGCTGGTCATGGAAAATGTTATTTTGATTTCTTCAGAGTTTCATTCCAGTCTAGAAGTTTCCTGGTAGTTTCAGGAGTACAGGAAAGGTAATGAATAAATTCAAACCTGAGATGGCAAAGGTTTGGCTATCTGGGACCAGATTACTTGCTGGAAAAATCATGGCCCTGCTGTTTCCTGAGCACCGAGCAGAAACAGTTCTGACATAACACGTATTCCTGCCTAACAAACAGCAAATAAACTGACAGCATCAAGAAATGGAAAGGGAAACGCAAGAATGCCTCTCTAGAAACATTATCTCCATTAGAAGCGGTAGAGATACAAGTTTGCAGATTTTCAATTCTCAGGTAACACTGATATTCTCAAATTTCACCTAAAACAGTTCCACTCAAAATGATCACGTACAACAATTTCCCACCATCCTCCTAAAACAGAAGACTTAGCTGCAGTCAGAGATCTGTTTGTGACAGAAATTAGTTCCTTCATATTCTAGGATATTGCAATTTCTTATGTAGGTTTCTTCCTAAGCTGCTTTCACTGCTTTCTTCTGCCTATCTCTGCCATCCTCTGTTGAAGTACATTGTGAGAATCAGTGCATTTGGCTTGTTTCAGATACCTCTAAGACAGAGGGCGGTCACTACATACAGTTCACTGAACTCTGTATTCAGATGCTGCAAGTGGTCTCTTACATGAACACAAAGCCCCTGGTAATGCTGCACCACCACAGAGCTTCTTGGTTTTTTTCCCTTCAGCATGCATGTAAGTGGTAACATTGCACATTCTCTAGGATTTAAACAGTGCTCCTTTTTAACAGGTTAGCTGATTAAAGGGAGCTTATGAGTAGTGTAGAAACATGATTTAGGGCACTTCGTCAAAGCACTTCATGCAAAACTGTGCTGAACCCAGATCTCTTGAGCTGCACTAGTCTTTCAGTAGATGCTGTTATATCCTTGCAGTTGTACAAATGCCAAAATAAGATGCAGGTTGCACTTCTCCTCTCTCCAGGCCTCACCAAGCATGGGATCAGCCGTTCCATTATGTCTAGAAAGATTTAAAAAAGTGCTAGGAGAGGAACAGGGGATGTAACAGAGGAGAGGGTCGCGGCACAAAGTCTAGTTGGAGGCCCATAATTAGAAGTATAACCCAGGGTTCATTACTGAGTCTGATTCTGTTTTACATCTTCATTAATGGTTTGGATGATGGGGCAGAGTCTACCCTCAGCAAGCTTGCTGATGACATGAAATTACATGGTAAGCCTCCCTAAGCAGATGAGAAATTGCCTGATATTCCCTCCAGTAAGGTCTCCATCAGCCAGAGGCTTTATCAGACTTTTAAGTCCCCTTTTCAACTGCTGAATAAGGCAAAACATCCCATTACACTGAGTATATAGAGGTTATGTATCAGAAATCACATAAGTGTTGTGAATCATCAAGTTTATATTGATCCAACCCACCCAGTAAAGTTCTTAGAAAGAGAGAAAAAGAAAATAAAGCCTAAATTCCATAATCTTCCTTGGGACAGATATAGTTCATGTGGAGAAGTCACAGTTGGTACAAAGAACTATATTTTTTGTATGCTTCTATGAATAGAAATGACTCACCAGATTTATAAATATTCCATCCTCCAACACTCAAAATTAGATATTGTGGTGTTTTTAAAAGATAATCCAACCACTCCCCAAGCAAACACCATTTATTAGATGATACATTCTGTGATGCTTCATTCTCTCATCTTTCAGTATAAATCCTTGCAGGTCTGCAGTTTGTTTCAATTTGCTTCTTGGACACAGCCACTACTGTCTTATTTGTCCCTTTGCTGTAGACTGGGAAGCTTTAAATATTTCCCTCCCCATTCATAACTAGCAAATATACTGAAAATCAACCAATCACATTTTCTTTCTTCAGCGTTTAAAGACCTTACCAACTAATATTAAATCCTACTGGGTTCATATATATCATAGATTGAGATATATTTTCAATTCCAAATATAAGTGTGTTTGTGAGTGTGCTGCATATTTCTTTGTTAAACAAAGGGAAGTGCACGCTTACAAATATAGGCACAGATATGTGGATGTGGATGTGTTCATGTTTTTTACAGCTTACATATAAATACACACTGTCTAAACAGGAGCGTATCTGCCTAGAAAGCCAAGATTACCAAAGTGCCGAAGATCTTGAGGTTACCTTTGGTTTTAACCATGTTTAAAGAATCTGTACATTCTGATCCACAGTGCGTTAAATATCTGTCCCTTTTCTGATTTTTCAAGGTTGACATTCCAACAGGTATAACTATAAACAATAGGTATTCTGCCCAATGAATAGTTCTTCAAATGCACACATACAGATCACAATGATGTGTATGTGTCCATGCAACCTACACGTACTTATGTGAGTAATATTGTGTGTGTATAATAGCAATAATGTAACAACTCACTCTTTTAGATGCAATCTTGAAAATTTTATAGGAAGATAAATTTATTTTCCCCATTTTAATGGTATAAAAGTTGTGACAAAGGGCACACAGTAAGACAGAGAAAAGCCTTAAAATACTGCTCAAATCTCCAACATTAAAGTTGTATGTGACTCTACAGCACAGCTAGATGAACGTGTAAGTAAAATGATTGATAATTACAATGGCAATCTTATATCAGCATAGAGGGAACACACAAAAAGCCCTGGAATTTAAACATTCAGATAAAAAGCTTTTTCTAAGTTGGTAACTTCTTGTACCATCACCACATCCCTACTGCCATGGCTACCCATATGAAGGTGCCACTGCACAATTTAGGAGGAGGTTTGTTCTGGCTTTTCTTTCTTTTTCCTTTTACCCTTATTGAAAGTTATTCCTTTAGGGACACCTTCAATTTCTGTCTTTTCTGATAATGCATGGGCATGTGTGTCTTTGAGAGCTATTTATGTAATATTTCCATTAACAAGCTGTAATTAAACCATCTAATTAAAAAAGCAGTAATCTATTTAATGGGGGTTTTATTTTTTTATTTAAAGAAAACCTAACAGAACTGTGATTAAGTTCCTCTGCTAGATGAGCATTATGGTTTTTCATAAAGCTTTTAATTACTCAACCCAAAATGTTAAGTAAATTAAATTAAAGACATAATTTTATTTTTCTGAAAAGAAAAATAAAATAATAACACATGCTAGAGTAAAAAGCTGTTCCAAAATATCCATTATTATAATGGGGATTATTTTTAATGTGTTGTGCATTTCATCTTAAACAAAAGCTGATTAGCAATGTGAAATATAGTGAATAAAATCTTGCACTTAATAGACAAATATATAACTAATGGTACTTTTTTAATTCCCAAGATATGCCAATTATTAGAGCACAGGAGCAGCCCTTTGGTACCCCAGTGGTACCCCTGAACCCATCACTTTGCTCCCAGCTGGGGTGCAAATGCAGTTGGGGCAAGGTGAGAGACTATCCTGGGAGAACACACAGGCCCAGACACTTCCCTCTGTCTCCTTGGTTTCCACAACATTCACCTTTGTCAGATCAGGATGTTAGATTGTACATTTTGTCTGTTACCTTTGGTGTCCATTTGTAGCTCTGCTGTCTGCAAATTTGTCTAATCCCATTTTGAGCCTGCTGATGCTGTCTGACTCTGCAGCCTCCTGGGCCAGCAACGTCCAGAGCTTCCCTATCCACTATGTGAAGAGCTGCTTTCTTTACCTGTTTTAAATTGCTATCCTATTAGATTTTATCAAGTGCTCTTTAGTTCTCTTCTTGCAGGATTTAGTGGATAACAATTCTGCATTCACTTTATCTGTGATGTGTATCTTATCATAACCTTACTGGAAATTTTCATTTTATTTTGCTCTATTTTAGTTGCCAGTTGCTTTTCCTAAATATGATCCTTCTCATCAACATTTCCCAGGCTGATAATCTGCCCTCACTCACTTATTTTCTAAGACAAATACTTCTGACAGCAGAAGCCAATCAGCAAAAATTGGCAGCAATTTCCAAGAATGAAATTTTGACTTCTCTGGCTAAAAAATAAATAAACTTGTACTCTACTGAGACACTTTGGAATTTCTGTTTTTTGCAGAGTTCAACAGGAATTCTCTGCCTTTGGGGAAAGGTACTTGATACCTGCCTAAATCTTTCCAACCAGTCACATTCAGTCCTGATGTGATGGAGCTCAGTGCTTAACTTTGGATAGACCCTTCAACTCCCTGCATGTTCAAAGGACTCCTTGGATGGCACTCGCTCAAAAGGACCAGACACACACTGGAATTGTGAGTGCTGCAATTAAGATGGAGCTTTTCAGCTGGTGCAAGGCACAGACACAAGGGCTGAAATACAGTGGACTCTCCTGAGTTTCTACGGTTGCCCCTACTCCTTACACACAAGTAGAGTGATAGAAAAGGAGGGATCAGCCTAATCTGAATGCAAATGGCAGGGAAAAGAGGGAAAAAGAAGAAAGAGAAGCTATAAAGAGAGGAATTGTGGAAACCAAACACAACCCTGCAGTTCAAGCATGTTTGTGGACTTGCTTGGTTTGGACGCATATCTTTTGCCATGTTAGGGTTTGTCTCACTGCCAAGCCCAATAAGAACAAACAAATTAGGCCAAAGGAGGGTGGTGTTGTTTAGTTTGAACACAGAGCAGTGATATGTGAAATGAATTTCTGTATACTTAATCTTAGCCAAATGAGGCTGTCAGATGTTTGTTTGTCCAACCTGCATCAGCACTTTATACCAAGAGGAAAATGTTCCCTGGGTGTAAAGCAGTAGTGAGTGAAACGAAAAACCATGAACTCAAATATTTATCATTTTATTTCTCATTAACATTCCTTGTTCAAAAGCCAGAACATGCTGCCTGTGCCTCCTCCATCTCTGTATGCTGCCTGGCTTCCTTGTTGCTCTTCCCACAGGCAGCAGCTAACAGTAGCCTGCCATTTGAGATTGCCATGTGGGAGTACTCCAGCGAGTACAACAGTAGGAGGGGGTGTGAGGGTTGCCCTGTGACACGCACCCAAACTTCCAGGAGCTGTTGCTTGTGCCTTGCCCTGGGAACAGGAAAGTGGCCTGCAGGTGAAACCACCAGCTCCCCAGTGGTTTCAGTGGTCTTAGACTGACCTGCAAGGCTCTGAGACCACCTCTGTCTCCTGAGCAGGACCCAGCTACTAATCAAGGCAAACAGGACAACTGCTTAACTACAGCTCAAGAGGAAGTCAAGAGTCAGGTATGGATGCTGAGCTTTCAATTACAGGAATTTGGTACTGAAGTTGCAAAAGCAATTCCTGACAGACCCTTATTTTCAGTTACATCGCAGCAGAACAGTTTAAACAGGACTGATCCACTCACTTGTCTGTAAAACCTTAGGCATATAGTCACATTTGCCCAGTATGAGCTTACTGTAACCAAGTGAATGGCAGGTTAATTTGCAGTTCAGGCTGGTGTTTGATCAATGTCATTCCTGTCAGAGACAGTCTGTCTGAAAATCTCCCACTCACAGGAATCACAGATCTCCCATATGATTTGAACAGGAGAAGACACATCCAAAACCTCGTAACTGTATTCTTGGAGCATTTATTTGCCCCTCTAGGTAATTAAGTCTGGTGTTGTCACAGTTTAATCTCAGCTGGCAACAAAGCAGCACACAGCCTCTCGCTCCCTTCCCCTTGGTGGGATGGGGAGAGAATCAGGAAAAAATAAATTGAAATGTAGTTTGTTTTTGTTGGTTTTTTTTCCTCCCTTCCAGTTTTCTGGAACATCTCTGGCTTCAAAAAGCCCAGTCTAGGGTAGAAAAGCATACTACAAGTTTGGATGTTACTAGATATCCCAAAGCCAGAAGTACATGGTATCTGCTTATGTTGGAGACAAGCTCATGCAGACCACTTACTCAAGACATTGCTTGCAGAAGAAGGTCCCTGCTGTGTGACTAGCCTTGTCCAAGCCCCAGAATGAGATGTCTTGTGCTCAGTGAGGTAACAACTTCTTTAGCAATATTGGGGTCTTCTTAATAGACAATGGCCTGGTCCTCACCTTGTGATGGTCTCCCGCTGTTGACTTCAATTAAGTTATTGTGGTTTGAACTGACTGGATATGATGTGAGGTCAGAACTACTTTCCCACAAGGACATTTAGACAAAATACAATGAAAGAAATGAAGGCTAACCACCAGGAAATAACTTTACAACAATAAAACACTGCACAGGAACAGATTGCCTGATGAAGGTGTGGAATATCCAGGAGCGGAGCCTTTTAAGCACAGATTAGGTAAGAATTTGCCATGAGAAGGGTAGATACCTGCATCCTGCATCATGGCAGATGAAGGAACTGTATTTCTTCCTGAGGTCTTTTCCAGACCTATTTTCTATGACTAATGAGTTCATGTCAACTATATTTAACTAAGTTAGATAAAAATTTTAGCAGTAAATCAAATGTCATTTTTTACTTAGCCCTCTCTAATTCCTCCTGCACTATTTCCTGGGCCTAAGTAACACAGACCTGTTTACCAATCTTATTAATTAAATTCTTCCTGAGATTCCAAGGAGCTATCATTTTAAGAATCAGCAGTGCAATATTTTATTTACTCCATTAAACTCTTGGGCAGTTGGTGGGGGTATTTTTTTTGCTTTTTAGGATTTTTTGTTGTTTTATCAGGCAATGAAAATACGTCAACAAAGTCTCACATCAAAGAGAATACCAAGGGGAAAAATGTCCATGCAGCCAGCTGGTTCTTTCCAAAGCTCATTCACATACTCTCTATGTGTGCGCTTGGGGGAAACACAAATATCAAGGAAGGAAGTTTTAGATGGGAAGCAAAACTTATGTAAATATGGAAGAAAGATGAGGAATAATGAAGCTCTGTATCCTGCCAGACAAAGTCAGGAACCTTATAGGAATAGAGGTGAATTTGGAAGTGGTAATTATATCACTGCATTGCTGAATGTATATTCTTCTTCTTAAAATATGTGGTTATTAAACAACAGGGAACAGGAAACAAAACAGGTCCTCTGTAGCAATGGAAATTGATTTGTGAAGTTCAGGGTGCAAAAAAAAAATAAATTACAAAACGTGAGAAAGAGGAGAGGGAGGGGAGAAGAAAAGAACCTGCAACAGAAAAAGCAAAATTATTATATTAGTAGATCATAATGTGAAATAACTTTGTTATACTCTGTTTCTGACCATTACTTTACAACATCATATTCTTTTTAAAGACAGATTTTGAGCTAACTTATTGAATGCATGTGTTTTGGTTGACATTATCTTTTCAAGGGAAATGAAATGCTATATCTGAATTTCAACTACTTCTTTACAACAAGATAAAAATCAATCTATTTCTGCTTCTAGAAACTCTGGACAAATCCAAATGCATGTTCTTGTCATTACAGATTTCAGCTTTAAGCTAACTGGAAGCTCTTGATGTGAAATGGTAAGAACCAGCATTTTGCTTCCATCACGTGTTGAGGAATGAGACATTTGTGCATTACAAGATGTTTTTAATCCTACCTGAAACCTTGATGGAAAAGTGCACTGAATGCTGAGGATTCTGCTTGCCTGGCATAAGAGAACAGGTGGAAGAAAAGCAAGAGGAAAAGACAAGAACTTGTTTTGGGAAGAAAGGAGGAGAAACTGTCAAGCCTACATACTGACTTTTTTTTTTTTTGAAAAACACTTCTTTTACAAAGCACTAGATATATAACACCAGGGAGAGTATACAAAGATGCAGAAATCAGAGCAGCATCTTTCTCCTTATTTTCTCTGAGCTGCCACAATAGAGTTTTATATCTGGACTCTACTAAATGAAAAATCCATTTCCTCTCAGATTAATGACATAGAAAACACTTTGGGCTGGAACCTAAAACCTAAATAGGACTTTATTCCAGCTGAACTCAGGAAGAATAATCATAACAGTAGCATCAAATCTAATAACATCCTGAACATACTGATGCTTTTGTCTATGTGGGATCTGCATTAGTGATTCTGCTCCCATTGCTATTTTGGGATGGCGGATGCTGCAGAGAATAAGAAAAGTGTTGTTATTTGGTTATGCTGGAGGTACTACATCTTTCATAAGCAGATGATGTCTAGAGCAAGGGAGTTTTCAGAGTAAGAATGATTCTTCTGCAGTGTCTGTGCAGGGTCTGGCACAGTGACTCCAAAGCCCAATGAGGTTGCTTGAAGCTACAGGAATACTGCGCAGAGTGATACGTAGGATGTGTGAGTGCCACCCACAATGTTCTTCAAATGTAGATTAATCACCAAGTTTCATTAGTGCTAATGGTTGCTACCTACAGAGAATAATTTATATCCCCAATCCAAATGTCTTTTGTTTTAGATCATTGCAAAGTAATAATGAAGAAAAGATCTGAGGTAAAACACAGTAGCAAGTGTGTGACCCACGTGTGTTTTCCATCACAAACTGCTGAGATTTTGCACACAAAATGACAGTTGTCTCAGCAGATGACTAATTCTTAAAACTGAAAAAGCCTGGTACACCAAAAGTGGAAAATAAAAATGCTTGCCTAGCTTCATATCTAACCACATCATATCACAATTCAATATTTCTCCTGAGTCCATAGCTGAACATTAAGTGCTATATTCAGCTACCACAGGTGCTGCAGATAAAGTCCTGTGTTTGAACCTGAGTGTTGTCATAGATGAGAAATGTGAGGCCAATAATCCTTTTACTTAATAATATACATTGTTGGTTGCAGAAGGATCAGTATATTCTTTGCTATTACCTGTTTAAGAGATTCCCACACATACTGTCATGAAACACATTTTGCTTAGCTGAGTACAGAAAAGTGGTAAAAAAATGTCCATTGAAAGCATTTCTAGTAATCTTAATGAAGTAAGGGAAGATAACAAAGCCTGCACCCTTATCAGAATAACACAATTAAGCACATTTGGCCTCCAGCAGTATGTTATTTCCATTTTGAATTATTTTTAAACAAGATCTTCTCCTGCCTAAAGTGAGTGTGAGTTGATAAGTAAATGGTCTTTTCACACGTGTAGCATGAGAATAACAACACAAAGAGTAATGGGAAGGGTTAGACCCTTTATTTTGTGTCAGAAAACTGCTGTATATCTTTGCCAGCCTAGTGGCTTAGGAGAGATGCATTTTCCACAGCTGGCCAAAATATCTCCTATAAATTGTCAGTTCTTTAGAAGGTCCTGTTGCCTTCAGTAAACATGAAATATGTTTCTGAAGAGACTTTATCCAATTTTTCTACTGCAATGAAGCTGAAGCATCTCCTTACTTGTAAACTGATCAGTCAGGCTCACTTTTTAATCACAGACATAAATGTATCTCTAATGATTTTCTTTCATAAGAATTACGTAGGGAGAATCCCTGAAAGTTAGTTAAATGAGATGGGTATGCATAAATTTACAAGCAGCAGTTTCAAAAGGTTAACAATATGGCAGATGGATATGATGATGTGCGAATTCAGAAAAGCTGAGAATTCAAGGTTTGATTCCAAAAGCGGTTAAAAGTCTGAGCTTTTCCTCAGGCCTCTTGAGCATGCTGCCTTGACTGACGCAAACCACCTGCTGCTTCAGTTCAAGCCAAAAATAGTCCAAGAGAGCACTTATGTGTTTTTTGTACTGTTTCTGCTCTTCGTTTCATTGAGAATCTGGGAGAACTGCAGTAGAGGCAAAAATGCACAAGTATGACCTATCCCATTTAGACAAATAAATGTCAGGCCCTGGAAGAAGCTAGACTAATTTCCAATTCTTGGTTAAGGTCAACTGTTTTCAGTGCTCATTTTATGCTGAGACTCCTCCACTTGGAGAAACATTTTTGCAATACCAGGAAACATGTCTTTTCTATCCTCTCTGTGCAAAAGCTGTTCCTGCATCCTTATGCATCTGATTTCACGCTGTGCAACTTTTCTTCCTGTGGATGCCCTCCTTTCATGTGGACAGCCTAAAGCAAATGCAGAGCAGTGGGAAAGCCTCAGTCTAAAGAAAAATATATAATTTTTTCTCATCTGTCTGCCTCTTTTGTTTATTATACTGCTATGGTTTTATTTACTCATCAAGAAGACCAAGGATGGTCTCCCACGACCTTGGGTAAGTAACTACTGAAAATATGTGTACACAGCATAAAGTAGAGCTATGCAGATGCTAAACTAGATCTGACTAAATGGAAATGAATAGTATAACTGTACTCCCAGCCTCCATTGATCATGATCTCTGGTGATGCATGAAGCTGAATGAGATTAACACCTCAGGCCCCACACAGAAGGAATGTTCCCTGGGAATAAGAGCTAACCTTTCTCAGGCATATTCACCACTTGCACTGTTTGCCAATACATGTAAGGTTTTCTCCTTTCAGAAAGCCAAACAACTTACTCCTCCTCCTCAGCGTGGTGCTGTGTCTCCCTCTGATGGCATCTGGGCCACACTTCCAGGCTGATGAACACGATAAAATCTTGTGTAATAGAGGATGTCTTTTCAGCTCAGTTAATGAATTTATTTAGGTGAGAGGTCCTAGGTTTAAAAACTACTGTTCCATCAAAATGTGATTTTCTCTTTAGCCTTCTAATTAATCTACTCCCAGGGACACTTTTTTCAGAAGGGAACAGTTCTTAGCCACGACTGAGTTCAGTTCATATTTGCAACACAAGAACAGAGTCACAAGAGGAGATTTAACAATCAGTACTTACTAGAAAAGCTGTAAGGACTTTAGATATTTCAAAGTGAACTATGTCAGGCTTCTCTGAACATCAAGTTTGTCTGTAGGCTGTAAAACAGCTACAAGGATCTATAATTCCTCTTAAGCTTCTCACGGTTTGCCAGTAGACTTGAGGTTTGAAAGACTTCCTAACTACCTATGGCTTCTGACTGGCATCCTGAGGACCCTGAGGAAGCTTTGAAGCCACCATATGCTGCTTCACCATCCTTCACACATTGCATCCTACTGAGTCACCTCATTTTGAATATCCATTTAATCACAAATGATTGCAAAAGATTTGTCCCACACTAGCAATTACGAGAGCTCTCCAACAATATTCTGCAGAGTATTATTTTATTTAAAATGCAAGTATTAACACTCTGTCTCTTTGCTCAGCTCAGCCTGGCTAAGGACTAGGTGAATTTATTAGGAAAAATAAACTTTGAGTATTTGATGGTGACTGGAAGATTTCACAATAAAGTGACAAACCTTAGAAGAAGGGCCAGCTTAAGGTCCACCTGAATATTCTTCCATTTTTAGTACTTCAAATCAGAACAAAATAGGAAATTCACACAAGTAACTCAGTACTCACTAGTAACTCAGTGGGTTTGTCTGTGCTGTAAACAAAAGGAATGCTGAGGAACAGATTCTTTTCTTCCACTTACATAAGCAGGAATTATCTGTTTATATAGGGTTAAAAATACTGTCTTCTAGTTGTATTTCAGTATAGCACTTTAGCAAAATGCTCAAGGCATTAAGAACAATAAAATGGAACCAATCATCCTATAGTAAAAACACTCAGTGGTCTAGGATCTGAGGATAAGAGTGAAGCAAACATTTCTTGTTACACGACACATCATCTGTATGCCCTGGAAAAGTAGAAATAAAAAACCCATAGCAAAAATGCTTTTAAAATCAACAGAACCACCACTGATTTTAGCAAAGTCAGTCTGGTTTTTAGTGTTCTAGGGTGTAACACTGAGCTTCAGAAAGAACAGCAACATCTTAGACCTACTGCCTCTAGGTCTGAAACCTTTCCATCTTCTCTGAACACATTTTATTTCTCAGAAACAAAACAACCAAAAATAATGCTATAACAGAAAAGACTGATACTAGTAAGAGGAGATTGGAATGCTACAAATGTCTCTGCAGGAGCCAAGATATCTCTGCAGGTGCCTGTTGATTCTGCTGGGGTCATTGATGTAGAAATTTATAGGAAAGTGTCTAATCAGAAGTAAATGTTCTTTCTGCAGAGCAGTCTTTTTGTTTCTCTAAGCCATGTGTTCATGGAAGGGTGACTCCTTGGTGTTAATGATTAAACCCAGAAGGAGCTCAACCCCTTCATTTGTGCATCTGTCCAAATTTCCCAGAGAATGTGGAGATTCCTTTAGAAAGTTCACATACAGGGATTGCTGCAAGCATGTATGAATCTACTTTTCTTCAATACTTTACACAGACCCCATAGAATTAGCTCATTAATCCCCTTCTTGAAAAGCGTAAGTGGGTTATGTTTTTCTATTTTGCATGTGACCTACGCTTATTTTTCCCCTAAACTGAGGTAAAACCTTGACATATATGTGAACCTTGCAGCAGTAAAAACAGGGTCAGGCTCCAGCTAGCAAGTCTAGTCGGTGACCTGTGGATCTGGGACATATCTAGCACTGTTTTCAGACATAGGGTCCTGGCTGATTCAAAGCATGGACAGATCAAGCCAATGTTTGCCTGCAGAATACCATAGTCATCCATTTCCTTCATCACACCTATTATTATCTGGCATCTGGATTGGCTTTAGCTAGTACTATTTTCATCTGCTATCAGTTGAGTGCTGTGATTAGAAGCCTGACCACCACTGTGTTCCTGGCAGAGGGCACTGGTCTCTACACAACACTAGAGGCATCTTCAGATGGAATTTGTTCTAATTGAGGTAAGAGTTGTCACTTGGAGTGAGATCTCCCTTAACAAGTCTTTGGGTTTTCAATGGGAGAAACTGTTTAATTAGCAAGGGTTAATCTGGCAGGTCCTCACCTGAGACAGTAAGATTTATTGCTCTAGGGATAGTAATCAAGACCGGGATTCCCCTCCTGGATGGGCTATCAGTTTTGATGCTTCTCTAGAGATACCTGAGACTCATTTAATGATTACAATATTTATATGAGACTGCCATTGGCAGGATTAACTTCTGAATGAATTTGTGATGATTAAGCACTGGTATTTGGGCATGTAGGGCATAGAAAGGATGTAACAAACTTGTCTTGGCAGAACAATAGTAAAATTCATTTATGTCTTCCAGTCATTTGCTCTGAAAAAGGAAAAAAATACAGAATTTATGTAAGATATGGCTGAAGACTTTTTTTCTTTTCATATCAGCACTACCCAGGCTAGCAATGCCTATCTAGTTAACATTCTGCATAGAAGGCCAAAGTACATATAGCAATACAAATAGTTGAGTTCAGCCAGTTTAGTTTGCTCAGGCAAAAGGAGAAGTTCTAAAAGTCTTGCAGCAGGTAGCTTGTGACTCATCATACAGCCAAGGAAAATGGGCTGGGCTGGTTCAAATTATAAGACAAAATTAAAAAAAAGGAATCCTTTGGGACAAACCCTAGCGAAGAGTTTCAAACAGGGAATAGGAAATTAGGCTGCTAAACTAGAGCTCAAACTGTTGTGTTTAGAACATACCATATCCTGTGTTTTTTAGTGGGAACAGTTTACACCAGCACCTGAGAAGAATATGTCCCCCACTGGAAACCACGGAAGTTCACCATTCCCTCAGGGCACCAACAAATTAAAATTCATCCTGTTGCTTTCCCTGCTCTCTTTTTCATAGACATGCACAAAAATACATTTTAAGTAATGCACGTAATTACCTCAGCTTTTGGAAACAGGTTGTATGATAACACAGGGTAGAAATGGCTTCTGACAAAAGCTGTCTTTAACAGCACAGCTGGTAAGGAGAAAGAATTGCTCTGTGCACAGGGGCCATTAAGCCTCAAGAAGGTGTCCATATGAGTAGGACTGGGCAGACTTACACATTTGGAAAGAGAAATATGAGCAAGCTGGCTTAGAGGGAAAAGAAAAGAAAACATGCCCTGTAGAAACAATGAGAAAACTTCCTATTGGTCCTCCAGGCTGCAAAGCCCAGGAGACTAGAGTTGCTATAGTGTAAGATGACATTACCACTTTCACAGGTAATGATTTAGATAATCTCCAATCAGGATATAAACCCTGGAGTTACTGTGTATTGTCACAGTGTCAGTGCCTTAACCAGTCCTCCCACTCATGCTTTATAGATTGTGCAAGGACAGGATTGCATCGGTCTGTTTCAAACCCCTGAACAGTTAATCTAACTGAGGGGTTTAAGGTTTTAGCAGGTCCTTCTAATAGCTGCTGTGGTGGTGTGCAGTTAACCTTTATTGCTGTAAGAGCCCTATTAAGAATGAGTTACATTCATTCCCTTTAAGAAAGGAGGGATTATGTTTCCAGATGTGTGGATACACTTGACATATGCCCTGTGATTGCAGGGGCTCTCAGGCACCGAAAGAGTGCTGTTTTCACAGAGCTGCAATTTTTGTTTATACAATGTATACACATTCTTGTAATGGTAATTTGTGCATGGCACTCGTAAACTGAGTTATGAAACTACAGAGAGAGAGATTGAATGAGGCAGTAAGACTGCACTGTGCATAACACTGCATACCGAAAACCCATCCTCACAGGAACAGCCTATGTAAAAACAGTTTCCTTTTGCTTCTTCCAAATAGATTATCCATAAACATTTTCAGTTGTTGCTATCACCACAACAGTTTGAACACACAGGATAGTGTGACTTGTAAGCATATGCAATTATATTTGTGAATGAAAGCATCGAATTTGGTTTGTTTAGACTAGTAGATGCACATTGTATCTTGCTATTCACTGTTCAGAAAGCAGAAAGGCAATTGCATGACTGTAGATGTTGCAGTTGTTACCACTGATAATTAACCATCCAGAAATCCATACACAAGACAAGGGATTTTTCAATCTGTTTTTTTGTGGTTTTTTTTTTGTTTTGTTTTTTTTTGTTTGTTTGTTTTTTTGTTTTTTTTTTGGTTTTTTTTTTTTTTTAAATAAAGAGGAAAAGAAAAAATATTCCCATCTAATCTGTGGGCAGAAGGAATACAATGTCTACATCTACACCATACCCTAAGTCTGGGAGTGACCTTCATTCCAGGCTCCTGAGAGCTCATTTCCATACTTCTTAAAAAACTAGAAAACATGAACAAACTAGTTTAAGGGGATCTACCTGAAAAACTATTTTTACTTTTCCACTTTACATCCCATCTCCAAACCCTACAGTTCTTGTCTCTCTTCATCACTTTGGAAAATAGTCATATGTCAGTGCAAAATCTGTGGCTGTGGCATAGGGTAAAAATCCACCACCTTACTGTGCCTACAATGACAACCTTTAACAGGCAAACTGGAAAACGCTGAATAATATAATTCACAGACAGCAGGTCTCGACTATTGTATAAACAGAAAATATGGTTCAAAATTAATACAAGTCTCATAAACATAAAATCTCAGATTTGCATGCAATATGAGAATGAGTTTGAGAGGAAAAGCACCATTTAGCTTATGTGCAGAGTCAATTGAAGGAATCCAAAACTATTTAATAATTCAAATCACCTTCCAAAATCAATGCAAAAAAAGCCCTTCTGGTTCAACTTATTCCAAAGTAGCTCAATATGGGGATTACAGTAGTTCTATCATCTTCCAGTCATACAAAGGCATGTCTCAGGGGTATATATATCCATCTGCCAGCAGCCACTCCACTCAGAAGCATGTAACACTGGATCTCATTTCAGGAGGTGGCTGGAGTACTTTGAACAGCCCACATTCAAGAAACATGATTCTGTAACAAATCAGTGGGAAGGTCAGAGGCATTTGACCATCCGATGACTGACTGATCAATGGATTACACATACTGATCACAAATGGTCTAAGGAATGTCTCTGCCAATTACAAGACAGATGTAAATGATATAGAAAAGTATTAGAGAACATGAGCTCACAAATGTTATTTTCGCTTCTCCTCTACCCCAGCTTGACTTGGGATGATAACACTGAGTCATATCCTTTGCTATATTTTAAACCCGGTAACATTTGTGTGTTTTTACTTGTAGCCCAATGTATGGAGGACAAGAGCTGCATAAATAAAAACCCAAGCAGTCCAATTCTTTGCAGGTTGTTAAAAGCAAAAGCACCCTGTTTTCTCAAGAAACCTGTGAGGCAGTGGGGCTGTGACCTTACTCTACATTCACCTTTTTCTACATTTGACTCAAGTACCTGAGGGTGTCTACTGCTGCAGATACTTCGCTAAAGCATCTTTTGGACTGACCAAACTCTAGATGCCGGTAGAAGTTTTTGTTTGCTCAGTTTCTGTGAAAAACTAGAAGTATATTTAAGTCTTGCCGAAAATATTTTGGAACCTGATTTTAAACTCCAGCTTTTAATAGTCTGCCCATTCTGATCTGTAACACCACCACTGTCCCTCCCTGACCTCTGTCATGTCTTCCATGGTGCCTTCCAGTGAGAACAGGTTAAGGTGCGTGCTTGCTGTTAAAAGACTTGTTTTTCTGAAACAATACTTACCTGCAATCATGCATTCTCGACCTTTGGCTCTAGCTGTCCTACACAATTGCAGTGTGTGTAGCTGAACACATCACTTACACATTACTGACCTAATTTTAAAACTAATGTGAGTACTTTGCTGAATAGAAATATCCTAATGTACTGTTGAGTAATGACCATCACAGGTATTCCGGATTGAAGCAAAGGATTATACACACACACACACACACACGCACACACACACTCCGCAAAATTTGGTTACTGAGCAAAAGAAATTGAGAAGTTTCTCATTGGTTTGGGCTAATTTAAAGTATAATCCTCAGAGTTTTAACTTGAATATACTGAAATGTCTTTTTCACTGCATTACAAAATATTTTAGTTTGATGTTTGATAAGTTTCTTTTTCCAGTAGTCTTTAATTGCTTTAGACATTTTTAGAAATTAAAAACAATGTTCAAAAAAAAGAGAAAAATAATTTAAAAGTGGCAAAATTAAGTGTCTTGCTTTTCTATACTTGCTTTTTAATCACTAATTTGAATCAAATCCAAAGAGTGTTTTGGTCTCCCTGAAATCTGTCTTTGGTTATTTTGGCAATTTGCTATACGAGAAACTTTTCAGGAGTTCTTTTTATTGTATTTGTTCTTCTTGAACATTAACAAAAGAGCACTTGTGCTCATAAAAAAGCTAGTGCCATATGAACGTGCTACTTCTGTGGGAGCTGGCACCATGAGCGTTGCTTGGGAGTGGAACAAGTACTATACAGTAAAAGTGCAACGTAACTGCAGTGATCATTCACCAAACAGAAAGTAGCTGGTGAGAAATAAGCTGCTGAAACATCTGCACACTGACCATTGATTTGATCATTTCAAACAATGAGAAAAGCCTGTCTGTAAACACACACTAAAAAGAGTGCCTAGTCCATCAAACAAGTTGTTTGCTACAGATCGTCCACCCAGCTCTATCTATAGGTGTGTAAATAGAAACAGATGACCATTTAAGCATGACATGGAGACCTACTGGGTTATCTTGTGTACCAGTTTATCTCCAATCAGGGAACTTCAGAATCCACAAGTGAGCTAGAAGTGCTTATAGACATCTGATTGCTCCTGGAGGGGTTTAGCTTCTATCTTTTCTGCAGCCTCAGGATCTGCAGCATGAAAGGATAAAGGGTCAAGAAAAGGAAAAAGAAAGTGGCTTTTTTAAGACTGTAGTTTCAAAGAAGCAAAACAAAATAAAAAAACAGGCTCTGGAGATTACTGTATATCACTAGCTGAGATTGAGCCATCAAGATATACCATCCAGTACTAATCTTAAGAGACAGAGAGCTAAAGAATCTGAGCAAAATAACCACTTCAGGAAGCCATTGCATTGCGTGCTTCAGGTTACCTGTGAGCACAAATCCCATGCAGGTGAGAACAGAACATATACCTAGCAATATACCTTACAAAATCTTTTGTGCTAATCCACTTGCAATTTTGTGCACCTCCTCATACTGAAGTCAAACAAAAGGTGAACAATAAAGGCAAAAGAGAAAGGACTAATGCCACAATTATGCAGGATAGAGGATTAGATTACTTTAATGTGCTCTCCATGCTGGTATACCTCCAAAATATTCAACCGAAAGCCAGCACAGCATGTTGCAGCCTGACAGACTGCACACTGGGAGCAATTTAGACCTCACTCCATGCATTTCTCTGACCTCTGCTAAACTCCCAGGTGGAATTCAAGGTGATGGTTTTAACTTACAAAGCCATCACTGCTTTGAGACCTCTTCAGATTAGAAATGCCTCCCTTTCTATCTATCAGATGCTGAAGCTGTCCCACAGGGGACCTGTACCCATGTGGTGTGTCAGACCCCTGTTTTTGTTATCATTCCATGCAAGCCGTCAATTTCCTTCTTTCTCTACAGCCATACTGAGCAGCAGCAGATCTACTCACAGTATACCCCTTATTTAGCCTGTGACTTGTAAGAGATTCTTAAGGTGCTTGAGGCACAGAATGAGTACCTACAAGTACATTCCTAAAAGTGCAAAAAATGAATAAAAGAACAGTTGTCTGCTGCATTTGTGGTTAATTATCCCCAAGCTTACTTCTTCTTTGCTGTCAGTTTCCAGTGGCTCTGCCCTGGTCTACCTGCACTCTCTCTCAGTGGAAGCCAAATGACAGCTACAGAGCTGAAGATAACAGAGAGAAAACCACAGAGTCAACTTGTTTGCAGGCACCTTTGTTTGAGGTGCTGGGCTAGAACTAACTTCTTCAGCGTTGCTTAAACTGTTGCTTTCTGAGTGAACAAGGAGTGGATCTAGGCCAGCAATTTAAATACTAAACTGACAGGTGCTTTAGAAATGAGATATAGAGAGAATGCTTTCTTTTATAGCTGTTATAAAGCCCAACTCTCTAGATATTTTGGCTTCATAAGAATGATAGGTCGATAGCTCCCTTTCCATGCATTCAGAAGTGCAGGCAAAGCTGGCAGATGCCTTTTCTGCACATTAGGATACAGTGCACTGACTTTCCCGCAGATCTTACTAGAGCAATCAGCAGCCTGGAGACCTCCAACCAGCTGGTTATGCAGCTGTCTAATAACTGTCATATTGCTTCCTGCTAGAGGAGAAAGGGAGCTGAAGAAGATGGAGAGAGACTAATTAAAAAGAAAAACTCAGAATAAGTTGCTTTTTACTTCCCTCAGCCTGGTAATTCAACTTCCTAAATTAGCGCAAGATAATGAAAAAAAGCCGGAAAGCAACCAGGGGCAAACCGTGAAATGACATCAGAAATCTATCCACTGTTCATCTCTTCCATATCTTTCATTACAGTCATCAACATTATTATAGTATTTTCAATGCTTCATGAAGTCATTTTCCAAAAGTAGGTAAGTAGCAGTAAAAGACATAAGAGATGCTGTCCTCTCAAAGGTCCCCAAAATGCTACACACAGAAGAGAGGAAGAATATTTTAGAGTGGAGAGTGCATTGGAGTGAAGAGAGGAGCACTTGTTTCCACTTCAGGTTTGAAAGGGGAGGGGTTGCATTTAAGGACATGTGAGGTTGCCAAATTTTGTTTTGTGGCTGAAATACAAAACATTTAATGGCAACCACACACCATTTTTTGAAAGATGAAATTATGAGAGGTTCATTTGGGGTACAGTAGTACATTTTGTCCAAAGTAAAATAAAACATTTTGAAATGCTTTAATTAAAAAGAGGAGTAGATTCTGTGCGTAAATTAAAAGGAGGGAGTGCGGTACCACATGGTTGCTATGCCACCGTACATGAATGGGGTCAAGAATTTCTCTAACAATGTTCAAAACAAGGATTTTAACCAACGACTCTTACTCATGGGAGCTTGTTTTAACCACTGAACAGAACAATAGCTGAAGACACGCCTACCTCACTCTTGTCTTTTGAAGGCAGTGTAGCAGTTCTTTAAATATTCACTGGCATGGAGACCAAAAACCATATAAATAACTCTCACCTCCTGGCTAAAATCAGTTTTTCACTTTGTGTCTGTGAATATTTAAGGCAAATACAATGTAGTTCTACTTTGAACTTCAAAAGGACAGAATACACAATAGCCAGCTGTTGTACTGCTCTCCTGAGGGACAGAAGAATTCCTTAAAGTCCATACATTCTCAGAGAAGGAGAGAGGTGTGAACAACTCATACAACCCCAATAGTATACTCGGACATCTTGTTAAATGACAAAAGAACAATTCCTCCTACCTTGCTTATGTGAATGACACTGAAATCCGTAAAACAGTTATTTACCCAAAGTGATATGGTAAAATCTGACTGGGTTTGTTAATAATTTAAATAGACTGAAATTACCTTTTTTAAATTAAAAAAAAAAACAAAACAAAACAAACAAAAAAAAACAACAAAAAACCAAAACTAACAAAAAAACCCCAAACAAAGAAAAAACAAACAAAGAAACCCAGTCTCTTTGTGTGTATGTGTTTGAGTGTGTTTGTGTGTACGCATTCACACATGGTTGTGCACCTACAATTACATTGAAACCCTCAGATGCAAATTAGATCAGATAACAATTGCATTCAAAGTAAAAAGCAATTCAGGCATAATTAAATGTCAGGATAATACCTCTTCCCAGGAGATTTCAGATGATGAGGTAAGAACCTTAAAAGACACTTAAAAACTCTAGCAGTAAGGACAGGGAAAAAAAATAAAATAAGGAAAGGAAAGGTAGATGAGAGAGAAAGAAGTGCAATTCACTTCATTCAAAATCAGTCCATCTCAGGAAACATCTCAAAAACCCACTGCTTGTGAAAATTCAGCTGACTGAAATCCAGCCCTAAACTTTGGTCTATGGAAGTGTCAGACTCCATCTCAAGCAGAAACGTCAGTCACAGCTGAATTTTCTGTGTAAGTCCTCTTCCACACAACAGACCAGGTCATGCAGGCAGCTTGTTGGGTCTTTGTATTAAGACAGCTCATTTGCCAGTCATTTGACAAGTGGAATCAAGGGTCAGAGAAAAAATGTGGAGTGTAGAGAGATGACAAATAGCCATGTTTCTTTCTGAAAAGTTAAAATGACTTTGTGAAGTCTATTAATTCATTTTGTAACAAAGTCGAGCACTGACTGAACTCATTTATGGTGAAGCCAACACATAAAAGACCGTAAGTATGGCTTTTTTATCATCTTCAGAGATCTTTGAAGTAATTTGGTTTACCAGTCATCAGTCCCTCTTCTTCAACATAAGTAGCCCTGAGCAAACGCATTGCAAAACTGTTCAGAATCCACAAAAGTCCATGCTTAAAACCAGAACATAACATAAAATAGAGGGAAATGAAAAAGGGATGTTATTACCTGTCCTCAGAAAGTGCAGGGAAAGGCTGCGCTGGTTTAAAGGTAAACTGTCGGGAGAAATGAACCCAGCTCAAGAGAGATTACAAGACAGAGTTACAATTTACTAAAAAGATTACAATAAATACATTGATACAAATGAAAACTGGTTTTAACCCGTGAAAAACAGATGTATCACCCAGCACCCTGGGGCACAAACAGAATGGTGTTCATTAGCTCCTGTGCTGAGTGCCATGTGGTCCGAGTGCAAAGTAAAAGAGGCCTGTTGGTAAGGTGGCAGTTCTTCCGAAGTAATGATCACAGTCTTGTCTAGAGTGGCAGTCACTGTCCTGTTGAGGTTCTGGTCCTCCTCTGGATCTGATGAGTGGTACCAGAAGTCCCCAAACCCAAAGA
>JAWWEW010000112.1:28229063-28245297 GCA_035583185.1 Anabacerthia variegaticeps | reverse complement strand
GGTGTGCCCTGGGCAGCTGCTGCAAATGATCCATTCTTAACAGTTCATCAGAAATTGAATAGAGAGTGTAGAATACACAGTTTTGGTTATACCCGCATAGTGATAAACTGGTCCTGGCTCCTGTAACTAGGACACAGGCATACAAAAGAAATAAGGTTTAAAATATCTTTTAAAATAGGCTCTTTTCCTCATTCTTTTCCCTGACTTTTGGATATGCAAACTTTGATTACATTTTCCAGTATTTCTCTATGAACATGAGCTCTAAGGAGTCCCTTACTGAATTATTTATTCTTAATTGAGGACTGATATTCATGCAGCAGCCCCACCTCCACTTTCTACTCCTCTCCCCATTACTGTACCAACCAAACATCAGAACTTTCAGATTTCCTTTTAATTTTCCAGGAGACCATTCATCCTTCCCCAATGTCAAGCCAGTGACATTTGTTCTTCTCTGTGTGTTTGCCCCAAAATACCCTACCTGCCTTTTCTGTGTACAATGGACTTCCTATTGCCTCCATTTCTTCAAAGACTAAATCATGATTCTAGGGTTAGAAGTACGACTATTAATAGAAAATAAAAAGAATGCCAGAATGCCAGAACAACCAGCACCTCCTGGACAACTATTTTTTTCTTTTTTTCTTTTTTTTTTTTTTTTTTTGTGGCTGAGCAAGAGGTTTGTAGGATAATTTTTTCTGCTATTATAAATGCAAAACACAGGCACTGGGAAGGAATAATAACGAAAGGCTGCTCCCTGAGTGCCTGCAAACCTTTCTTAAATTAGATCACCAAGGTCCAAATTCCCCTTCAGAGCTCCTTTGAATCCACTGGTGCTGTGCACATTTACACTACCTTTGAATCCAGCTGCCTAACAATTGAGACAGGATGGCCAGTCAAAGAACCTGAATATCACGTTGATGATGTGGCGTATATACTGTCCAACCCCTCTGTTCTTGACATTTTCTTCCATATTGCCACTAGCTCTAACACCTGATTTTGGGCTGGAGATGAAAGTAAGTCTCCCTTTCTGTTACTGTTCTTCTTCCATGTTGTTGTTTTACTTATTCAGCACCTGATCCTGTTTCGGAAATTAGCTGTTCCTTTCAGGACACGTGACATGGAAAGAGGACCTTGGAAAAAAATAGGAATGGAGGAAAACAACCAATGCAGAATGATCAGTATACTCCTGGGTATTGAATATGTGATGAGGCTGCCTGTTCAAAAGAAGAAACAGTTTTGTTTAGTTCAGCCCATGAAAGTACTTTAATAGGAAGAGAGTAATTTGTGCTGAGATTCTCACTCTGTGATAATGTAGTACTGGTAAGAGATCTGCAATTTCTCTCTTGCATAACGGTTACCATTCTTAGTACAGTACTTGTGGATGACTTCATTATATGCATGTTTAGAGCAGAGATAATAATTGAAAAGATGTAAAAGAAAATGCAAAAGGTGATTGAAGTATTTCTCTCTATCAAAGATGGAAATATTCACTATAATAATCTCTTCTTGAATGCAAGACTGACCCTCATTAATATTATCAGTGCAGATTTCTCCATAATCTCTGATTTTTCTAAATTTTTCAGGACGTAAAAATATCTTGTATGTTCATTAACAAAATCTAGTGGGGAATGTATCATATTTATTTTGATGTAATTGTTGTAACATTATAGGGGGTACAGCAGAAAAGGGCATAATAAACTAGTTTTTCATGTCAATGTTAAATATACATTTTAGGTTATGTTGTAAGCATTATGAAAGAGACGTCAAGGTTACTTGGAATTTTCAAGTGTAATGCTCTTGTGGCTTTTCTACAAGTGTTATGCCTAACAATTTTATTTTTTTTTTTAATTGGAAAAATTTGATCATGCTCGTTATCTCAGTGAATCTCAACATTGTAAAAGGAAACTTCAGATGTTTTAACTTCTTGTCTGGTGGTGTTGGAAATTTCAAGTGAAGAGAACACTTATAGAAATTTTGTGACAAAGAAGGAGAAACAACATGTTCTGAAAAACATGGAAAGCTGAAATCCCAGTGGCTTACAGTCATATCCTAAATCTTGTCAGTGACAAATTTTACTTACTTTTTCCTCCCCATAGCTCAGAGACAATTCATATATGAGAAGAACTGAAAACTACCTGACTCATGTATCATCAGCAGAATTATTACCTGGGATTCTGCTGCAATTCCAAATTTCACTGTCAAGTTGAGAAAATGAGCACTGATAGAGGATAGAGAATAGAAGTTCATGTCAGGGAGTTAACACACAACAGCATTTGCCTTATACAATTTGTATCATACTAGTGAGAAAAGTGAGCAGAAGTTATTTTTTACCTGTGATGAAGGGAGCTATGGTGTTGCTATCTGTCCAGGAGGCTGACCATAGAACCTCTGAATATTTCAGATGGGTTCAAACTTAAGCCGCACATCTGCTTTTCTTTTCTCTATGGCAAATAAATGCAACAACTCTGCCATCTAATTGGGCTCTGTTGCCAGGAACATCAGTGAGGGCACTGGGTGCTCCTTTCATTAGTTCATATGTCTGAATTTTCAGGAATCAAATAATAAAAAAGCCCAAAAATACATATGTCCTCCTTCATATTTTTCCTACCCAGAATAATTGTGTCTACTGCTGTTGGAGTAGCATAGAGTAGATTTTTGGTAAGGGCCTCATTGTACTTTACTTAAACAATAAATTTTTGAAAAGAGAACAAATTTGACAACAGAAATTTGAAGACAGGTGCAGTCAACAAGATTGCTATTGGAATTAGGAGAGTGCATGTCTATACATATTGCCTCCATGCAGTATTTCTCCAGATGATAGGAAGGTAAGGTCCTCTAAGCTGATTTTTCACTTGCAGTTTGGGGTTTTTTAAAATTAAAAAATTACATACAGGAAAAGATATTTAGATTTGTCTGAAAGACCCTGACTGGTTCCCTCAATACCACCTTTCGGAGTGCTTCCAAACATAAAGAGTAAAAACGCATCCATTTTCCATAAAGAAACCTCTGTTGCTTGGAAAAAGCCCCAGTTTGGGTCATTAAGCCTTTAAGAGAGAAGACACTAGTGTCCTGACTGACTCGAGATCAGTTTAGGTATGACCTGAGGAGCCTCAGAAGAGCTATTGAAAGGGGAGAGGCAGAAAGGTGGTCAGCACTGATTCAACATTGAAAGAGCTGCCTGAGCCTGAGGACCAAAGTCAATGGTGAGTCCCTGCAGTGGCGTACCTGGACCCCAAGTAGATGCAGACATGCAAGGAAAGAGGTGTATTGACCAGGACTGTGGAAGGACAGAATGTGCAGCATTTGTCAGTCCAGCAGTAACATCACACACAACTATTTAAACAGAGGAAACTTAAAAAATTTATCTTCCCGTGAGAATTGTCCTGACTCTTGTATCCACTGTATGGCACCTTCTGTTTTCTGTCTTATATCCCAGGCTTAACGAGGAAATCAGCCTAGTGTGAGATACTACTTAACCAGTCAATATAGGCAGTACAGTAATGAGATCAATTAAAACACCTTATGGTGCATATGTTTCTCAAACAAAAGCCATGGCTGACGCACAGAGGCTGCTGTGAAACAGAGGAATGAACCTGCCTCTTTGAGAAATGGATCTGAAGGAAAATAATGTGCAGAGATAAAAAAACCTCTGATAAACTGGTCTTGCTACGTCTTTCATTGGGAAAGCATGAGACTGCCAAAACTGTTTAGGAGTTTGCATGCTCCTATCACAACCCGTACTGATAGTCAGTGAGACACAGTCCTTGGACTTGATGGTCTGCAATTCTAACCAAGAGCATTCTTATTTTATGTATCTTGATTTCACATTTAAGTACATTGTGACTTTGAGATGATTGTTTATGTGCCTCATCTTTGCTGACAGGAACCTTCTTTTCTTTTTGCTTCCAGATGGATTTGTGGTACCACTAAGGCAGGCTGCCCAGCCTGGTCAGGAAGTTTAACAGGCAAGATAGCACCCACAAAAAACAGCACCTCTCCCCAACCCAACCACTGGGAGAAAAAAAAAAAAGAGAGAGAGAGAGAAAAAGAAAGATTACTGACAAGCTCTCTAGATCTAGACTCAGTCCAACTACATGAAAATGAGC
This sequence comes from Anabacerthia variegaticeps, assembly GCA_035583185.1. Lineage (NCBI taxonomy): Eukaryota > Metazoa > Chordata > Aves > Passeriformes > Furnariidae > Anabacerthia > Anabacerthia variegaticeps. Next base: position 28,241,194 of record JAWWEW010000112.1, on the reverse strand, counting down.
TAGGGACTTGATTCACCCTCATTTCTACTTGAAGTCACATGCAGAAGTCAGAAATAGAATTCAGGATGGAAAATAGCTGTGGCATGCGCAGCTGTTTTTCTCAGTAGCAGCACAGTGGGGAATAAAATAACACGATTCAAGCCCAATGTTTGAAAAACCATGAGCATTCCCTAGATTTTAACTCTAGCCTTGCCAGACAGGTAGGGATGGGAAAGGAAATACACTAAAAAAACCCTAAAATGCAAAAACATTGTGTGTTGTGCTACTAGGTTAAAAGGTGTTTTGGTTATGAATCTTCCCTCTGGGGCATGGAAAATGTTGCTGATAAACCTTGCTGCCTGTGTTCATCACTGGGAGATTAACAAGTGTATCTCAGACCTGTCATGCCTGAGAGGTAAAAGTGCATGTTACCCAAACAGGATCCCATGGAAAGGATGAATAATCAGATCCTCTCACTGGAAGATGTGTGCAGGGATTATGCAAGTCAGGACTGTCTATTTGTTTCTTGGAGATCTGCTTTCTTTATCTGTTATATTTGCTAAGCATGGAAGTGTTCCTGGGACAGTGACAGCAAGGCAGCCTTTCTGCAGTTTGATTAACTCCTCATTGTACGTCAGGCACAGTGCAGATTCAGCACTTGACAAAAAAAGGCACATCAGCTCTTAGGTAGCTTGTGGGATAGTGGAGGAAAATGTACTTTCTACTGCTATGACCTAGAAAACAAGTTACTAAGGAGTCTGCTTGGCCAAAATGACAAACACTTCTTGAAGTCCATACTCCCTCCAGGATTTCAGGTGTAATTAGAGGGAAGCAAGAGGCTGAAGCTCCTGAGTGGCAGTGAACTGCTTTCTTGGCATTGTTAAGCTCACAGAACATTATGGAAACACATTAAGCTTAAATTTTCATATTCACTACAGATAAATCATTAGAAGCAGTTGCTATGCTACAAGTGTGCACTTAACATGTATACTTGTGCTGTGTAACAGAAGTATTTTACCAAGGGCATTGATAATTTTTCAAAAGTTTTGAAAACAAGTATTATTGCTATAATGCAACTGAGTTAAAAATCGTTATACATGAAGCTGTAAGGTATATACTTCCATGATTTAAGGTAAATGTGTTCTAATGATGGGGTAGAAAGCAGAGAGCTGAACACTATGTAAAATCCTTCACCTATTGAATACATTTTGTCTTTCAGTTTAGTGAATAAGAAAGGACAGTGTTTGGACAACATTGTAACAGGTAAGTAAATGTATGAGCCACTGAAAAAATGCACTCATTATGGTAATGATTGTTCATGTGAGAATGTTGAACAAAGTATAATTATCTATACACAGTGCAAACAACTTTATTGGTCTACAGATTGCAAAATGGAGCAGAGTGATAAAAGCAGAGAACGAGTACTAAAAGTCTCTAGCCATGCACCAGCTTTTAGAAGCATATTGCTGTGTAGCACAGTCTGCAGATGAAGCTTCACCTTCCCTGTCAAAGTGTTTTACCCCACTTGGGTTGTAGGAAAGAACCAGCTCTTTTATGTGAAAGCTAAAAAAAAAAGTGGTTTGGGCAAGTTTAAGCCTTTGTTGTTGTTGTTCTTGTGAACTACCATGGGACTCTGATACAAATATTATTCAGGATGATTCTACCAACATTTTCTGCAGAAATAACTCATCATATGGGCTGTGTGAGCATTATCTGCTGTAAGCACTGCTTACAGAAAAACACTATCAGTAAACCATTACTCAGACTGGGTGAGCAATAGTCTGCAGTGTGTGCCACTGGGTCTGACCTCCAGCTGGCCAGCATGTATCACTGAAGAGGTGGAAAGCTTTAATAAATCATATCTGAGATGCATGTTAACCAAGCACAAAAATATCTACTGTATCTAACTCAAATATTCATAGATTCAGAGAGATTAAGGCCATAAAGGACAATACCTTGGCTTGTCTGACCTCCTGCATATCACAGGCCATTCAATTTCACCCAGTCACCCCTGTGTTAAACCCAATTATTCATGCCTGGATGAAACATATATTTCAGGAAGATATCAGTCTTGATCTGAATATATTGTGAGAAAGGAAACACATCTCTCCTCTTGTAATTTTATCTGCTGGTTAATGCCCCATACTTTCACGGTTTTCCCTAATTTCTCATTTAAATTTGTCTGGTTTCTGTTTCCAGCCATTGATCCTTATAATGCTTTTCTCTGCTAAGCTATATGCCCTCTCAGACCCAGATTTCTCCCCACAAGACATGCTATTTAACAACTTCACATTTCCTTTTGCTTCTTAACAAGCTAAACTGATCCAGCTCTTCCCCCGCAGCATTTTCTCCAGGCATCAAGTAGCATTTGCAGCTCATTTATATGCTCTCCAATATAGTTGTGACTGTGATTCTATCATCCATCACATCAAGGCCACGTTTGGGAGTTAATCTTCCCACTGCTTTCCCATTCATACAACAAAGACCTCATTACTTCTCCTCTCCACAGCATCACGTGGAATATTTCCATTCGACAGCGCTCTGAACACCTTCCCGGACTGGCCGCTGTCCATGGTACTGATCTACCTTTTGCCCAGCCTAAAGCTGCCTCTTAGAATCATATAATCATTTTGGGCTGGAAAAAAACATTTAAGATCATCGAGTCCAACCACAAACCTAGCACTGCCAAGCCCAGCACTAAATGCAAATTTATGCTGGATTTTCACTCAAATTTATCCAATACCATAATACTCTCACCCATGAAAGAGAAAGAAGATGGTAAACACTCTATATTTATGGAACAGCAAAGGCTTTTAGTAAAGTCTATATGTCAAAATCGTGCCCCACAAGATAAAAGCCTAACCAGAAGTTGTTTATAACAAGAAGAGTCCATTTATTTCCTTAGAAGGGAATGAGGTCAAATGTACATGATAAGAAATGGTAATTTCAGGGAATGCTTCTGAAGACCTAAATACTTATATATTTATGTATGTGTGAGTGTATACCTAAATATATATATATGTATGCATGCATATGTATATGCACATATATGACTTTGTCTTAGGCTGGGAACATTCCTACCTGATCCAATGGATTCTGACCTCCCTGTGTGGCTACCATGTCATCATTTTCACCACTCCATTCAAAGTTACACCTCTTGTAAGTTGTTTGCTTGGGGTTTTTTTAATTATTTACTGTCACATGGTTGATGAAAACATTGCATAGGACTGGGTTTGATACTTATGCTTCTTGTACTCCACTTAGAAAGATTCTCATTCAATGATGTTTCCTTGCAGACAGCTAACATTTGAAATTGTCTGATGGCCAGCTTTGATCTATTCAATGTTAACTTTATGATATTGCATAGCATTTTCCATTAAAATAATTTCATGTGATACTGAGCTAAATGCCATACAAAAGTCTATTATGTTGGAGCAATTTCTCTCATCGATTAAACCTATAATTCCATCAAAGAATGAAATTGGGTTCTCTTGACAAGATCTATTTTCCATGAAAAAAAAATTATCGGTTAATGTTAATTCTATTACCATGCTTAATCTTGCATCAAATGATTCCTGTATCAATTTCTTTCTTCTTCTTTTTTTTTTTTTTTTTCCACCAAGGAATCTTATCTGGCTAATTGTGCTATGTTTATCTTAGCTATCACACTTTCCCTTTTCAGTCACTGGGATGGTGTTAACAAATGTCTACACTTTGTGAATTGTAGTGGCATTCTTATATTCGGGGGGTGGGAAACAAACCACAAAACCAAGGGGAAAAAAAATGAAAATAATAATGTCATTGAGTCAGAAAGCTCCCTGAGCAGCTCCTCTGGGATTCTTTGGTAGAAGTTATCTCTGTTGCTGATTCTGAAGTTACTCTTATACACACTGTTTTCACCCCTCCTTAGATGTCCACACGTCGGTATGAATAGTTACATCATAATGACAGCCTGGCTAACTGTCAGCAGTGTCCTTTATTGCAAGTTGGCCCAACAAAATCATCTTGGCTACTGCATAAACTACCGTGAGAAGGGTGTACATTTTTCCATGACTCCCATAGTGGTATGCTCAGAAAACTAGGGGCAGAAATCTGTGAGACTGTCACACAAACTGAGGCACCTTATGCTGGAAGCCATGGTGGTGGAATGAGACCTGTACTTGAAGAGAACTCAGGGAGACCATGGCCTGTTGCCCATTTCCATTTAAAGACTTTGTTTGTCCAAGTTTGACAGAAAGCAAACATACAGGGCTCCAAACAGTACCTGAGGCAATGTGGGGCGATTTATTGATCAAAATTCCCCTGTTTTTCATTAATCACTTGAGAAATGATACAAGCCCTCCTGGCACTGCACAATGAGGATAGATTGGTAGAAGACATTTCCTAACCAGTAGCTTTTTTTATGAACAATTAATAGATGATGACAAACTAAGTCTTTCCAAATTGAACTTGTCTTCATGAAGATCACAGTCACAGCCATGACACCTCCTGTGGATCTCAGTGCAGAGGCACATAATACCAACTTTCTTCCCCTGGATGTTCTTCAAAGTAGCTCCAGTTGGTGTACTGAAATAACTTCGGAATCAAGCTGGTGTGAAAACTCCAGTCTATCACCTGATGGAGCACCCCGTGCTTCTTCCCTTGCAATTTGACAACCATGAAGAGTCTGTGAGATGCCCAGGGAATACACAGGCCACACTCACAGCTTCTGGGTTACTGTTCTCTATGTTATATCTGTTCATCTTTGGATTCATAGTTCCTATGACACCTGAATTCATCAAGATAATAAGTTCTTGAATGTCTGAAGAAATTAAATTGTGGTGTCAATTATCTATGTAGCTGAACTTGTGCAGAAATATTGATGGCCAATGGAAATCTAAGTCACAGAACATGGACACAGAAACCCATAGAAATAGCACATGTAGCACTTAAATCAAATAACAAACATCCTGCTACACAGGTAATTTCCATCAACTCCAACACTGCAAAAAGTCATTGAAGTTCTCATTAAGATGAGGAATATATAGGAATTTGATTTTACAGACATGGAAGTAAAGGATCAAAAGTATCTATGATGTGTATGATGTCACATAAGAAAATTTCTTCACAGTTCAGATTTTGATTTCCTTAGCTATGGATTACAGGACTGATAAGCTCTTGTCTTTGTGGTTCTGCAGATCCTCTGCAGACTAGGGAAGCTGTAACCAAGCATCCATATTCACATCAGTATGGTGCTGAGATCTAATGGTTGGATTTAAGCCTTTCTGAAGAGAGGCACTGTCTGTTTAATTCAGGTCTGAATCCAACACAGAACTCCAATTCTCAAACGTGTATCTATCTGACAGTTTAGAGCAAAAATAACTCATACCATACGATGAGACAACTGTGCCTTCACCTTAACAAAACACAACTAGAACTGAAAAAAAAAAAAGAGGTTGTAGCTGGAAGAAGACTGAAATTTTTCAGTTCACAAAAATTGCGGTGGACCTAGTTTCTTCTCCTGAAGCATGACAGCAGAACAGAATGTCTAACTGCTTAGGAAGATATTTATTTTTTTCTTCCTGTTCTATCAGGTTGCCAGAAATCAGCAGGCTCAGTTTTATCTACAATCTTACAACTGGGTAATGTTGAGCACTAAGCAAACCTGAGAATATTTATTTGGCAGATGCTTGGTTTCAGCCCTTTCTTATGACCAGCACTAGCATGTTCTTCAGTTCAGTATCTTCCTTTTCTACTCTCATGACCCAAGCAAGACGTCACTGTATTATAAATGACTGCTATTTTGTTTTTTCCTAAAGTGAGTCACACATGACATAATGTCACTTTCTCCTGTGAAATGCTGCATGGGCAGCTAGGAATAAAAGCTTTATTGCAGTTTTATGAAATATATTAAATAAATCTAATATCCAGCCAGCTGATTGAGGCAGAGGCTCCCCGCAAATATTTCGGTCATGCATTAAGAAAGTTGTCACAAGCAATTTGGACTGGAGCGAGGAGTTATAGACTGCCAAATGTTGATTAATTAAGCCCATGTTTGGATTAGTTCTGCTAGATTGTTTCATTAGGGAAAATGACTGAAAATATGGAATAAAGTAACCAGGGGGAATCCAGTAAGAATTTACATGTAAATGAGACCTCCAGCAAAGAGTAGGAGCAGACTGAACTTTATGTGCCCTATGATATTGTATGGTGTCCCTTGTTCCTCCATGACTGGGGCAGACATAAGCATCAGGAGAGCTGACTTGTGTTTGTTGTGGCAGTGACTGATTTCATTGGAATTATTCTCAACAGCCCAGGAATGGAGCCCTTTCTTTTGTCATGTGATTTTTCGTCTCAAAGGCAAACAGCCAACGTATTTCACAAGTATAACATCAGCTTAAAGGTGAGAAGGAATATATCATCATAGAAGTAATGACTGCACAATTATTATTTATTTTAATTCCAGATTCACTGCCAGATGAGCTTTTTCCCCTCTAGTGCTGTGGAAGAAAATGTCTTGATGAGGAGACCTTCTGCATTGGGAAATCCTTTGTTTCTTTTCTTATGTTGCTGTAATTGGCTTGTATTGGAACACCATGAGACTTCACTGAACTTACAAAAATAGTGAGATAGTAAATGGAAAAAAAAATCTAGCATGCCAAATTAAATGAAAAGAGAAAAATTTTTTTGAGTTTTTGAGGTGAACCAAACTGCTACCTATTTGACATAATTAAAGTCTCATTCTCTCAGCAGCCTGTAATGAGAAAAGCATCTCCCTCCAGCACATTTAGCTTTAAGTAAAGAGAGAGGTGGGGACCTGGATTGTCTCAGGCAGAAACCCTGGGGTGAGCAGAGAGAGCACCTGTCAGATGACAGAGCCCAGACTCAAATTTTAAGGAAGAAAAAAATCGAGAGAGTCAGTAGTTGAGTGTAAGTATGGATAAGATGACACTGCAGGCATCCAGTACACTGTGCACAGACCTGGAAGGTCTTGAAATAGAGAGTCATATTACTGCGCCTCTGGAACCATAGTGGGAAGCTGGTGCTTGTAGTGTGCAAGTGATGCTATAGTACAGAAAGTGAACAGTCCTGGTTTCAATTGGGATAGAGTTAATATTTTTCATAGTAAGTGGTTCAGTGTTGTGTTTTTGATTTAGTATGAGAATAAAATTGATAACACTAATGTTTTAGTTGTTGCTAAGTAGTGCTTACTCTAAATCAAGGACTTTTTATTTTCCCATGCTCTGCCAGAGAGCAAATGCACAAGAAGTTGGGAAGAAACGTGACCAGAAGAGCTGACTTGAATTGGCCAAAGGAATATTTCATACCACAGAACATCATTACCAGTATATAAACCCAGGGAAGATGGTCAGGAGGGGTTGATCACTGCTTGGGCATGGGCTCAGCATCACTTGGTGTGTGCTAAACAATTTTTTTGTGCTTAATTTTGTCTCTTGTGTTTATTCCCCTTCCTCTCTCCTCTTCATTACTCAGATTATTTGTTGTTGTTATTATTATTATATTTTATTTTATTTAAATTATTAAACTGCTCTTATCTCAACCCAGACTTTTTCTGATTCTCCTCCCCATCTCACCAGGGAAGGAGGGAAGGTGAGTAAGTGGCTGTGTGGTACTTACTTGCAAACTGAGATTAAACCATGACATGAACTCATCATGCTTGTCATGATTCATAACATAAATCATTCTGCCTTCTTCTAAATATGTCTCACAGCCATTGTGGTCCTGCTCAGCCATGGGAAACACAGCCACTGCTGAGAGGAGGGTGCTGGGTAAATTCCAGTATCACCACCAAGCAACACAAAAAAGGCAGGCCACACAAATTCTAGCTGGTCCCATAGCATTGTCTATAGGCCTTGTTGGTGGGTGAAGTACTTCAGAGGTTCTCAAAGGTTTTAACCTTTTGAAAAATTAAGACAAAATAAACAACTGGAGTATTTGGCTATTTTTGCATCAAAACAGAGAAGAATTAAGGCTCATTAGCTATTCTCTCCCTGAAAAAACACATCTCCTTTCAGGTAGTCAGTTCAGACAGTCAAAGTTCTTAGTCACTCTGGAGAATATAGGTCCCATTTGTTTTCTTTCCAAGCTTTTTTTTTTTTCGTCCAGTTTAGAAAATCTGGTAATTGAAACATTAAAAATGGTTTTGACCCTAATCTTAGATAGCTCCAGCTCCGTTTGTATTTCCCTCATTAAGTTCATTGTCATCCATCCATCCATCTTGCATGGTGAAGAATCACATGATGCTCAGGACTGTTCACAGGGGATGGAAAAAGAAAATAAAACTACCTACATCCTCACCTCTGAAAAGAGAAAAGTGAGACTGAAACCAGAAAACCAAACCAACAGATGATTACTCTTCTTGGCTAGCACAAACTTCTCCCATTTAGCAGATGTGGAATATCAAAGTGAATGGACAGAGAAATATTTTGATATGCTCATTTGCTCTGCTCACATATGTCACACTGTGCCCATGCTGGGCATAACCCTCTGATGCTATTCTTGTACAAATTCACCACAAAGATCCAGATTTATTTCAGGAGAAGCACCTCTCCCAGTAAAATTGTACTAGCAATTATCTCAGTTAATTCAGCTCAGCCCCTAGGTAGAAAATATGTCAATATTTCAGAATTAACAAGGAGTATTGCATGTCTCTATATAAATTGCCTATCACTCCCTGGTAACCTCCATACCCATCACTTCCCACTTCTCTGAGTATCCCTGCTCCCACCTTCCCTTCCTCCAGTTTTGGGCCCTAAGCCATCCAATCTCCTCCACCTCCCTCCAGCCCGGGCCCCTCTTGTTTACATTGCGGCAAATTATCAGAAGCAGATTCAGGACTGTTACCAGAGGTTGTCTTTCATGTCAGGTGACATAACTACTCAACCTTTATGATTTCGTTTAACACCAAGTAGCAATATGAAGGCCTTTCTCCAATTTCATTAGTGTATTAAAATGTATTCATCTTTTCCCATAAGTGGTATTTTCTTAAGTATGTGGGTTAATACTTTCTCTCTATTTTTCCTCTCTCTGTAAAGCCCTACACATGCTACACTATATTTAACCATCTTCTAAATAATAATAATGAAAAAACTAGTAAAAATTGCCAAGTTTCTATGTTTGTAGAATAATACTGCTACTTTTTTATGCTTAATAGGTGCTGTCACAGATTAAATCATCCACACAGTTACATACTTATAAACTGACAGTTTTCTATAAATACTGAAATTCTGTAATTATCACTCATGCTACTCATCAGAATTTGAAAACAGATAAAACAACAGAAAAAGAGCAAGAACTTACTCAACATTCAATCCTACCCCCCTCAAATATCCACCAACCACTCTTCTGAGAAAGCTCATGACCACTCTGTAAGGTGACTTGATGCCACAACCTGTTACATTTGTGCACAACAACGAAAATGTGGTAGGAAGCAGGTTATGTTTAGGCAAAAACATAACCTGACAGCAGGCAAGTGATTCTGAATCCAAACCATTAACTATATATCAGAAAAAATTCCATAATTCTGAACAGTTTTTAAAGGTCTGTCCAAAGAATTAGTGCATGTTCTGTTAGCTTGTGTCTAACATAGCATAAACTTGTCCTATTTGCTTCCTTACTAGTCAAACTGGTGCTGCAACACTGTAGATAAACTCCAAGAGAAGAAAAAATTATGTGAAGGATGGAGGAACTTCCACTGTTTGCAAAAGAGAGAGATGCACTTTTTGAGGGACTTGTCTTCTCCTGTCTCAAAGGTTGGCACACCCACACCCTGAGCACATACTTTTGGAGAGGGAAAATTGTAACTTATCTTTGAAATTATGGGTCACTTCTCATCAGGGATGAAGTCAGTGATGGGTTTAAATATGGCCAGTACAGTTACTTTTCCAGCTGATATTAGCCAAAGGTCTTCTGTTGATCAACCTGCTGTTACATTTACATTATCATTCAACCTTGAGAAATTCTAAAATCCTAAACAATCTCACAAACAGATAAAGACCGTTTTGTGGAGAATGATAGCTATCAGCCAAACTTGTTTCTAGGCTGTTCCTAGTCAAGAAAACAGTACAGATCTCCAGTCTCATTGGTAAAACCAAAAATAGGAAAGAAAAATCTTAATAGGTGACCTCTTTATCTAGAGTGTGGATGATAAAGCAGTGGAAATAGTTGCCTGAAATTCTGGGAAATCCAGAGCAACATATCAGAACTTACTGATTCTTTTCAGGCAATATCAAAAAGTGATTTGAAATCACAACCTTACACTCGACCTTGAGTCCAATTAGCATTATTGCCTCAGTCTGAGATGAAAGTTTGACACTGAGAAATGTCTAGGACTCAGCCAATACTGAGCTTGGCTTACCTACATGGCGCTGAAAAACGATACTCATTAATTTCCTCACAGATGCACATCCAAGAATCTCCTGCCTGGCTGCTTTGATCATACAATGGGCTGTTCAGTCCCCCTTTTCAAGACATTTGCAAGAATTCAAAAGAAATGTGGATCCTAAAAGATACAGAACCATACAGGTCTGCAGTCTCTTTCTCTTTTCTTTTGGCCATATTACTGTTTTATTAACTGCAGTGGTAAAGCTGTTTAGAAGGACAGAGAACAGTCATAAACATCTCTCTCTCTCTCATTCCCAGCATTACCTTGGGGATCCATTCCAGTAGTGCTTCAGCACAAGACATTGCTGTGTAACAGTGGAGAGTGGGGAGGGAAGGCTAAAAGAAAGAACCAAAGGAGACAGGAACTGCTTCAAATGTTTGTAATATATGAGGATGAGCACAGGGAAACTGAAGCAAGACATCTGAGCATGTTTCCTAATGGTGAGAAACAATAACTCATGTGCCCAGTGCTATTCAGGAGAACCATTTACAGGGCTTGCAGTCTCTTGCAGTACTATAAAAAGCAATCTGTAAAAAAGTCTGGGTTGGAATTGGCTCTTAGGAGGAGTGGTGGAAGACCCATTACTGGGATATTTAAAACCAGGAAAAAAAGTAACACTGAAAACAGTATTGTGGGGTCCCTCTCCTGCTCCAGCCCAGGGCAAAACTGAATCGAAATCTCAGGGGTTCTTTTTTATTCTATCTCTAGATTTCAAACAAGAAGAATGAGACATAAACATACGTTTACATTCTTTCCACATTCAAGAGCTGTATATCCATGAACTGCATGTTGCAGCTGTATTTAAATGGCTTTGGAAGTATCCTGCCCCTGAAACAAGAGCTGGCAGCAGTCAATGATAGTGCTAGGGAATGTTAGCATTAGCAAATCCAAATATGGCACGTAATCACCACAAAACAAAATATTGAGGGTGACGCATGAAGTGATGTATTGATAAATAATTTATGCTTTTATTCAGCATAAACATTTCTTTCTCCTTATTTTACCATGTTACATTTTTTGGGGGTAGCAAGAAGGAAATTAGAAATGTTTTGTCAGTCACAATATTACAGTTCCCAAGTAGGTATAGTCAACAGATACTTTATATGAGAAATGAGTCAGGAGCAGGGAGGGACATGGGATATTTTCTTTCACTCAGATTAATTTTTGTTACAAATAATTTAAGGTTACACATTTGGGATAGTCACTCAGTATTGCAGAAATCTGTGATGGAAACATCTAGTAATGATTTTGATTTCTGATACTGTTATGCAGATTCTTGTTTTATCCTGTTTTCTGTAAGTCCCAAAACATAAGGCAATTTGCATTACTAAGTCTGAGACATTCCCTCATATTTTCATTGAACTGAAAAGTTGATCTAAGAAACTCATTAATGGCAGAACCAAGCCAATGCTTTAATTTTATTTGGAGGATTTTTAAATTTGTAAGGTAAAATACAGAAGAAAATATTGACAGTCATTTTAAATGCATATCTCAGAAAATTTAATTTTTAAAATGTGAGAAAAATATCAACCATTTTGATTTTTCAGAAAGGAAAAATAAGTGTTTTTACTGATATATCAAAAATTAAATAAAGCAAGTGGCCAAAGCCTTGTTTTGAAATACATGTATTTGGGTTAAAAAAATTTCACAGCACAGAGTCACCTAGCATCCATTTGATTCTCTAGCAACTGTCAAATCGGGAAATCAAAGAACTCCTTTTCATTCAAACTCCCTCTTTTTTTTTTTTTTTTTTTTTTTTTTTTTGAAA
>JAWWEW010000112.1:28180108-28223654 GCA_035583185.1 Anabacerthia variegaticeps | reverse complement strand
TGGTTGTTAGCTCTATCCATTCCTGGAAGGAGTTGTCCTGGTTGTCCTGGCAGTTCTGCAAGTGGGATTCCCCCACAACTTTGCATTAAAGAACTAAACCCATGCAAAATAGCTAATCATTCATGGGTTCTCAGCCAGCTTTTCCTGTGCATTTACACTAATTTTTAATGAAGTACTTTGAGAAGCATTTAATCCTATCTTTTCAAAAGGTGTTACCTCCTCAAAGAGCAGAGAGGTAAAATCTTTAGCTAGCTGAATTTTGTATCACTTCATAGCAGTCTGTGGTGCTGTGCTGATCTATAACATCTGAAAAATTGGAATAAATTATTCTCCTTAGATCATTAGTTGGTTTTGCTTAAATAAATTTAATATGCGTATTAAAAACAAATGAACAAAAACCCCAACTACAACAAAATCAGCTGTCAGCATCCTGATACTGCAACTGACAAGAGTGATTTATTTTGTTCACTAAGATCGATTACTGTCCCTGATGTATAAGCATCCAAGGGCAGAGACCATCATTTTTGCATAGTGGAAAGCCATCCACTGCAACATAGTTGCAGTCTACTCTCACTGTACTGATATCCCCTGCAGGTCTAAATTAAAAATAATAATAATAATAAAAAAAAAAAACAAAAACAAAAAACAACAAAACCTCCCAAACTAAAACAAACAAAAAAAAAAGGGAGAGAAAGCTGTTATGTTTTCTAGGTAAGAAATCTGGTTAACAGAGGACCCAAAAGACCAACAGGCAGAAATTGCAGTTAAAAAAACCAAAACTTGTTGTGTTCATTTCTTTAGCTCTCAGATTAATTAAACAACATAACAGACATTCCTTTGTTTCCCTGGTTTTATGCTAGGGTCTTTTGTGGTTTTCTCTTCTTCTAAGGCACATAATGAATTTTTGACGTCCAGTTTGGATGCATTTCCTGAGAAAAGCAATCATTCAAACATGAGTTATATTTTTTTTCTTCATTTGAACTGTGTAAGGTATGCTGAACATGCCAGATCCGTCTCTTTCTGTCCCTCAAATGCATGAACTTACAAGTACAGCAAGACAACCTGAAAAGCATTGTCAGTATTCATCTGGCTATCCCATGTGCACTGAAGAGCAGCCCTAAATTTACCTAATGAAGGGAAAATCTCTGCCTAGCACCATTAGGATGAAAGGCTGTTGGTTCTGAAGGTGTTAATGTGCTATTCACACCTTTCTTTGCTCCTGTAACATTAAACAGTTAATCATGGTTCAGGGTTTGTGTGATGTGACACAGGTCTGCTCTAACCATAGCAACCACATTATAGAAATCCTTTCTGATATTATTAAGCCTAGATGAAAAGAAAACAAAGCAGAAAGATTAAAATACCTGGAATTCAAAAGTGATTTTTTTTTCCAGTTTGGAAAAGCTCCTTTTCCTTTCATTTGCATCCAGTAAAGTCCTTCAGAGAGAACAGTACTTAAAAAGTCGCTGCATGGTACCTGAAGTTTTTCTTGTTAAAAGTAAAATAACATATTCACATTTATGATGAAACCTTTTTATGCTGCTTTGTAAGTACAGGAGGCTCTCATAAGGCACAAAACACCTGAAGGCCATTTTACTACTCAATTAAACAACTTTAGATTCTTAAAAGTGTTTTAAAGTACCTATGTCTCAGGTGCAAACAGCTTACTAGTTATTGGATTTTTGGCTCAGCATTAATGTTTAATAAGGTACTTCCTATTTTTGAAATAAACACAAGAAAATACACATAAGGGCAAGCGTGATGGGTCCTGTCTCACTGGGACAGTCAGCACACACCCTTGGCATGCACACACACAGTCTAGCAATAGGTGAGCCCTACACCCTCCACCCCTTCCACACTCCCTTGTATTTTAATAATATGAGATGATACTTTTTAAGCACAAATGCACAACCCCTTTTTAGGTCCTTGTCCCAAGACACAGCCTCAGACCTCCCGAGGTTCTTATAGTATGCTGCTCATGGAGCCCAGCTGACTCTAATCTTTATAATTCTCTGTCATCCTCCTATTAATTTAACTCCTAAACAGCCCCAGAAATAATCATTTATTTCTGTCTCAGTCTATGCTGACACTCCATTTATGACAATCTGACCTGAGAATATTCTGAGAACATTTTGGACTAAATGAAGTCAGGTCATTCAGTCCTTACGTCTTAAGTTTGGGCTGTAAAACTGCATCCACTCTTATGATTCTGTAGTCTGATTTATGCAAGCCATAAAATTTCATCAAGTGGTTCTACTTCAGGGCTTATAACTTTTATTTAATTACATATATTTTAGAAATCTTTTCAAGTAAAGACATCAAGACATACTGATCACATCATAGAACTGAACAAATTATTCCAGTGGTTAATTAACCTTTCTGAAAAATGAAAACCATTTGTAGTTTGAATTTGATTTATTTTATCTTTTAGGTGGTAAATATCCATACACTTCCCTATGTTAGATTAAAATAATCTTCTAGTGCCATATACATGTCACCCTCTGAAATTATCTTAACCTCCTTAGCGCCACAAAAGTTAGTAAAGCCAAGGCCTCACCTCTGTTTATGACTCCACTACCTATAGATAACTGACATTTTCTTTGTAATTCACCAGCTAATCACCCAGCTAGTTGTCTGCTATGATCCACCTTTTTAAACTTCTTAGCAAAACTCTGCTTGATATTTATTTTTTTTTATTTATGGACAAAGCTAGATCTTTCCATCGTTTATAAAATTCCTATTTTTCTCTCAGGCTACATGCCAACAGATCAATGTATACAAGGTAAAATACATTTTTTTTTTCCCCTTTTGTTTTCCTGAAGGAAAATTCTAACAATAGCAGTAACACAGAGCCCTTTCTGAACTACTATGCTATGCTATATGCTAAGATTTTAAACATGTTTTCAATTTTTCCCAACCCAAAAGAAAACAGACTGAGAAGACAGTAATACAGATTGTTAGCAGAACTCTTCACTAAATACAGTCTGTTCTTAGCTCTTGATGAATTGCAAAACTTGTCAGTCATTAGCATAAACTAAGCCCAGGAGCTTATGGGCCAGCAGATGTGAATATCAATCAACTTAAAAATAAATATACAAGTGGCCATGTAAAGCTAAGAAATACCTTGCCAAAAGACCTTTGTCTTCTTTAACTGTGCAATTGCAGCTTGATAGATGCAGAGCTTAAGGCAGGAGACCTGCTTTTGATAAAACCAGATAAGGAAAACATAGGGCAACAGGATCTGTTCCTACTAAATGAAGCTCAGTACACCTACACCACTTAAGGACTGCATGCATCTCAGGAAAATCAGATAGCAATGGTGTTCCTTAAAGTGTTAAGGTGTAGTTACTTAAAAGGCTTAAACTAGTCACCAGTGCTGAAAAAGATAATGCTGTAGTTCCTGCTCCTGCCCAGCCCTTGGCCTGACATGAGCACTCCTTTGGCCATGCAGCCCACAATGTCATGGGTCCAATGCAGCTGAAAACATGCTTTGGGAAAACTGTTTTCCTGTGGGATCTGTGAGCTGACTTGGCTGCTCCCTCCGATGCACAAGTCCAGGGTGTTGGTACAAGGGTTACCAGGAGCACATAAGGAGTCCATAATATCATAGTCTTGTCATGAAAAGAGGAAAGAGGACGCTGGAGTCTCAAAATTGTCTTTCAGGCAAGGAACACAAGGAAGAAGGAACACTTCTTGTAAGGAAGAAGTGTCTTGCGTGGACCCTTAAGTTCTCTCTATTCTTTCAGACTGTTTACATGGAATAGAAGAAGAATATATGGGTGCAAGTAAACTGAAAGTTCATGGATCAAGAAAATACTGTCCTAACCAATACTTCAAGAGGTAGAGAGAAAGCAAGCAAATTACCTTTCAAGGATAATGCTGTTTTCCTTGCTCTAAGTAGAGTCCTTACTGGATATGAGATGAGTGACTTTCTGTGATGTATACAAGGACTTTTTCAATTTCAAAAAGATTAAGTAGGAAGCTACATTTTTGTGCAGAGTAGAGAGAAGGTGTGTTCTGAGAGAAGATACTGCATATATATGAGCAACTGCTGTAGAAACCCCTGATAAATTGACTGGGGACTCTTTCACCACTTAGCTTTCTGTGGCCATCACCCTAAATAGATGCATTGTTTATTTCTGAATCAATTGCATTTCAGCTCCATTTCATTCTAATCAGATAGTCAATAACCTCTGGATAGTATTTAGCATTTGGCAGCTGGGAAACAACTAGCTCTCGATTTTTTTCTTCTTAATTGCTGTTTGGAAACTTGTGTGTTTGGATGTCCTTAGTACAGCTCCCCAGATTTTTTTTCTGTCTAATACAGCATACAGTTGCCACATCAATTGCAGCAGAGAGAGTGCATACAAGTTCTCATTTTTAAATCTTCCTAGAATTTGTGCAAATTTCAAAATCTGCTAGTCTGACATCCTTTAATATCTATTATAACAACAACAGATCAGGGTAAAGTATCTATGTCCTGCAAGCTGTTTTCCATGATGGCAGAGAGCCACTGAAGAAGGGTGGCTATAAATTTGAGTGCTGCTGCTAAGAATGTGCCTTGACAAAAGACTAAAGCTGAAACTAGGGATGTTGAAAGATTGATCCAGTAAAACACACATTCTATGGGAAAAAATAAAAAATATTTATCTCCTAGTTTCAGCTCTTATGGTCCACTTTCTGCTTTAACTCATGGAGAGATCCTTCACAGAAAATTTGGGCCAACTTCTATTACCTTTGCTCACACAAGTGGTATTTCCTCATGCGAGTGACCACAACGATGCTTGAGAGGTGGATCCTCTTACAGCAGCAGCAGCAGCAGTGGAGTCTTAGAGATCTGGTGTCACTGAACAGATGGAGGCTGCATTCATGCAGGGAAATCCCTGCAGAGCATAACAGCAAGTTCCCTGCTTTTGAGAGAAAGAGTAAGGCAAAAACACCAGACAGCTGCCTACAGCTCATATTTGCAAAGCCAGTGGCTATGCATCCACATAATTAAACAACATTTTCAGATCCTTATTAACCCTTCCCATACCACAAAAATGCCCTGGTTTGCATCAGAGGACCACATTGGTCATGTCAGTGCAACCAATTGGATTTCAACAGTTAAAATTTACTAACACAAGAAGAAGCATATAATAAGGAGAATAAACCCATGAGGACTATTATTTTCCACAGAAAAATTGAATCACATTCAATGACCTACCCATTGGAGTAGAGCTGGAACTGGAGAGTCAATGACAAGTTGGAGTAATTAAGAGAACAGTGTTGAGAGAAAATTTCTGTTGTAGACCAGAGGTGGGAGCCTTAGTCTGAGCCAGATGTTAAGTGTTAGGGCTGAGCAGAAGACAGAGCCTAAGAAAGCAGTAACTGCCCCAGGCGAATGGGCAGTTGCCCACCTCGGTTGCTCAAGGTCTGCTCTCTCCATCTCAGACAACCACCTCTGCCTCTCTTGCAGCCAAGACTAACACAGTTGCTTTCATCTCACTTCAGCATAATGTTAGAGTCACACATGCTGCACAGCCTCTGAGAGGTGCCAGTATTTCTCCTCAGACCACACAGGAAGGCTAAATGCCCATATTTTGTTGACATGGGAGAGAGGAGACTTGAAACTGCTGAAAACCTTAGAGCAGAAATCAATCCAAGACCTGGGCTTTCACCATCATTTGAGACACAGCAAGATTTTGTTTTGCCTAGTTACAGCCTGGAGCTCCAAACAGCTGAAGAACTGTCACGGATCCCAGTCCAGCCGGGCAAACATTCAGACACTTAAAGCTAAATGCACCCAGACCCAGAATTCAGGCTGTTTGCTTTCAGGGTTGGCATTATTACCCTGAGAACAAGAGAGTCAATTGTCACTTCACAGTCAAGGCTGGGCGGTTTTGCACATTAACAGAGGTTCAGCATCTGTACACTGTACCCTGCCCCAAAGTGCAGCATTTACACTAGGAATTTAAAATCAATAGAGGTAGACTCCAGCTGTCAAATTAGTATCTTGCCTCAACTTCTGTTGGAACATAAAACTCTGCTGATTTCCTGTGACCATTCACTTGATAAGTCTTAAAAGGCTCTTGTAAAAAAGTAATAACAAAGCCATTTGATCAGAATGTACCCCAAAAAGAGCTATATTGGAAGAGATCGCCATGGGACAAAACAAGATCAAGGACTGCAAACCACCATGAGCTCGTTTCCCTGCCCTCCACACCATAGCTGTCCCAACAGGGAGTCATTTTCTTACACCATGGCCATCCCCACCAACTGTTGTTTCCCTGTGATGGGGTGGGTGACCCTTGCTGGACGCCAAGTACCTACCAAAGCCACTGTGTCCCTCTTCTCTTCAGCTGGACAGGAAGGAGAAAATACAATGAAAGGCTTGTGGATCGAAAGAAACACAGAGAAATATCACAAATTACTGTCATGGGCAGAAGATATTTGTCTTGAGGAAATTAATTTAATTTGAGAAGGGCAACGAGGCTGGTGAAGGGACTGGAGCACAAGTCCTGTGAGGAGAGCCAGAGGGAGCCAGGCTTGTTTAGCCTGGAGAAGAGGATACTCAGGGGAGACCTTATCACTCTCCACACCTACCTGAAAGGAAGTTGTAGTGAGGTGGGGGTTGATCTCCCAGGCAACAAGCAGTAGAACAAAAGAGCACAATCTTAACCTGTGCCAGGGAAGGTTTAGGTTAGACATTAGAAATAAGTTCTTTACAGAAGGAGTGATAGAGCACTGGAATGAGCTGTCCAGGGAAGTTGTCAAGTCACCATCCCCAGAGGTATTTAAGAAGAGACTGGATGTGACACTCAGTGCCATGGTCTAGTAGGCAGAGTGGTGTTAGGTCAAAGGTTGGACTCCATGATCTCAGAGGTCTTTTCCAACCTAGATGATTCTATGATTCTATGATTCTATTATCAATAAAATCAGAGTAGGATAACAAGAAACAAAAACTGAATTTTAAAAACATCTTCCCCCACCCCTCTCTTCTTCTCAGGCTTAACTGTATTCATTATTTTCCCTACCTCCTGCCCCCAGGCAGGCCAGGGATCAGAAATAGGTGTTGCAATCAGTGCATCACATATTGTCTCTGTTGCTTCCTCCTCAGGGGAGGGCTTCTCACACTCTTCCCCTGCTCCTGTCTGGAATACTTCCCATGGAAGACAGTCTTCCACAAATGTCTCCAATATGGGTCCTTCCCACAGGGTGCTTCCTTCACTGGCCTTGGTGTTTTTAGAGCTGTTTCTCTCATGTATATTTTCACTCTTTAGTCTAGCTGCTGCAGCTCAGCGGGTTTTTCCCCCTTCTTAAATACATTATCCCAGCGGCACTACCACCATCACTGAGGGGCTCAACCTTGACCAGCAGTGGATCTGTCTTGGAGCCGACTGGCATTGGCTCTGTTGGATATGGAGGAAGCTTCTAACAATTTTCACAGACGTTTCCCCTGTAGTCTTTTGACTGCCAAAACCTTGCTGCACAAACCCAGTACATCCCCTCAGTAGCAAGGTAAAGGTGGCTGGGATGTACAGACTCCCAGTGCAGCAATGACACAAGAGTTACGTATGAGCCATTCCATGTATTGGAATCACTCATTACCGAGTAGTGTGTGAGGGCCCTTTATGCCACCACTTCCACCTCCAATTGTCATCTCAGCCTCAGAGCCTATGGGGAGCATGGCACTAATGCTATAGCATTATATCTTCCTAAAAGTGCCAGTGGGCCCGCGATGAAGTGCTTAGAATGACATGCCCATTTTGTGGTGTTGCCAACATCAGCTAATAAAGTCTATCAACTTACTTCTGATCAGAAAATGTCTGTCTTTGTACAATATCACCAGTAAAACCTGGTTTCTGATGTTGCAAAAAGAGTGCCTGTGAAAAAGAACCAACAGACAGACCAGAGATGTTCTGCTGTTCTAACCTTTTCCCAGTGGTACCAGTATCTTATTCACATGCTGAAAGCTTGATTTTTGTTTCAGGAATTTGCCTGTTCAAGCACTTTTTTCCTTTTTTCGTTTTTTTTTTCTTTTTTTGCCTCTGTGCACTATAACTACAATGTGGACATTGATGGAGATATTTGCAAGCTCTTTTATTTAGCCAGCCTAAACAGCATGAAATAATCTATATTAGAAGAGTAGATGCATACTGGTACCTATTTCCCAGATGCACTTAGTTTCATCTATTTTAATTTTAAATTAAGCTATATTTTCTTTGAAAGTAAGAATCTGGAGTTGGTTCAAAAAATTACTTTGGATATGAAAAAAAACATCATCACATTAGGTGTTGGTTTAATCTTCATGCTGTCTAAAGCCCACCTGCCCACAGAGACTATATAGGAGTCTCTGAGTTGCTGTTTTACTTTCTGGCAGATTTCACTAAATGGAGAATCTCCTCTAGGGCACACATTTAGAAATCGACTAAACACTTCCAATTTGAATTCTCATTTTTCAGCTGGGTGAATAATAGTCTAAGTATGAACTCGCAGCTTGCAAAGAAGAATGCAGCTGTCTGCAAAATGTCACATGGAAAGAAAAATTTTTGTCCTTTTAGGACAGGAGAGAATGGGTCTAGAGTCAGCTGTGGTGCATCAGTTGATCAATGGAGTGGGAAGAGAGAATTTTTTAATAGTCTAGATGAACTGAAAGGTTGTTGAAGGATCTTAATATCTGAAATCCATTCACACAAAGCAGCCAGGTGGTTTGTTCAGCCTTTCCTAGGAGAAAAGCTGTTTATTCCACTACAAAGGGTCTCGGAATTGGGCCAAGATTTGTCTAAGGCATGGAAACAGATGGGCAGAAGCTGCTCATTCCATTATCCCTTCAGCTGTGCTTGCTCTGTCAGCATCCCTGGTGTCTTATCTTCAGGGCTGTGTTGCCCCTGGAATCACATGTTCCCATTCACTACCATTTTTTTTCTATAAAGAACAAAATGGAAATGACAACTTCTGTTATGTCCATGGCTGAAGTCTACCCAGTAATGTGTTACAAAGCATTTTTAAACAGGAAAACAGAATCATTTGTACCTATTATACCTGGGTTTAAACCAGAGATGGACAAGCATCTTAGTGGTATAATTGGACTCTAATAAAGTTTCCCAAAGCCATGGTGCTGATTCATGTCTCTTGAGATGGGAAATTGGCCAGTTATGTTAACTTGCTCCTTCAATGAATTCTGGGTACTTGCTGAACTTTGATTCTCAAAAATACCTAAGCTTGCATTTTCTTCTTGACATTTCCAACGTGATAAAATTAGAAAGAAATTTGCTTTAAAACTTAGGAAACTTCAATTGAGTTTTAAGACTTTAGAAGCATTTCAGATTTGTCTAGAGAGTCAAATTCCTATTTATTGTTTTTCAAGCTGTCAGCATCTTCCTGTGGCAATTTATCTTAAAAGACATTAGCATTTCAAGTTAGTAGGAGGCTTTGATTAATATGCAGAAAGGCCAGACTGGCTTGTCATTTGTGTGGCTATAAACAGAGCTACAGACAATTTTCAGTCCCGTGTCTCCCTGCAGGGTACAGGTGGATGCATCTGCAGGCTCATCCAGGAACAGAGCTCTGCCTTTCTTACTGGGCAGCAAAGATGAACACTCAGGAGATGGTAAGTTATCTTCAAACTGAAAGAAGTAGGTTTAGATTCAATACTAGGAAGAAATTCTTTTCTACGAGTGTGGAGAGGCACTGGAACAGGTTGCCCAGAGAAGTTGTGGATGCCACATCCCTGGGAGTGTTCAAGATCAGGTTGGATGGAGCTCTGAGCAACCTGGTCTAGTGAAAGGTGTCCCTACCCACGTCAGGGAGGTTGGAACTGGATGATCTTTAAGGTCCCTTCCAACCCAAACCAAACTATGATTCTAATAAGGTCACCAGCAGGCAAGACAATAAGAAACCCTTTCACATCTCTATGTTTGCCTAAAACACTGCCAATTGACTTTGCTACATGTTCTATAAAATTAGTGGTTTCTATCACCAACAGCCTGATATGACCATCGTTTCAGCACAATCCATGCATGCTGCACTGTACAAATCAGACTGCACTAACTTAACATGGACTGAGAGTCCAGTGTTCAGCCCAAGACTAAGATCTGCTTCACATGAGCATATCTCCCCACACCACACACCTGTTCCCACAGAGGAAGGAGACAGGGCTTATGGGACAAATTAAGCTACTAGAAAATTGTGTTGTTTCAGCCCAAGAGAGTCTAACTGTTTTACAGTGCACAGGATGCACAATATCTGCAAGAGGTCTGTTGTGGGATACCTGGTACCTGAGAAAGGGAATATGACACTACTTCAGATGCACCATTTCCTTAGGATTCAAGTCACCTTCTGTTTCTATTTCTAGCCACATGGTTATGAAAAAGACCATTTATCTATTACCATGATTTCCACCACGTAACACAAGGCAAGTAAAGCAACAGTCAAAGGCTGTAAGTTTCATCATCTTACAAGACAGTAAAAATATCTGAGAAGTTGTTGCAGCATGAGTCGATCTGGCATTATACATCACAAACAGCGGGTGTCTGAAATATGTGGCACAGTATCTAAACCACATGATAATGTTATAAAATATAAAAGGATTTTACAAAATTGTGCAGTTTAGATGACAGAAAAAAGATATGATTTGACACGCTGTATATTTTCATTTTTTCTTTTGAGAAAAATTGTAATCTGAATACATTATTTGTAAGAGGTATTTGAAATACTCTACAGCAGAGTGATATGGTCTAGGGACAGCACAGGGAGGGGAATAGAGAGGAGGAGGGAAAAAAAGAAGAAGAAGGTGAAGAAAAAGAAAGAAGGGTAGGATTCTAAGCTTACAAGTGAGGAAGTTTCTATTTAGCAAACTGGGTTATCTCATTTTTTTTCCACTCTGATTAGTGAGAGATATTTCTGACCCATGTATCTTTCTAACTGCATACCAGATCCTTTACACATTCTTTGTACAGTGTAGGAGCTCAGCAACTAAGCACACAGGCAAGTGCAGACTACTGTTTTTGCAGGCACATGAGGCACAAAACTCAGAGACCAGGCTCTGGGATTTGAAGGACTAGAAGCACAGGAAGTTGGCTGGAATAGGAAACCCATTTCATTCTTGATCACCCAGCTGATGGTATCTGACTAAAAAAACAGACAAAAAAATCACTGATTTTTTTTATTTAGAACCTAAGCTTGAAAGTACTTGAGAAACCACAGGAGGCGTACACATTGAAGAATGTGAAAAGGACTGGGAATCCAAAATTTTGTGTTTGCCTAAAGAAGCACCACATCAGTGTATTCTCCAATAAAGAAATCTTTCTTAAATCTTAAAGGACCTTCAAAGATTCTTTAAGAGGATCTTCAATGTCATGAGGCTAAAAAGATCTTGTTCTGTACTAGAAACCAAGTCGTACAGGTAAAGGATTAGAAATACAAACAGTAAGAGCCTGTAGTGTATCCTACTTCACAAACACTTTTAGCTTCTCCTTTCACTTCCATCCCACAATGAAGCGACAAGCCTCTGAAGAGAGTGGCAGGGTCCTGTGACACATTTAAGTCACCTAAAGTCTCAGAGGGGCACTGGATATGACAGCATAGTACCTCTGGGAAGCCAGAGCCATCACTTCGAGCAGTTTTTCATTCTCTCAAAGCCTGATTGCAAAAATAAAGTGAATGCAAAGACATTTCCAAAAGTCTTTCCAAAAGAAATATGTAAGGCACATCTGTGAACTCATATAAGGTCATTGCAAGTTCCTAAGACCCAGTTCAACTTGAAGGACAACATACAGTTCTGTCATCCCAGGAATGGTGGGAGGATAAAAAAAAATGGCTCAAGGGCACTACTTACTTTTTCTATTTATTGCTGTTTATATTGGTATCTCCTCATTATATTGCTTTATCTCTTCTAAAACATATCCTTAGGAGCCACGCATTCTTCATCATACAACTACTGTGGACAGAGCTCAAGTTTTTGTCTCTCCTAAACACTGACCTTGGCATGGGGACAAAAAAACACAGGTATTATGATCTTTCTCTGTAGGCAAGAGCATGATATTCACTGTAGTTCCAAATAGGATGCTGTGAAGGTACACCACCATTAAAAAAAACATGGTTTATGTATGCCACATGGAGTCAGAACCTACTCAGCTTGAATCCATTCCAGTTCATGTGCAGTACCTGAGTAAGGAGGATAGTCCCATGGGATCACTCCGTCTGCAGCCACTCGAGAGAAACAGAGAGTCTTCATGGCATGACTTACACCTTAGTTATGTTTAAACTTCTCTGGAGATCCTTCTATTTTGCTTTGATGCTTGAGGAAGTGTAGGGCAAGAGAATTCCCAAAGGCCATGCCTTGGATAAGTCCTTATAGTTAAGTGAAATACGTATTCTCAGCTCTCTTCTGTTTCAGAGGGGGCATCTGTCTTTCATGAAATGTCTTTGCCTAATGTCTTAAATGTTACCATGGAAATAAAGTGTTATTTATTAACACATATTAAACACCTGCCTTCCTTTTTGCTATCATGGATGAACAGGCAGAACAGGGTTTCTTCACACAATTTTCAAAGGCTCAGAATCAGAGGGGATTGATTTGATTGAAAACTGAAGTTCTCTTTGGGAAGAAGCAGCACAGAAAGAATGAGAGGTTGCAGGGAAACCTCAGCTTTTTCATTTCCCCAATGCAGCCAGTCCCCCCACAAAGCAGTCCCCATCAAAGTGGCCATAGCCCCATACAACTCTCACCGCTTTAACCATCAGAACTTACTCCTAGCTCCTGGTTTCATTTGCTGTAAGCCTTCCTTTAGCTATCTCCTTTCCCTACTGCATGCTACAACAGCAGAGGTGTGAGTGAGTTTCCTGAGGCACTAACATGCAGCTTTGCTTCTCTGTCATTTTAGTTTCCATTTATATCAAGGAGATATTTGCATCTTAATAATCTGGATGCTTTGACAGAATTCAGGATTTAGAAGATGTTTTCAGTTCCTTGTGAGTGGAGAGTGTCTGCATACCAAATGAGGATTTGAGACTGAGAAGAAAATGACCTGCAGAGCCTAAAAATGCACTCAAGGAGGGGCAATAGGTGCAACAGAAGTGAACCACAGCAGGCAAGGTTAGAAGCAGTAAAAACAGAGAAGGCAAAGGGTACTTAAAAGATGGAGAAAGAATAATGTCATTGTGCCAGGGAAGGTTAGCCCCTAATGAGGGGTCAGGGAAGACCTTTGAGTGTGACCATTCAAGGAAATTTTTCCATTTATGTTTGATTGCCCTCATATTTAGCTCGTTATGAGTGTCTTCTTCCCAAGGACCTTCCCTATATTCATGATACATAAACCAAACTGTGTCAAAAGAAATCCTAAATCTCGGGTTAGTTTTCCAGTTGAACATTATACATGAAAATGTAGATGCCAAATGCAGGCAGCCATGAAAAAATGCAGGGTTCTCATATGACAATTATATTGCCTTTTCTTTCTTTTAAAATGCCCTTTTAAAAGTTTGTTTTCTCTTTTAGCAATCCCCAAGCAAAGAGAAGGCTGAGGGAGATCAAATAAAACAGGATGTCCTCGTGTGGATGAGCAGGAGAGGAGGTCTCAAACACAAACACTTCTTTCTCTCAGCAGAGAGCAGCCTCTTTCTCTGTCTTCTCCCAGATGAGCAGCAGCACAGGCCCATAAGACTGCAGAAATGAAGCACAGAACCTGATCCAGCATGCCCCTGTGCCTTCTCATTGCCCATGCAGAACAGAGACCTGGCCAGCCCCTAAGCTGGGCTTTATTTTGGAAGCAGAACTAGCAGAATCAGGTGACACTAACCTTTGTCTGGGCCAGCAGCTTGCAGCTGAGCATCAGCCATTTCAGCTTAACATGCAACACCATCTTCAGCAGGTTTCAGCATGAGCGGAACAAAAACATTATTGAGCCCATGTTTTCTTTCAAGCTCTGTCAAATCCACAAGTATTATCTAGTCCCACAGTCAGGTTCTTTTTAAATGTAAGAGTTCTTTTATTATTTTTATTTACCAGACCTTTTTTTTCTTGTAGAAGGTAGAGAAGATTTCAAAACACTTAGAGGGACATCCTGTTATTACAGATAAGACACACATATTTATAGACAGACCTTACCTTTTAATTCTCTGCTTGCCATGGCTTCTCTCATCCCAACTTTGGCCCACTCCAGTCCTATGGGAAACTCCAATACTAGCTCTTTGAATCAAACCTTCACTTCCTACCTCCTCCCTTTCTGTCACCCCTCCTCCTTACACCTTGCACCCTCTTCCCTCATCAGTGAGTATCCTTCATGCAGACACAGCACCCCTCCACCCTACAGAATGCCTCACTCTCAAGTATCCTTCATACATTCTCCTTTCCTTAAAAAACCCTGTTGAAACACACCCCTACTTTCTTCTGTTGCTGTGCCTTTAATCTCTTATCTACTTCCACTGGATTCTCCAGTGTACCTTTTGTGTCAACTCCCTTCAACCTGGATAACCATGCATACTTCCCTCTTAACATGAAAGGCTGGTGTCATGATGAAGTTGAGATGCTCAGGAAGAAAACTGTGGGGAAAACAAGTTTTCCCAAGAGCACATGCTTTGCTGTTCCTTGCAGACATGCAGATCTGTGTGGAGATCACTGTGAAGTGGAGGTGTCCTGCATAGCAGAATGTGTCCTATGTCATTCAAGCAAGCCCCCACTACTCCTCTCTGTTGGGAGGATCTGCAGAGGCTATGAAAACAGGCAGCCCTTTGTGTTTTCTTCCTGCACTTTCATGGTTACTAATAATGATCTAGAAATACCAGCAATGATCAGTTAAGCCACAGGTTTCCCAAAGAACTACATGCCTTTCACTCCACATCTTTCATTATAGCTATTCAGCATAGCAATTCTTAGTATGGGCCAGGACAAACATGTTTGCTAAGCAAAGCATGAGGAAAACATAGAAATCTCCATAAAGCATACACAGCAGGCAGTTGGCTGGCAGGAGGGATATGAAGGAGATGAGTATTTGCAGAAAATGCAAAAGTTATTCTGACAGCTGCCGATTGAAAACGTTCTGTGGTTAACTTAGGGGCAAGACAAAAGCTTAGGAAAAGAAGAGGAAAGGAAAGCCATAGGAAAAGTGCCAGGCACAAAATAATCCTCTGCTGAAAGGTGCTGCAGAGTATTTACGCTGTAGCTTTAACGGGCTTAACAAGAGAAGGACTTCATGGACATCGGCATGCAGATACAGATAATTTCTACTTGCACCCTATGTTAGTCAAAGAACAATGACAGCAAAACAGCAGCTTTTCCTTTCCCTGCCTCATCTGCCTTGCCTAATGTCAAGTCTAAACATCCTTGGTGCAGGGACTTCCTCATACCAAATGTAAACAGGGAATCAATCTGTGAACAGCTAATGGAGGCATGCCCAGCTGGATCAAAGCTGGCCCCAGCACAAACAAGGGTCTATGACTTAATTGTGGAGTCTTATTTTAGGTTAGAAGGAAACAAGTCTGTTTTTCTGTCATAAGTTTAGGCTTCCATTTCTTTTGATGATTTATAGTACTGTGGATATGTTGGCTTAGATTGTTATAGTGAAAGCTGACTGTGGTTACAAACACAGAGGGTGTTGCACAACTTGGGCTATATGGGGCACAGACACTTGAAGGAGTGTTAGTTTTTTCTTTATTGCAACTGTTAGTTTTACAGATGTTTTAAGACTTCTGACTGCAGACCCTTCAACACCATGAGCAAGAGTTCTCAAGTCTATACAGAGACCACAGTTCAAATACCAGAGGAGTTCTCTGTCTCTCCAATAACCCTGCTAGATATACCAAATTAGCAATTGCAATGATTTGAGTTTAATAGTAAAATCATATTTGCAAAAGATGCACTGTTTTAACACATCTCTGAAACCAGTCCCAGCTTAACACAGCAGTTTTAAATCCTTGAGAGTGCATGGCAAACACACCAGTGACAATTTTTTTTTCCACCTGGTGGCTTTATTTAGGCACTGTCACAATTGCACTGATATTAATATCTTCGTCTTTGAGTAGAATATTCATGGATGGTTACAAATGTTGAGCTTGGAAGCAGCCAAACTGCTCAGTCACACACAGCCCCCTGCGATCTGGAAATGAAGCAGAAACTTGTTGCCCCCAGGAGCATCTATCAGCAGCCGTGCTTTAAATCAGTGGTAGTTCCTAAGTGCTTACAGGAGAGCACTCATTTAGTTAGCAGCATATTCTTTATAGCAATTAATATCTGCAATATCAACTTAGTCTTGGGAACTAACAGGCTGCAAGAACTTATGCAGATGACAAGGATGTAGAAACACCAGGGCAGATCATTGTTCCTGTCCATTTCATGTTTTGATGTATACCATTTATGGTTCTCACTGCTCCGACAAGGAGCCTCTGAAGTGCTCTCAGGCTCCAAAATGAAATGCTGACAAGCCCATGGATGCAGTACAGCAGGAAGCTGAGACTCACTGTAAATCACCAGGCTGGCTCTAATGGGCAGGGAAGCACATGCAGACCAGCATCTTCGCATGCTCAGTGCCTCAGGCAGCCTGTGGCTCTAGAACAAAGGAAGAAAACACCACAGAATCCTGGAAGCCTTTGGAGCAGCAGCAGCTGTTTGCTGGGAGCAGCCTTCCTCATTGTGCTCATTAACGAGCAGGTGGAATACAGTGCAGTTGACAAAATTGAAATCCATCCCCAGTACCTAAAACTTTGATTTCTTTAGAAAAAGACCCCTGCACTTTAGTCTTGACCCCCTGTGTCCTGAGCACTGTGTTTGCATGTCTCTGAGAAGTCAGTGAAACAACAGTTTTGCCATTTCTCTTAATTTTCTTGATTCCCTTCTCTTGCTGCAAATCCCAGTTGATGACTTCCCATTTGTTCTTTACTACAATCTATTTTTATTTTCTGTTCTCTCCATTCCAATATCGTTTATTCCTTTAGTTCCACCAGTACTTGAGGGGAGGAGAATCTGGGCAGGGTGGAGGAATGTTGTATAAGATAAAGCTGTGTTAGATCGTATTGTTATAAAAAACAGCTCTCTAAATGACAAGTGTCATGATCCATATGTTAGTGGGAGAAGGTTTGAGAGAGTCTATTGTGGTTTTATTTTTGGTTTATAAGGAAGGTTTATAGTTCTGTAAATAGATTGTCATGTCAGTGGAAGGAGATCTGAATGCACTTCCTTGTTTTCTCAGGATTTTTTGTAGATGTTTTAGCTGTTTGTGAGTCTTGAATTAAAAATAGCAAAGCAAATACAACAGCTTTCCTATTTTTGCAGTGTACGCCCACTAGTCCCACTCTGATCATGAAGACCAGAGGGGAGACTGTCACCCAAAATAAGTACATCCCTCATCTGCTGCAGAAAAAGACTACTTCAAGAACTTTGAGGTCCACAGACGTGCTACTACTAATTACTTGAAGTAAAGATTTTTAACCAGATTCTGTGGTTAAGAATTCCAGAGGTGAGGAAAATATACCAGAAAAAGCACTACATTTACAATTGTAAAACCAAGGATCTTGTATTGAGTTCCAGTTTCTGAGATCATTTCTCAGTAAATCTGGTTGAATAATTGCTGGTCAGTAGTTTGCCTGATGGTCTTATCTCTGTGCTTTGTAGAGACAGCAACTAGCAGATTGTGATCGCTTTACTACAGTTTGGTTTTCAAAATTATTTAATGATATTGGTGCCTAAGAATTTTATGTATTTTTTGTGTATTTTATGGATCTTTATAGCTTTAGAAGTAAGGGATTTCTCATGCAGTTACACTAAGATTAGTGATAGTATTTTTATTCCCCAGTTGCAGAAGCTTTAGTTATCCAATACAAATACTTCACTTTCTCCAGGAGCCAGAGTACGAAAGCTTCAAATCTGCTTTCTATGAGTGAATATACAATTAAAACTCTATTTTATCACCATAAGATGATAATAATCCTGAAAGGGCTGTGCATGCAATCTGTGTCAACTTATTCAGAAAGTAAAAAAAAACCAAAAAACAAACTAGGAATTTCTAGTGGTGGCATTAAAACAGCTCTTGTACTGCAATTCACACCTCTTCTCTCTACAGAGGGGTGTCAACTCTGTTCAGACCAGCAGTGTCATAAATTATCATTTTTATTAAGGAAAACCCTATTTTATATGAGGAAGCAGAGGCACCAAGAGGTTATGTGACTAAGAGTGTACAAAATCTATGACAGAACCAATAATGCAGCAGAGTTGTCTGAATGAGCAATGAACTTGACCCCCTGCTCCTCATTGCTCTCCCTTTTGGGAATGTTCAGCTCTTGGATTTTTTCTGCCTCTTACTGTGTCTCTGATGACATCTGCAGTAATAATGCTGTGTTCAGAAGAAATGAGCATAAACTGAGAGACATTCAGGTTCTCTGATGTGATGAGTGAGTCATGGTGAGGATGAGGGAAAAGGGGATCAGCTATGCATGCTGCCTGGTTGACAATAATCCCAGCATGGAAATGTTGTGTTCTTGAACCTCAAAAGAGCTGCTATAGACTGTCAGAGGTAAGAAAAAGAAATTAAAATCTATAGAAAGCACTTGACAGCAGCTCTTTTAACATCACTCTTGATGCCTTCCAACCGCGATAGAGCTCACTAATCATGAAGAGTCATGAACACCTAGTCTGGAATAAAAAAATGCTCTCCCTTAAACAGACTTTAGATATATAATTTGGCTGTAGCTTTCCTTTCAAAGCAGCTCCATTTTCAGATATTAAAATTGTGCAGCTCTGAAGTCATTAATATTTTCATTTCGAAGAGCTCTTTCCTGTGAACACTGTAATGGTACATTATTTTATCAATCACTAAGTTTTTTCATTCAGACTATTCTTTTTCCTCTTTGTCCTCTTCTTGCTTTTATTCTCAGTTCTTAACTTTTATACCACACCATGTTCATCTGTCAGAACAGAGGAAAAGGAAAGAATGTCATACAGAATATAGGCTATCCTTTGTGTGAAGATTTGTGTGGTTGACCAGGTGATTTTCTCTTGAACTTTTAGTATTTTCCTTGCCAGCCTGAAGGGTAAAAAATGTGTGCACCATAAGTATATGTGTATGAAAGGAAGCTGGGGGTGATGGATAAAAGGGACTAATTCTTTTCTTGTTAATGAGAGCAGAATGCAGACAGGTATATGCATATGATGTGTATTTAACTCTTCTAGTTGTAGAGGACAATAACACAGTCTGACACAGTTAACACTGAACTGAAGTAGGTGCAGAATCAGTATGCATAGCTTTTCACCTTTCACTTTCCCTCTCATCAATACAGTTAATGACAGTTAACCATCCAATAAGAAGTGGTTTGGGACCTTTACTATGCTGCTGTGTAATAGTTTCTGGTTCCAGTAAGTCTGATTCATTCTTCCCATCTGAGTAAAGGGTGGATGTGGTACAAGTAAAGGCAGAACAGGATGAAACCGTGAGATGAAGAATGTCCTAGTCCTTTGAATAAGGAACATAACACTGAAGTAGGCTCCATCAGGCCCCTAGGACAGATTTCTCTCCCCAGATTTGAGCTATCTAAACATTATACGTCTCGTCTAATCTCAAAGTTTTCCCTATAGTCAAAAGATAAAGACAAGTGTCTCCAAATGGGCATCCATCTTCATAAAATGTCTAACAGAGAGAGGATGACTTGTGGTTGGTTAATTTCTCCCTCTCTGGGAGCCTAAATATTGTCTTAATCAAGTTACCCCAGATTCAGAGGGGGAAAGATAAGTAAGATGAATCCCACTGAATTAGGAATTTGCTTCCAGCAAATTTATGCTCAAATACTCCATTCTCCTCTCCTGCTCAGAGTCTCACTCACCAAGTAATGATGTTCTGAAACTTTTGATCCCTTTAGGCTTGCCAAGCCTAAACAGCCATAAGAGAGAAAACCAAGTTTCAATGTGCTAAATTAATTGTCAAGAGAAGTTTAATGAAAATCTGCTTCCAGAGCCTACTGCTGACAATAATGTTGGAACCAGAAAGAATACAGCTTGCCAGTCTGGGTGAGATTACAGTGCTACTTATAAACAGAGTGCATTTCATAGAGAAATCATCACAGAACAACAAACATAGTCTGCAATAAACATAGACTCCAAACACAGCACATTTACGGAACAATTTTTGTAATAATTCTGGGTCACCTCGGTTTCCTTAACTGAGACTTTTTGATTCTATTTTCTATTTCCACTGTCTCCCTCCTAAAAATTGTAGGAATATGAAGGTGCTGTTCCTATGCAATTGATATTTTGTAATCGCTTTCACTACCAAAAGGGTCAAACACAGTGCTTTACATCTGGGGCGTGGGCACTGACTCTTAGTTTTAAGTTTTGTCACTGCGCACAACTTGAGTGTCTCACTTTACCAGGGTAAACCATTTTTGAAACACTGAAATATGACAGTGATGAGAATCCTTGAAGACACAGAAATGTTCTAATTTGTGTTCAGATTTGATCAGCACATGGTAATTGAAAGGCTAATATTACACAACTGAGTCATGAGGGGAAAGGAGGGTATTGACTAGTAACTCATGAAGAAAACACCAACTGCCCTACACACTGACTAACACAGGGTCTTAGAAAAAAACCCAAGATGTGACTGTGTAACTAAAGACTTCATAATATATGTTCACAAGCAGAGCAAACTAAGATTACATAAACATTTCTGATGCTGGCATTTTCTAATTTCTCAGTGCTTGACTTTGCAACTGTCTTATTGCTCCTTAACTGTAGATCTGTATTTACTTCTATCTATCAACATATAAGCATGTTTCGTGATAGTAAACCTCTCTTCTTCTTTCCCTGCTCAAGAGTACAGAGGGAGAGGAGTGAAAGTGCAATTATTTTTCTGCAGATGGATGGTAGTACATTCAGGCTGGGTGTTCAGTTTGTACCTGTGAAGACAAGTGGGACAGAACTGAACTGCTGCACCTTAAATATCAAGCCTGTGCACTAAATAAAATGGACATTACAGGGTAAAATAACAATACTGAAGATGTAAGAAGTACAATGAATGACTGCAAAGTCCAAACAGGATGTCAGCTGTCAAGTGCCCTTAATCTCACTTTGGTGACAGTTACCTTCAGCACGGAATGCAGAGACTGTCAAGGAAAGCGCCATGAGGATGTACTTCTTCACTTCATTTTCCCTTCATTGTTGATACTCTTCACAGAGCGGTTCTGCATGACATGTTTCCAGTAGAGACTGGTGACTGGTTTTGCTGACAAAAGCCTGCTCTGGATCAGAAAACATGCGGTTTCCTTATGGAACTACTGTCAGGGTGAAAGACACAGTCCCAATACTCATAGGAAAGGTGCATGCAGCTGTCTCAGACTATGGACCGTGTCTCTGCACTGAAAAAAAAAAAAAAAGACTTTTCCTCCATGGATATATGGGGACTTTCCTGGTAGTCACAGGGTTGCATGAAGCTTTCATCATTAGAAATGTAGTGTTCACTCCAACTCTCATTTAAAGGGCATGTCACTGAAGGTAGGAACAGAATGGAGGGAAATAGCTCGTCACAAACTGACAACAGGGTCACAAGACCACAAAAGTCAGTCATTCACTATGTTTTCCAGTTGGAATGCCAGCTTGGACAGGTATAAGTTTTCTTTCAGCTACACTTGCTTTATTTACCTGGGCTGCTCTGAGCTCATTGGTTGGCACCACTAAGGATCCAGATAGACAAACATGTGGTGAAATATAAAATGTTGATACTGTTGATTATAGAAAATGTGGGGTCACATCTTCAAGTTTAGGAACATTAAAATGAGCATGACACAGTGACAGAAACATATACAACCTTGTTTCCCAGATGTCTTTCGCGGAGTTATGCTTTGCTTCCTCTATTCCCTCTAATACAGAAAAATATAACTCATGGGGATCTCTGATGGGCACAAGGGGTGACTTCCTATCCTTGCACTTCACCGACCATGAGCAACTCAGGCAGCAATACAGCTCTTAACACTAATGCTGTATGCTTGTTTTATTAAAATCACAGGAAATATGTCAAAATTCAGCCTTTTGTTTATCTTGAAATTTTACTTTCAAAACCAACTACTGCTTAACTACTAATCTAGCCACGCACTCATCTGCAGGGAAAACTCTTAGCTGGCTAGAGTTTTGCAGTTCCTCTAATCCATATAAAAGCACACCAAACCAGTAAAAAAAAAAAGAATATGCCTCTAAGGAAGGGTTACCTTTTGAATTTGGACCAGTTACTAGTGTGGTGTCAAGTTCCATCTTGGTTCCACATGGTAGGATTGTGCCACAGTGCAAGAAATTTCTATGGGTCAGTTTTAAAATGATCAGACCGTCAAGCTGTGTGACACAGCAGGCATCATACCACCATCACTCCTCTGTTCTCTACCTGCAGAGAGCTGTAATGATGCAACATTGTTGACCCAGGTTGAAGCATCTTATACACCTTAGTGAATATATCTTATACATCTTAGTGAAACTTTGTAACCCAGCTATTCCTAGGAAGGATCACTCTTTGACACCAAAAATTATGTTTGAAGCTAGGTTTTTATTCCTTCTTCAGTTTCTTACCCAAATATCAACCACTGGAGTCCCATCATAAGCAGCTGGATGAATAAGATTTTGTTAGCATCACAACAAATTGAGGTCAAAGAAGCTCTTTATTTGTCAGGATGGAAGTAAAACTTACTCATCCCCTGAAAACACAGGAAGTGCAACCAGTATATTCTTGGTCAGAACATGGAGTCAGATCAACACTACAGAAAAAAAATAAAAATAAATGTGGCGGAAGGGAAATTACAGAAAACAAAACAGAATTATAAAGTATTGGTCAACACAAATACCCTTATGCTCTTCCCATGATAAAAATGGTCATCAGAGAACAGTTCTGAGTTCCAAAAGCTTCTAAACCACTGTGCTGTCCAAAACTGTAATCTATGAGAGACCTAGCTCTGAGAAGCCTATGTTTTGTTGGTTTTCTATACTATTTTTCTAACTGATTTAGACACCACTTACAGTGAATACAGTCACTCTGGCAGTTACAGACCCTATAGACTGACCAAAGCTAGACAGGCTGAGGAACCAGCTCAGCGTCACTGAAGTTGACCTGAGCTCATGATAAGCTGCAATATTCAGAGTGAATACAGACCTAGCAATCAGCTAAGGCAAAGCTCTGTGCTGCTCTGCTTATGCTAGGGAGAATGATCAACCACTAGCACAGGTGTGGGTTTCCAGATCATTTTGAGCAGGATTTCAAGTCAAAAACCTATCTGATCAGGGGAGGGAGGGGGTCCTGAAACACAGCCATCAGAGGAGCTGTTTTTACAATGCAGCATATGATAGGGCAGATCCTGAGAGTGACCTGGTCACTCTGGGAAACTGATGCTGGTTGGCTCACAAACCTGGCTTCCCATGGCCTTAGCAACTCTATGGAGTTACGCGCCACCAAATCAGGAATCCCTATGCTCTTCTGTAACAGAGATGTGATATTCTGCATCTTTAGGAGCCTCTGTTCATTTGCATTACACCACGACTGTAGTCACCTAATGGGCCTTTGAAATTCCTCAGCACAGGGGCAGGAATGTTTTGTTCCCATAAAAGGTCACATCTCCACTGACTTCAGCTCAGTTGTCACTTTTCAAAGCAGCAAGCCTTCCTGTGCTACTGCACACTCTGGAGTGGAGCAGACCTGCAACATTGTCCCACAGAGATGCAGTTCTATTTGCATTTGCTGAGCTTTTAAATATGCGTATGTATTCCCTGGCAGATGATCTAGGGAAAGTTACTGCATTCAAAAAGTTCCTTTTTGCCTTCATTTTCTTATGTAGGTAAAGATTTTCCAACTTTTGTCATACTGTATGGTCTTCAGTTTCTAAGGAAGTTACCATCTTTTTAATCTGTTAGGTTATTGCTTTGACAGATTTAGTATTGTTGGTGGCTTAGTGCATTCAGGAAACCTCTTTTCCCTTTCTAAAATCAATGTCTTTATTACTTTAACTTCATAAAGTGCCTTCACTAAGTAAATTCACTACTCTCCCTTACATCTGCACCTATTCGATATCTCTAGAATGTGATTACTTTCAGTCCTTTACTGTAGGTTTGCTGGTGATAAGTAGAGAGACTCATGTTGTCTATCTTTTACCCCACTTCGGAAAATACTAATACCGCTGTATATCAGCTTAAGGATCAAGCCATGATCTTCTGTCAATAACCACCTCCTGTAAGACTGACCTTTCTGCTTCCCTCTTTCCTTCTTTTCTTTCTTCCAGACCTCAGTTCTCCCTCCTGGAGAGCCATATCTCTTTCTCAGCCTAAGTTTTCTATAACTTTTTGAGTTCAACTGGTTCAGTTCCTGAAACTGTTGCTAGGCAAAGAAGGAAAAGGAGGAAGGTGTCTCAACACAGAATTCCACACATCTGAATTATGTGAATTAGGAAGAAACTGATGTCTCACAGTCAACATTTGGGAAGGGTGAAATGAGGTGAATATGACATATGTAATCCTTGTAATTCCTTTTGAAGGGCTTACTATGTGGATCTGCTGTTCAATTACCTACAGGCCAGCAAGAAGATTATAAAGGGAAAGAAATTCCTGTGATATACAAAGGGACTTTAGCCTGAAGTACAGCTGAGAAGATTTTGCAGGCTGAGCACTATGTCTTTTCTTAAAAGAGGAAAGATGGACCTTTCCCCTGTCGGTCCACAGGTTTTATCTTAATTCAGTCTTCTGTGTTTTCAAAGTCTTACATTAAGTGGGAAGTGGCCACCTCACTCCTACCCTCTCTCCTCTTTATACGAATCACGAGGCATAAACTTTTTGCATATCCACTGCAAAGACAGTTATGTTATTAGCATTTGCTTGAGGCTTGATCTCAGAAGCCAGGCTGGAATGGGAGAGAAAATTCTTTCTCTCATTGTTAAGGAGTGCCACCATCTCAGAGGAATTTTGTGATCAGAGTAGGAGAAGCTTCAGGTTTTACTTGATCAAATCAAAATCTCAGTCCATCTATGGCACATAATTATAGAGCTTTGATGCTTCATGTAGGAAGCACATTATTTGTGACGCTCACAAATGGATAGCAGTGATCATCAATCCAACCCTTCCACAAACACCAGTTATTCTGGTGGTGCAAGACTTTACTAAATCAGTGAATGTCCTCACTTGCCTTTCTGTAGCCATGGGGGGAGAAGGTAATGTGATCACTGCAATGGGCTACAATTTTCTGCATGATTGCAAGAATTTAGTTCTTACAGATTAAAATTCATCCTTGTGGAGCAAACCAGAGGAGGACCTCAGTTTAGCTATAGTAAGAACTTGCCTGTAAAAAAAGTTGTTCTTATCCGGGGTAGTAATAGGTAATCATGCATCTGTATCACAAATTCTCACCATGTCATCCCTATTACTTGCTGTAATAGGGACAATGTTTGCTTTTTAGGAAGAACTGTATTTTTACTTTTTACACTTGTACTACTGCAGCAGTCAATGGGACCAAGCAGTGGGACAATACTCTAGTGACCCCCTAAATACTACTAAATATCCCCTACAGGCTGAGATTGTAAGAGGCATTCCCTGCTCTTCAAATACCTCTTTGCCCTTCCCAGCATTTGCAGGCTTTAGTCTGTTCTTCCAGAGCAGCACCCACAACTGTGCTGCAGACCAGCTCTGGGAAGAGGAAGACAGTGTTTCAGCCCCATCTCTTTAGCTGACTGCAGCTCCTTTATGCTTGGTTGCCTCTGGGTTTGTTTTAATAACTCAGCTGTTTGAGCATCATTAAAGCGGCTCTGACTGGAGCCTGCGATAAGATAGCAATCAGCATATGAACCAAAGCGACTCACTCCACAAATAATATTTGCCTGTACTGTTATGAGAATAATGAAGCTGCTACTGTAAGGTACCCAGGAGCCAGGTGACAAGGAGAGGCTGAAGGGACGGGAATTGGATATCAATCTTCCTAGAAAGGTGGATGGAAAGGGCCATTCTTCTCAGTCTAATATGCTTACCTCTTGCTCATTTTGGGATACCAATATGCATTGCGTGTTTCAAGCAAATGTTGCATGGGTTACAATTCCTACAAAGGGAAGTCAAAACCAGCATATGCTGGCAGTGAGTATGTTTAAGCTTTGTAGAAGCATGGTGAAAACCCCATTTCATACTAAAAGGTGTCTGGATCTTGGTCTAGCAGAGGGTCTGAGTTTTGGACGACAAGATGCGGACAGCACAAAGCTCCAGTTTCAGGATGTTTCTTGAACACTACAAAAAACATTGTTATTTACAAAATCTCCGCATGACTTTCTGTAATTCCAAATAACACGGCACAGTTACTATAGGACTAATTGTAGCTTGCTTTGAACTGAAAATACTGCTGCTGACCCATGGTGCAATTCAACTGCACAGGCACTGAGAGCAGGTCACGTCAGCATTTATTGATGCAGAGAAGGGCTGAAATGCCAGGACAGGGCCTAGCATGGGCCTAGCTGGTCCAGCACTTGCCTGTAATGGTTCAAGTTCTACTAGCTGCTCCTTTTCATTAATATCAAAAAAAATGTAAAAGAAATCTAATTGCAGAGTCTTGCACTCATGCTCTGTCTGCAAAGGGTTGGTTGCTCAGACTGTCTTCATTTGAACTATGCAGATATAATTAGTCAATCAGTGGTAAGAAGTGAAATATTCCTTCTTTATTACCTGCAATACACCAGCAGAAGCTCTCTCAGGCTCCTAAAAAACCACTTGTAACTGTTCCATAAACTTCAATGAAAATAGGGGTGTTTCCTTCTTTCTGAGAGGAACCTACCTCCTCGCAGCACACTGTTAATTGATCCATATCAGCTGCTCAAGGGTTTCATTGTCAGAGCCCAGATAAATACTATCCTGACAGAATTTTCCAAGAGAAAACCCAGTTTTGGGGTTTTTTTATATTTTTCTCATATACTCCTCACTCAACCCTCTCACCTACAATCTCACCACAGTTGGTAGGTAATCATCATCACCATGATGATTATTGTTTTAAAATTTCTCTGCAGACAAGTATGTGTGGATATTTCCTGACTATCTTCAGTGCTGATGCTGCTGAGTATGCCTACTGACCCTGGACTTTTTAGTGTTTTGGATGGGGTTCTCAGCCATCTCTGGTTCCTTTGTCTTTTCTCAACATCATGGTGCCTGGGGTGCTGATGCTGCATGGTTTTTGCTTTAAACTGAGAAGGGTATTTACCTTTTCAACATTTCCACCTTCACGAGAGAACTGATCTCAGCTACCTACCTCATCTTTTCCTCTTCCTTTCACTATCAAAAATTGTAGTCTCTTTCTCTGTGCCTCCTCTTACTACTGGCTTCAGTTTGCTCTGTCTCCTTGATTTTTCCCCACTTAGGAAAGGAGCTGCAGCAGTAACATCATACAGTAACATCCACAGATACTCTAGGACTAACCTCTTGTGTAAGCATCTGGGTGGACTTCAGCTCAGGATATGTAGAGTCTGTTCCCTTTTCCTTGTCTAACTTTAGATAAATTCATTCTGTTCTTAAGTGAAAAGGGATTCAAGGGCTTAAAGTAGAATATAGAAAGTTTCTGCAATGCTCAAAACTGCCACTTGTCTGATGCCTCATGCTAGAGGTTCCTCACTTTTTGATATTTAAATACCTTTCTCACTCCATATTCTGTTTTTGACCACAAACAGAGGTGTCATGGTCTTAATGGGGCTTTTGCTGTTGTCCCTCTGGGATCCAAAAGCTTGTCTGTCTTCTCTATGCCTGGCCAAAGCAGTGGATGTGCTGCAAAAACATTTACCAGAACAGTGTTTACAAAGATAAAGGCAATTCGCTTCCTTCCAGCTGACAGCGGACAAGCTCTGCAGCAAAGGCTCACCCAGCAAGAGGAGTCTCTGTGAACTGTCAGAGCCACCTCTCCCCAGCTCTTGAGCAATACCCAAAACACATATCTGAGCTCTCTACAACCTACTTATTGAAGCTGCTCCTTCTGGCATGAATTTATAAAAGATTCACTCGGCCAGAAGGGACAGTAGCAAGGCCTTTCAAGCTCATGGTTCTCATGGGAGAGGAGAGTCCCGTATTTAAGACCCTCCTCCAAGGACAGTTTCTGTATTCCTGGTTGTGACAAATCCACAGAACTAGTCTGAAGTGCAGCTGAAAAATCCTGTCATAACGATCCTGACAACTAGGCTATAAGGTCCGCAGAGGAGAGGAATATAAGGTTCTTCCTTGTTCTCCATATTTCTTTATCTGCTACCTCACTTGGCTCCTTGCTGAGGCTGTTGATTGTCTTCAGTCTCGTCCAGGAATTTAGTGTTCCTCTCTGGTGGGTTAACCTTGGCCAGCAGGCAGTCACCCAGCCAGCCATTCCTTCACCCCTTTCAACAAGCTGTATGGAAACACCTGCTCTCTATTGAATACACCATATATCTAACATGGAAATACTTTGGTCCTCTATGCACCTGGAGCACCAGAGCTTCCAACATCCCCTGCCCAGTGGAGACAATAATGTCTTCACAAAGTGCAAACAAATACAGTGTGGCCACAGATTGTAGGTCCCACACTTTAAAATATTAACTAATTTTTTTATATTATTCAGTGGTACCATTTTAAACAAATTAGTTACTCCATGTAAAGTGTTTGGATAGGAATTGCCCTTTTGCTCGGTACATGGATAATATCTAGCTTTGCAAATTCATTAATTTTGTTGGAGTCCTAAAGTGCACTGTAACATAAATAGTGAGAATGACCATGTAAATTCAACCCTTTTCTTTCCCACCTGTTGTTCACGAGCAACTTCAGAGACAAGATCAGTGGAGCAAAGAAATGTTCATGCATGTCAGAAGAGCATAGCATTGCAACGTATGACATCTGCTAAACTAAAAGCAGCATTTAGTTGAAATTTTGCATATTCTTTGCAAACTGAGCAGAGAATGATGCAAATTAAGGATTATTTACAGAAATTATTCACCAGCAAACAAACAAAGGAAAAAAAAGTGCTGTCTGTGGGCAGTCCAGGAACAGGAAAAGAAAAAAACAAAGTCAAATCCTAGATGCTGTTCATATAATGAATTATTCACTGTGAATTAACTAAACACCAGTTGTATTTATACAGCATTTAGTAACATGAAGTGATGTGCAAGCATTATCTTTGTCTACAAAGAAAATCTGGGTGGTTTAAATTAAATCAGAGCTCAAAGATATAAATAAAATGCATCATCTGACCCACACAAAACTGGAATTGT
Organism: Anabacerthia variegaticeps; assembly: GCA_035583185.1. Classification (NCBI taxonomy): domain Eukaryota; kingdom Metazoa; phylum Chordata; class Aves; order Passeriformes; family Furnariidae; genus Anabacerthia; species Anabacerthia variegaticeps. The sequence goes on along the minus strand of JAWWEW010000112.1, from coordinate 28,194,482 downwards.
TTCGTATTTTTCAATTTAAACCTGGATGCAGAACACTTCTGAAAATTACATCAATATACTGTTTTCCTGCCCATCTCTAGTGCAGATGTAAAGGGAAGTTATTGCTGCAGAGTTTATGCATCTTTTGTAGGCTGTTATTAGAGTTTCATCTGCTGCTGACTATGCAGCGCTAGTTGTACTGCTCAGATGCTCACAGATTCGGGTTCAACAGTACACGTTACTGAAGTGAATAATACCTCAATTACAGACTGCTGGTCTCGAGAGGTAGCACAGAAGTGGCAGGAATAAAAATCCTGAGACTCCGTTCCTGGACTTGTGGGTCATAGTTCTGATATTTCAAGTGAAAAAGAAATGGGTAATGGCATATTATCCTTTATCGTATTTGCTCATCTAACAATAAAGTAGTTTTATTCCCCATATTTCACTCTCAAAAATTCTTTTGCAGCCACTAGACACATTCCTAAAAGTGCAGTGTGAAGTTTGCCAGCACCTTGGCAAAGCAGTTATGGTACGCAGCTGCGAGATGAGAGTGGCCATCCTGCAAGCAACTATATTTTGTGATAGATGCCAGAGCATGCCAGTCTTTCCATTTTTTGAGGAGCTGGAAGTTAGAAAATATTAGAAGCAAAAATGTCCTTTCCCTTTTTAAGCTCCAAGGTAGGACGGAGGATGCTTGTCAGTCCATTCCTCTCTTGCTTGGCCTCACTGTATTTTCTCCCAGATCCTGATACTGTTTCAAGGTGATGGCTGATCCCTATCCCACTGTGACTGTGCAGTGCCTATAGTAGGCTGGAAACAACCATGGGAACCAGTAAAACACTGGGTTCTTAAAAGCTTTTGTCTCACCCTGAGGCCAGCAAGTACCTGTTTTGCCCAGCACCATCAGGGCTTCATGGCTGTGGCCTCTGCCCAAACAACGAAGGCAAAGCAAACTCTGCCTACCAGCACTTATAAAGGAATCATGTAAGAGAGGGAAAGCAAGAGACAAGGGAGGTAATTTACAGATGGCAAAACAGAAATTGATAACAAAGTCACTCTCTGTGACATGCTGCCCCCAAAGGAGTCCTTTTAATTTGTGATAAAGATAGAAAAGTTTAGGAAATAGAGTATCTGATGGATCCTCCAGGATATAATTAATGCTCGGTTATTTCACTTTCAACAACTTCCAGGAAAAAAAAGTTAAATAAAGAAATGGCTTTGAATGAAAGCAAAAGTATTTTCTTGAGTGATTTCATGGGGAAAAAAATGCTTTTCCTACTTTCATGTACAACCAGCTAGGTAAAATTCAACCAGTTTCTGAATGCAGGAAAATGTTTTCCAGTCCAACTGTCTGTCACTCCTCCTCATTCTTAAGCATTTCCTTGGTCTCATCCTTAGGTGCCCCAGAGATGTTACATTTGTCTTATTTTTGTAATGACTAACTTCTACCCACAGCCTCAGAGTGTGAGAAGTCCTTAATTACACATGAGTGCAAGTGAGGCATGGGCACAGATTGAGCCTATTCCACGTGAAATAGAATGAAATGGGAACAGATTCAGAGCTGAAAGTCTCAGCTGCCACAATCCTTGCGGCACCGTGTTGAAACTCTCGAGAGCATAAGTCAGCTCCTGTTTTGTGCTTGGTAAACAGATGGATAGAGGATCAGAGGATGGTGTCCCCCCAAACACATCTATGGCTCTGAGTTTGAACTAATGATCAGAAACTTGTGCTTCTAGAGTGCCACTCTTCTCAGCCCAAAGAAGAAGTGTAAGTCAGGTGAAACAAGGCTGAAAGTGCCTACTTCTCTACATGGACACTATAACATGGTGACTCATGCAGAAGTAGGTTTCTACATGGCTGAGGCACCTAGAACTAGTGAAATAAATCCACCCCCAAGGCTCTGATGGCACCAGGGCAAGGTATCTATCCTCATAAGGCTGCTGTATCAGGTGTTTACAAATACTTTTTCCTCACCACCCCTGGGGAGTGGATGTTTGGTGAGGCTGTGGACGTGGGCTAAAGCATTTAGCATTGCCATGAATTTGTGGGGTTTGGGGACAGGGGGGGAAGGAGCACAAGGGAAGTGTTGTGTCCATGGGAAGCACCTAAGCACCTGCTTTGGTGAACTAAGTGACCTGAGTTTGGTCCTGTGGGATTTGCTCAGTTTATAGAGGAAGCCCCTGGCAGAGAGAGTTACAAACTCCACCAACCCCAGGTAATCTCCTGTTAGTCAACACAAGGAGAAAGACTTCTTTCTTGCCATTGCTTGGTCAGTCCATATAGACAGTGAACTTTTTGGAATAAAGTGTTTTAATACACTCAGTACTCAATACAGGTAAACAGGTGGAGGAAGAAGAGTAAATTCCAGGCAGGGTCAGTTGATGCTTTGGTACTAAGTATTTGTAGAAATGGACTAAAAGAAGCATCTAAATCTGCATACCACAGAAATATTTGAAAGGTGAATCTACATTTTGTCATTTGAGTATCACACAACAGCACAGGTATCTAAAGGGCTACTGGTATTATCCACTGGAGACAGTTCATGACAAATAACAGAGGCCAACAGCCCATTGGCATTATGAGTTTCATTGAGTTAATCGGATTCTTCGCAATGAGAAAAATGCCAATGCATCCACACAGAGGAACATCACTGTCCTGCAGGCAGCTTTAAGGAGGATTTGGTTATGTGTTTCAATGAGAGATTTAAAATTAGACTCATCAGTTTTCAGATATCTCACTCATTTAAATTGTCACAGCTCAGTAGCCCTGGCATTTAAAGTAGAAAAGGGTAAGACTCATCAGCAAAAACTCCTTACTAATTTATCAGAGAACAGAAAAAGAGCAAATTTTTAGTGAAAAAACTCTCTCTTCTGACCTAGCTCCTGGATATCAAACAAAAGGATACATTGGTGTGGCTGCAGCTAACCTTGGCAGGCTGACAGAAAGAAGCCACATTATCTGCAGTTGACTTTTTGTGCTGGTGAAATCAGAGAAAGACAGGGTTAGGAAAAGAGGAAAGGGTAGCTCAAAGGAGAAAGACTCAAAATGCAGGTTGTTCTGGTCAGCTGTCTGCCAGCTCCTGCACTGGAGCTCTTCTGAAGGCTGAATAGCAGCTTTGGGATCAAATCTCTCTAAATAACCCACTGAATAGATCTTTTTTCTTGCCTCTGTGTTTTCACTAGCGCTTTCACTTTCTGCAGGGCTCCATCTTAGGCTCTGTGCTCTTCAACATCTTCATAAATTATTTGGATGCAGGACTGGACGGGATACTAAGCAAGTTTGTAAGTGGCACAAAAACAGGAGGAGTTCTTGACTCCCTTGAAGGCAGGGTGGCACTGCAGAGAGACCTTGACAGACTAGAGGATTGGGCAATCACCAATCATATGAAGTTCAACAAGGGAAAGTGCCAGATTCTGAAACTGGGATGGGGCAACCCTGGAGGTACAGATGGACTGCAGAATGAGATGCTGGAAAGCAGTGTCATGGAAAGGGACCTGGGGGTCCTGGTCAATGGCAAATTGAATCTGAGTCAGCAGTCCCCTGGCAGCCAAGAGGGTCAACCATGTCCTGGGGGCATCAGACAAAGTATCGCCACTAGTCGAGGGAGGGGATTGTCCCGCTCTGCTCTGCACTGGGGTGGCCTCACCTTGAATATTTTATGCAATTTTGGGCACCACAATATAAGAAGGATATTAAGCTATTAGAGAGTGCCCAAAGGAAGGCAACAAAGATGGTGAAGGGTCTTGAGGGGAAGCCGTATGAGGAGCAGCTGAGGGCGCTTGGTCTGTTCAGCCTGGAAAAGACAAGACTGAGGGGACACCTCACTGCAGTTAGAACTTCCTTGGGAGGGGCAGAGGAAGGGCACGCAGTGATCTCTTCTCTGTGGTGACCAGGGACAGGACCTGAGGAAATGGCCTGAAGTTTTGTCAGGGGAGGTTTAGGTTGGATATTGGAAAAAGATTCTTCACCTTTTGGTGAAGAGTGGTTGGGCACTGGAACAGACTCCCCAGGGAAGTGGTCACAGCACCAAACCTGACAGAGCTCAAGAAGCATTTGATGACGCTCTGGTACATGGGGTGATTCTTGGAGGCATCCTGTGCAGGGCCAGGTGTTGGACTTGATGATCCTTGTGGTTCCCTTCCAACTCAGCATATTCTGTGATTCAGCCCTGTGCTAAGAAATTAATCCAGCCTCACAGATGTTGGTGTCTCTGGCAGTGAAGCAGCTCTCTGTAAATGAGATCTTCCTCCTGCACGAGTTGCTAGTCCTTTCTCAGGCAGCAAAGCCTCACCTTGTCCCTCCTGCACTTTGATCTTTGAGGAATGCTCACATTATTTTTTCCAGACTTGTGAGATGGTAAACCTCACTGGCACAATCCAATCCTGAGGTCTGCTATATGAATATTCTTATCATATGATATGACTCAAATTATAGTCTTATTAGAAATTTCATGAGTATCTTAGCTTGGGAATAATTTTCTTCTTACTCTCCTTTGTCTGTAAGGTAAAGGGAGGTGGCAAGATTTCTCTTCTCTGGATGGAAGGCAGAAGGGAAGAGAGGTGAGATGAATGAGAAAAGAAATATATAAATTCTTGCTGCAAGCATCTTAAGAATTCAATAGGTGAAGAAGAACTCTATGGTATGATGTGTGAGATCACCTGTACCCAAACCTCTGGAACATGTTGCAAGTATATATGAAGACAGGAAAGGCTCTTTTCCCATACTCAGGAAAATGCCATTTCATCACTGACCGTGAACATGAGGGGCAGACAAAAATGTTTTCCTAGAAGGCAAAGATTCTGAGGTCAACAGTATGACTGAGATAGAAAAATTTAGAAGATACTGTATTCTTTGTGTTACTGTGGACCAGCTGTAACCAAAATTCAGACAAGGTCTGGTTCTACCATTTAGAAAGCAAACTTTATACCAAAGTATTGCTCTCAAACCTACCACAGATGTTCCACAGACCATCTATTCAGATAAGATTCTATAGGATAGTTTGATTTTGTGCATGTAAGTTGCTTAACAGTCTTTTCTGTTGTTTCTTTTCAAAGTCACTTCTCTTCTTCCTGTCCTCATAAACAATTTTGTCAGTGTCCTCTCATCTAACTTAATCTCCTATAAGATTGTTCTTCCTCTCAAATTTACAGTTATTGAGGGGCATGTGTCTACCACTTCCCAGTCAAGACTCTCAGGGACCAGATTTTGTTTTGTCCTATTCTTAAAGTGAAAAAGAACAGGTGTTTCTACCATTTGAGGGTAAAGAGACATTACTGGCAGTAAGCTGCAGGAAATGAAATAGACTCTATTAGATTGTTTTCACCTTAAGAATGTGTAGGGGCCTCAATCAGAGACTGTGGCAGCATTCACACAGGTAATGAAAAGACTTTACAAGTGTATGGTCTTGTAACTGGTCTCTGATGGCTGGATGTTTACATCTGCACTGAATCCCAGTGAAGTAAGGTAAATGCACATGCCCACACATCTCCAGTGATTACACCAAAATTAAAGCTCAGAATGAGTTAAAAATACCATTTGAAAGAATAAAAGGACATAAAATATCTGGAAAAGAAATATCACAGTATCAGGAGAATAATATTTTCAGATTGTATTCAGATCTGAGCATTATGATCTAAACTGAGTAAAAATCCTTATAGCCCTGCATATTAACTAAGCAAATATTTTTACAGTTATATTAGGAAAAAAGGATTTATTTGGCTAGGCTATTGAAATATAGAGGAGATTTATGAATTTAATATTCTGCATAATAATATCAATATTTCAAGAAAGGCAAAGAAACCACCAGGAAGAATCAATAGGATTGTCAGACTGAGTTAGAAACAGAAAGACTTCCACTCAAGTAATAGCTAACATGTGCTAATTAGTCTTTAATTAGTATTGCTGTGCTACCTCTTTCTTTTGGCCTTAAACTTGTCTTTCAGTCATGTTTAAATGCAGCTTTGACAATGAAAAACCTTTCGCGGTGACTAAAAAAAACACCCTCATGCAATAAACTGCTGCAGTAAGGGATTTCTGCCAACTCCAGAAAGCTCTATCAGCCCTTTTCTGAAAATATCTCAGCACCTGAAGTTTGTCAGTGCACTATCCCCATATTATCATAGAAAGTCAGGAATGCACTGTAATTTACATTTCACAGGTGAAGACAGAGAAGTGGAAAGAGGACTTGTAGCCAGTTACTCTCTCCCTCACATGAAATGAGAGAGCAAAGGCAGATTACCAGACCCGAGAACTAAAAAGAGCTGCTTAGTGTGAATGTCAGACACAGTCAGTGCAAGTGAAAACATCTAAAAAACTTTCTTTGGAATCAAAATCAGAAATTTACGTGAGGAATTTAATCATGTGACACAAAACATACACCAGACTAACCCTGGAAACGTCTACACAACATCCACCTTCAGGTCTACAAAAAGTATCTATCTTTAGAGTGTCTAAGGCATTGAGTAAGAAATTCAGGGAAAAAAACAGCCACCTCTCTGTATCTGTACCCACTATCTACCTACAGACCAATTACAACAGCAAGCCCTGAGAAGCAGGGTCTGTGTGGGATCAAATCCCATGAGGGTACCAAATCCAGACATCCCACATTTTGCCAAGCACCTAGGCTGGAGACCATAGGCAGCAATCTGGAAAGGATGGGATTGCTCAGAAGAGGACTTCAGGATCACTCATCCAAAGCAACACCCGTCATGCAGCTTTTCACTGCAGGACAAGGAAGAAATACAGACAGAACTGATGCCCAGCATTTTATAGCAGTTACCAAATGTGAATTAAGAGCTAGCTGTCTGTCTTCAGAGGATGTTTATGCATGGAAATGCAGGTCATCTTCGTCAACCTTTCAGGAACTTGTGCAAGATTATAAAAAAGGTTTTCAAAAAGGCATAGACTGAAAGTTGAGTTGTGCAAGCTACAAACCAGCCCCTTTCTTATAAAAGACTGCCTTTTCCTGCATGTAAAACCAGGTTCCAAATATCAGACACAGCAGGTTTCGGCAAAAGTATTTCAAAACCATTTAGGAACTTAACCTAGTTCACATCAATTTTAATGGAAATCTTGTGCCTGAATACACCAGGACTTAGGAAAATTTTGCCCTGATTCTTACCTAATTTTAGACTGTACATTATTAATTGCAGTTGGAAAAAAAACAGAATGAACAAATTATTTCAACCTGGAGTCCTTGACCTAATACAGAAACATGAAGATCTCATACATATTTCTTCATCTCTGTGATGTATTTCTTTTCCTTAACTTCCGCCCCACTCTCTCTCAGGCATTTTTAAATATACCTGCTTTTTTCATAGTCTGGGCTAGCTGGGGGACTTTTAAGCCAAAAATAAAAGAGAGAAATCTGATAGTGCTTTGAGTGATTGATTTTTATCCTGAAATGGAAGTGGATTTCTTAGTGGAATTTGAGATCAATATTGTATTTATTTATTCAGTTCTGTCTTTGGTTGGGTGTAATCTTATAGTCCTGGGCTCTTAGTCTTAGACCATTTGTTAAGAAGGCTGTGGAAGATGTTACAGTGGGATTTATTATGCACTTCTACAGATTTATTTCCTGTTAGATAATTTGGTGGATGTCTCATGTAGTGTGTGCTGGATAATAATATAAAAGGACACCATGCCTGTAAAATTGAACTGAGTGTTTATTAGTAGAATAATTTACCGAGACATTGCAGCCGCAGTTGGCAATCTCACCCTGCATAACCTCACTGACTTCCCAACACCTTTTCATAACTGTCCTCCTGGGTCTTTCCTCCACATTTCATGCATTGACCACTGACCCCTTCTTCCTGTATGTACTATTCATCGGTATCCTGAGGACAAGAGAAACCACTGCTCGTATCAGTGTCCAAGGTTGTGAATTATATGGGCTGGTAACAAATAGTAAATGAAAAACAGTGACAGTAAAGTAATTAAAGGTAAAGGGGCAGATGGAGTCAGTTATAGATCTTGCTTACCCCAACACAAATCAAAAGACACACAGACACAACACAAGTCTATGGCAGTGGAAAAAAACACATGAAGCAGCAACATCATTTTAGTTGGACTTACTACTTCCTCTACTCCCTCTGGCCCCTATCCCCTCCTCCTTTCTGAGGCCATGTGGCAGCTGGAGCTGAAAACAGCACAGCTGTGTCTGCCAACTGTCAGCAGGCAGAATGATAGTAAAAGGTAAAAGCGTTATACCCAGTCACCTTGCTCTGCTCACTCGTGAACTTCAGGAAATCTTGAAGGACCACTGTCTCCTTCTTACCACCTCAACACCAGCCGTGACTGATTACAAGCTAGTATCAGCAGTGCTAACAGGAGGGGCCCCAGTAGGGTCACCACCACAGCTGACAGCAAGTCTGGCACATCCTAGAAGTACCCTTGGGGCAAAAAGTGTGGATGAGTGCAGTAGAGAATGAATGCTGTTCTCCTGAAGCCAAGTGGAAGTAACAATATAGAGTCAGTCCAGTTGGTTTTTGTCTGCCTGAAACAGTTTCAAAACATGTAAGGGTATAGGTGAGAGGCATCCCTTATGAACTGTTGGCAGTATGTTCTTGCTTTCCCACATCTGAATGACCACACAGTGTATAAAGCAGAAGGATCTTGACACTGCAAGCCGCTGCACTACAGGGGAACTCTCCCAGAACACTGCTCCTAGTCTTTTTTATGTCCCTGGAGCTTTCTTCTGGTGCTATGCATTTGGCAGCACAAAGGAGAACAGAAATGTCCAAATTACTTGGAGTTGCCACCCGTGCTGTGTTTGTTGCTAAGCATACTGATGGAGGCTTTGGAGCAAGCCCTAATTAGCTTCAAAATGACGTCCATTTCTTTTCTTATAGGACTTCAGGGCAGCACAAAGTCTTTAGCCAGATTTGAATGACCAAGCAGTGCTCACAGGGCACAGAACACAGGGAGGGCTTCTCAGCAGGGCTCAGAGTAGCAGCCAGACCCTCTACCAATATCAGCCTCCTTGGAGACCAGCGAGTTCTGTACTTCAGTGATGCTCTGATAGCAGACTATTAAATAACTGTGGTGTAATGGACTGTACTTCTAAAATTGAAACCCAAATCTGACCCTTCTAGATATAAGCATGGCCTGGGTTTTTTAGTGATGTCTAGTTTCCCTCACAAAGCATGAAGAGCACGAGACATGTTTTTACTGAGGGAAGAGTATGGATGGAGAAGAGGTATGTACCTAACATAGCTTGTAAAGTACCACTAAGGGAGAGTTGTATACCCACAGGGCACACTGGTGCTGGAAAGATCCCTCTGGTGTGCTCAGATCCCACACCTCTACCAGGGCCTCCTTTATGGAAGTGAGCAAATGGCAAGCTGCCCTCAGCAAGAAGGCCTGGGCTCACTTGAGAGACAAGTAATAGAGGCTCTGAGAAGCCACAGTTGCAGAGAGCAGTCCATGTGAGGGAAACCTGGGTGTTCAAGCTGTTAGAGGAGGCAGTATCATCTGCAGGAAAAATCTGCAGTGACTGTGAAGGAGATGGCCCCTTAGGTCAGTCCTATCTGCTGGGCTATTTGCCTCCATGGATACAACCTGACTACATTTGGCATATTGCAGAGCATCAGGAAAAATACCCTGTCTTATCAATTCATATCTCTTCTTTTCCTGATCACTGGAGAGTGCAAGCACTGTTGCTAAAAGGTTACAGTTTTGCTTCACCCTGCACACTCCAACTTCTCCCCAAGTCTTACTGAGCTCCCAGTGCTGCTTCATTACAGCAGGCATCATCCTGGGCAGTGCAGAGCTACTGCTGCTCCCCACAGGAATAGTGTTTGTCATGATCTGGCTCTGCACTGCTTTCATCAAAGTGCAAATTACATTCCACTTTCCCTCAGTAACTCCTCAGACCTGCTCCCTCTCTCCACAGAGTGACTCTTTTCTTTTTCCTGGCACACATACGGCAAGGTAGGCACACAATAGATAAAGCAAAAGCTAATTGCAAGGCATGTTAAACACAATAGATGTGCTGGGAATCTATATATCAGTACCAGTGGGCATCCTTATGTGCACTGCATGGCTAAGCACCTCTGATAAGAGGCTGGACTGGGAATACATTGCACAGACAATAATGGATTACTAGTTACAATGCCTAAACTAACTAAATAAAGGAGACAGGCTTCTGGGTCTGTTCATTATTCTTATAATCTTAAATTAACAAAAACTGAGGGCTGTGGTGGGGATAAGATGCTCTCCCACTGCCCCCCTCCTACCTCCCAATTACAGTTTTGGATTAGTGCACCGAGCAGCCTAGGGTGGTTTGGCCAAGACCCAGGCTCCGAAGTCACTCATCCCTGACAACTGCTGAAGTCTAAACGGCAGCAGCTGGGAAATCTTGGCGCTGGGTTGGCAGCCTGCCTGGAGAGCAGAGACAGTTTCTATGTCTATATCCTACTCCTGTGAGAGCTGGGGACTCTGCTGCCTTCTGTCCTTCACCTCTACCTTATGCCCACAGCAAGAGAAGCAAGACAGACTGAGGGAAAAGAATAGATGAAACAAAGGACACTGTGGGAAGTCACCATGGAGAGTGGTAAGATATCTGCACCCCTACAGGTCCAGCCCTACAATAGAGTCCAACAGTATGAGGACATGGAAAAAACCAAACTGAACAGCCCCTTGGTATTCAGTTAAGATGAAACAGGGAAAACAAGAAGGAAAAAAGAATCTTGCAGGAAGAGCACAGTGTGTGCAACTGTGTCTGTGCTGTAGCTGTAGATAAATGTAAAGTGGCAGCTCTTAAAGACAATCCAGTTTTTACATTCGGATATTGTTGGAACAGTTATATCACTCAAAGGTATTACCTCTTAAAACCCTGCACTCTTCTACAAGGTTGGCAAAGGGCTTTTTTTTTTTTTTACTTGCTCACTACACTCAACAACAGAGTTTCCAGGGAAAATAGGTAGAAGGTGGTAACTAGAAGGAGCAGATGAAAAGTGGATTTTTATCAGATTGCTTCCTTGAAGGATTTCTTATCTGGCCATAATGGTACATGGCATCTCCCAGCATGTCCCCAGCAAGAAGGAAACTTAGCCCACCTGGGGCTGACAGACCCAGTGCAGGCACTACTCCTAGCCAGAACTCCCAAATCATTTTGCATGGTCACTGCCACTTCAGTTTGCAACTCTTCCTCATTTTGATTATGACAGGTCTTTCTGTAAGCTCAGAAAGTCCATTCTTTGCCACAAAATGGCTTGAAACATACTTTAATGAGCCAAGAGATGGTTCTCCTCAAGGCCTTCTGAGTAGCCCTTTTAAAAAGTCCCAAATTGACAGACAAAGACAGTGATACCGTTGAAAAGGGACTATTATCTGGTTTGGTTGCTTCCTTTTAAGTGTATAGTTCTATTACTTTTGAAGTGACCTAACACTTAATTGTGGTGCCAATAATAACAAACATTTCTGTCCTACTGAGTTTGGACAAGTCAGAAGGAAAATAATGCCCATCTTTTCAAATCTATACATGATGCCCTTTGCATTAAAACAAATACCTTTGAGTGTGTTTGCAAGATAAATGTTGGGAAAAACAGGCCAGTAATAGAGAAGCTGAATATAATGAGCCAGGCTGATCTCAGTTCTAACTACTCTAGTTTTATTGGGAATTATTTGTGCTCTGTATTTCCAACAGTCTCCTACACCTTGAGCACCTAGCATTTTCATAGATAATGTTAGGAGCTTAAATTAAATCAGAGCAGTAATGTAAATATATCTCTGTGATAGTGAGGGCATCATAACCATCCTGGAAAAGCTTCTTTTTATAATCTGACAGCATATTGACTGAATAATTGTGAAGCAGAACTGTTAACAGTGAAGGAGCTAATTCTTATGATACAGCTCCCATGTTTCTTCTTATAGGTCCATTATTGATATATTCTTTAACAACAACAAAAAAAAGAAATCACAGATTTTATCTACCTTCACAGCCAAACTGTTGTGAAACAAGGGTATCTTACTCTACACAAGTGCTGAGCTGGAGTGAAGGCAGGTTCTAGCCACCCCTGTAGCTCCTGTTTTATCCTTCTCTTTTCAAGGTCTGGCAGCTGCTAGGCCCCCACAGTACTGGGGATTCATAAAATAGATTTTTTACTCCTGAGAGAAGGGACTAAAGTATCCCTTTGCCTGCAGCTGGGCCACCACACATTACACTCCCCAACACATGGTTACAGACACCAGCCGTTCTAGAAGACAGGTAGGTCAAATTCAAAACCAAATAGGTCCATTGGAACCTGAAATACAAGGCAGATTGAGTAACTTATCTAGATGCATCACATGGGAATCCACACTCTACATAATACAGCAAAATATTGAGGGGAAGTTCCTTCCCTGTCTGTCCTCTGCTCATGTGTAGATGCATTTTCAGGCAAAGTTTTGTTGTGAGTAGAAATGTTCCAACGATGTTTGGTAATAGCAGTTTTCCATTAAATAAGTTTACCAGGAAATCCAAAACAGCCAGTAAATGCACTTTTTCCTTTTTGCACACACAGGGAATGATAACTCTCCATGATTTGTTTTCTCCTGTCCTGCCACACAGCACAGCTTTTACTTCTCATGCCAAGATCTGATATCTCCATGGCATTCTCCAAGTAGTTCTTTCCTCCCATAGTAACCAGCATTTCAGACAGATCTTAGTCATGGCCATTGAGATGTGCATTGACCATCCCTCTGGAGAACCACAGTCACTTTTCCTTGTTTATTTCACAAGGGAACATATTCCCCATTTCTTCCTCTTCACAAACAAATTGGCAGCACTTAAGAAAACCAAAAAAGACAGATTATACCAGAGGTAGAGATCCAGCTTTGAACTCCTGGCTCCCTTTACTGTTTGCAGTCACCTCACTCCCAGCCATAATGTCAAGAACAACACTCTATGGAAGTAGTCAATCCTTCTGAAAATAAGGCCACTCATTTCTTTAGGCACAAGTTTCACCTTCAAGTAATAGCACCTACATGTCACACAAGGGAGTAACAAGACCTCATCAGTACCTGGAAGAGCCCTGGAAGGAAAAGGCAGCCATATCCAGCAGCAAGGAGAGAGAGGAAGAGGGGAAGGCAACTCAGAAATTTGCTTTGTTAATATAATGCCTAAACAAGAATCAATCTCTGTGAGCATACTGTACCAGGGGCTTCTATCTGACAAGCCAAATGAAATATGAGAAGCTTCGAAGCAGCATGGCAAGCTTTATCAGAGAGGAAATGAGCAGAGCGTATATCTGGCTGTCACCAGGAGAGGAAGAAGGTGCCAAGCCCGTATCTGCTCCCAGCACAAGGAGCCGATGAGCTGCCCTGAATGACAATAGCTCTCATCAGAGGAGGATACAAAGTGCCTGGGAAGTGATAAAAAAGCAGCCAAGCATTTCATTATCCTAAGTGCATCCCCTCATTATATTTTCTTTTAAAAGCATCTTTTGACCAATTTTAATGCAGATGAGAACTTGCTGGATTGACAGCCCTGGAGACTGTAGACCTTCCTCATTATCTGTAGCCTAGACAAGGGCAATAAAACATCCCTCAAGTTCTTTCCACTCTGGCAATGTGCCTTCTGGCCAGCAGGATATGGAGTGGAGGGAAGGGAGCTCTTTCTGAACACATGTTCAGGTCTTTTTTCCTGCATGGGGCTACCTGCTAGTCAGCTCAGATTGCAGCTTTTAAGGAAAGTATGGATGATGCTATTTTAATTTTAATTTTATATTATAACGGTGTAAGTCCTCAAGCAACCTGCACTATGTCATGGCCTGTGTTTCACAAACACAGTGTCAAGACAATAAGCACTGCATAAGCCAACATCTCACCATGAGCTGGATTCTTACTATCAGACTAGGAGAAGTTTAGAGGAAAAACGAGGTCCCTGCTGTGAACAGAGATAACAAAGAGATGGTGGGTAACTTCTTGACTCTGAACAGAGCAGGACCCACTCATCTCATATACGCTCCAAGGGAGGAGCTGACTCCACGTAAAGTTGAGATTTTTCCTTTGTGGCAACAGAGATTTTCCCTTTGCCTTACCTTCCTTCCCCTAGCCCCTGCTGAGTTTTGAACCTGCATGGAAATGAGACACAGTTTGGCCAGAGTCTTTCAGCAGGGGAATCCAACAGCAACTGGGAAATGGTCTTTGGTACCAAGACAATCTCCCATCAGCCCTGACCAGAAAGGTCACACCACTGCACAAAGCAGCAGCTCCCAGCTCCTGTTGAGTTAGGAACCATATTCCCTGCATAACAGTGCTTCTATCTAGTACCAAGTGCTGAGAAAGACCTTCCTTCCCTCCCCTTCCCTTCCCTTCCCTCCCCTCCCCTCCCCTCCTCTCCCCTTCCCTTCCCTTCCCTTCCCTTCCCTTCCCTTCCCTTCCCTTCCCTTCCCTTCCCTTCCCTTCCCTTCCC